>SOPI01000359.1:142500-530620 GCA_021307395.1 Trypanosoma vivax
TCAGCACCAACATCTTGCAATGGCAATGTTTTGCTTCTAGTGCCAGCGCCTTTCTTTACAACCCTAAGCGGGGCCTTGCGAGAGGCGGAGCTGCCTGACTGCTTCAGTAGCTCCATCTTTGTCCGCTCGCTCGTGAACCGCCCTACGAACTTTACGTAGCGTCTTGCCACAGCCTTATGCGCACGATTTGATATGTCAAGCACATTGAGCTCTTTCTCTTCATCCAACTGGAGGACCTTGTCAGCGGACACAAGGACAACATCGTCATCCGCAGTATTAGAGAGGAGTTCAATCTCTTCCTTTAGTTCATCTTCAGCTGCGGTAGCCGCTGTTTTTTGCTTCTTCCGCTCCCTCCCCTTGGGCATTCGTGGAAGTTGCAGCATGGAAGCAAAAGGCACACGAATTACATTATCGATCCTTAAGGTATTCTGCATTATCTGGATAGCTTTTTGTGACTCGGACGCTGAGAGCGGTGGCCTCAACGGCACAACAGTGGGGACACCAGCAGGCTTCTGCTCCTGAACAAACATCCTACAAGCAAATGGGATGTCATCCGGATCACCACTTTCATTTTTCATCTCAAACAAGCGCAGCTGGCGCTTGTTCTGTCGCACCGCCGGCCGACCTGAGGGATCAGAAGAGGAACTCGCTTGCCTTTTTCTGGAGACCGAAGGAGACTCCGGTGCACTTCCATCTCCCGCACTTCCACCAGTGCGCTTTCGTTGTCTCCTTTGCACCTTCTCTGTCTCGGTGGTGGTTGTTACTACTTGGTGTGCCTCTCCAGTAATGGGACAAAATTTTGTCACAAGACCACACTTCTGGCAGAGCGTAGGCGTCGCGGCGGCTTTGCGGAGTGCGAGCAGGATCATGGGCACATCCTCCTCCTGCAGAAAACTACTGGAAGCCTTACTGCTAGCCTTATCCTCAATTTTAACTGCATCTACCTTGCCTCGACCTGGCGCAATCCTCGCAAGACCACGCCTCGGAGCTGACTTGTCGGCTGCTACAAGGGGTGGAGAAGCATCCCTTGTTGGCCCATCGGCCGTACTACAGCCCGGCTTTGCACTACGACTGCCTTTGCGCGACAACTGGTAACCGGGCATGTTCTTGATTCTGTCCACTACCAACTCATGGGTGAGGCCATACCACTTCTCACCGTACGCCATCATGTCACTCTTTGCGTCGCGCTGCATCTTCAGAAGTGAGTCTGCCTGGTGAGGAAAGTCTCGCTCTGCGGCCTCCATTGCCGAACGCCATGCCCCACAGGGGGTAGAGGAAGCGTGCACATCCAACGGCTTATCACTGCGTGTAACTTCAAACAGTGGACTACCGTCTGGCTGCTGTTTGATGCAGGCAGTATAAAACACGCTATCCACTGGCGCACCATCGTCTACATCGCCTGGAAGCACAACGCGCACTTGGCTGCCGCGCGGCATGGAAAAAATGCTGCGCTCGACAGTGAAACCAACGGGATAGAATATGTCACCATGTATGCACTGCCGATGGAATCGCTTGTCCGCAACGTATGAGCCGAGCGATACAACACGCAGCATACTTGCAACACCCTTTGATTAACTTTGTTATTTTTTTCCTCAAACTGCACTGTTCCTTCCTTCCTTCCTATTTCCTTGCGTCCCCTTTTTTCTTACTATCCCGTCGGCACCCTACACGCCAATGACGAACTGGTGATGGATTGTTACGAAGAACAGAATGGGAAAGAAAGAGTTGGAAATGGGGATTGCTCACTGTGGCAATGGGACGAATCCTCAAAATACGAAGAAGTCAGTGGGAAAAGAAAGCAGACGACCGTTGGCACAACGAACAGCCAGTCCTTCATTTCCTCCTCAACCCACTTCACGATCGTAAAAGTACTGTCAGTAACTACCAAAGAACAGGATTTAGTACTAAGGTAAACGGGAAGAAAATGGACGATGTAAAGACAAAACAAGGAAAAGAGTGAAGAAAAAGAAAAAGAAAAAAAAAAAAATAGTGAATGCACTTAGCCATCGCACTCCATGCGGCACGACTAACGGTACGACTTGGTGAAGCGTGTGCGCGCAGAATGGCGCCCCCACTTCTTCGGCTCGCAGCGGCGCGGATCCGCAATCAGGAGAAACTTGTCGTACGACAGATACTTGTCCTTCAGCGCTGCCTTCTCCACTTCATTGCGGTACTTCTGGTAGTAGGCAACAAGGCCCTTTGCAATGGCCTGCCGGGTGGCGTAGGCCTGGGCAACCTGACCCGCGCCTCGCACCCTCACATCCACACGCAGGCGGCGGAAGTGGGAGGCCCCCACAACATTAACAGCCTCCATGATCTTGGCGCGGAGTGCCTCCGGAAGGAGCTGAGAAATCGGGATGCCGTTAATGCGGATGTTGCACTGCGGCGCCTTTGTCACGGTTGCAACGGCTATGGCTGTCTTCTTCTTGCCGAAGGTCTGGACCTGCTGAAGCGAGTAGACTTAGCAGTGGACATTCTCAGTGCTTTCAGCAGTGGGGGAAGGGGACAATGAGAACAATGTATGATTTAAGAATGAAAAAGGAGGAAGCGAGAAGGGATGACGCAACTCCTTCAATGCAGTTGGAAGGCATAGGGGATCAAAGTGCAGCGCACAATTCTGTTTTCAGTGGTACTCACACAAAAAAAGATAACAGCGAAATGAACCCAAAATAATTTTTTTTTTTAAAAAAAAAAAAACTCAATCAGTTGGAATGTAACCACCATCCACAGAAGCATCTGCATTTGCTTTCGTCAATGAAGAACAATAAGCAATAAGCACAGCACTCCATGCGGCACGACTAACGGTACGACTTGGTGAAGCGTGTGCGCGCAGAATGGCGCCCCCACTTCTTCGGCTCGCAGCGGCGCGGATCCGCAATCAGGAGAAACTTGTCGTACGACAGATACTTGTCCTTCAGCGCTGCCTTCTCCACTTCATTGCGGTACTTCTGGTAGTAGGCAACAAGGCCCTTTGCAATGGCCTGCCGGGTGGCGTAGGCCTGGGCAACCTGACCCGCGCCTCGCACCCTCACATCCACACGCAGGCGGCGGAAGTGGGAGGCCCCCACAACATTAACAGCCTCCATGATCTTGGCGCGGAGTGCCTCCGGAAGGAGCTGAGAAATCGGGATGCCGTTAATGCGGATGTTGCACTGCGGCGCCTTTGTCACGGTCGCAACGGCTATGGCTGTCTTCTTCTTGCCGAAGGTCTGGACCTGCTGAAGCGAGTACGACTTAGCAGTGGACATTGGTGATTGACTTTTCACATGTTATGTTATAGTACGTTTGATAACAAAGAAGTGAGAAACGAAATAAAATAGAAAAACAAAAGGACACACACACACTCACACGCTCACACAGACCACGCTGTGTCTGTGTGGGCGAGAGTGTAAGAAAGAAAGAGCTACAGAAGGAATAGTTTAACAGCAACAGTAGAAGCAGAAAGCGGATGTTTGAATTCACAGAACTGAAAAATATGCGTAACGCACCGTACAGTTAAAGGCAACAAACGGTGGGAATCGTATAAGTCATGTAAGTAAACACTGCCAGGATGCTTTATTATATTTCGTTCGGCTTACTAAGCTACTGTTCCCAAAATAATAACTCATGTCGCCGAGATTGATTTGAAACCAAAATGGAAAAAAGGACAAAACGCACGCGTAATGCGAGCATTGGTAAAGCGGCGCAGAATCCCTTTACACCACTCTTGCGCTTCTAATCCATCGCAAACAATTTGGCGGACGTGTCGGCTGGAAGTTGGTTTGCCGCTCTCCGAAGACTGCGCTGCGCCTCCTCCTCCCGCTCAGCCGCAGCCTCCAAACGTGCCTGCAGTTCATCCACGTCCACAGCGCCGTCAACAATTGTCATGGTTCGCATATCTAACGACATTTCACGCTTCTTTGCGTGGTCCTCACTGATCGGGTCGTCTATGGGGGCCATTTTACGAAGCGTCTCCAGCATTTCCTCGTGTGTCATTGGGCGTTGCAGTTCCTGAGGTGTCAAAGGACTTCCCACAGCCTCGCCAGCCTCCACTGCACGTTTCACCTCCTTCCACGAACCATGCTCACCTGGCGGTTGCGGTGGTTCCCGCCAAGCGCGTTCCTCCACCTGGGCCTCGAAAAAAGCACTGCGTGTTGACTCGGTCATGTGCACGTCGGTACCACGCAGCACAGGATGACCGGCCTCAACCAGTTCCTGAGCTTCTGCACTCGCCTCAGGCAACGGAACCGGACGCCGGATAATTTTGCGACCCTTTGGGCGCGCCGCTTGAGAACTACTCTCATTCTCATTGACTTGCCGCGAGGCATCCGGTGTGCTCGATGCTACAGTTGCCTCCATGGACGTCACTTCCTCAATGGGAGTAGGCAGCGGCACAGCTTTTGAATCAGCCTCTTCACTCCCACAATAGTTGACAGGGGTGACTGAGGAAAAGTCAACTGTTCCATCTGCTGTGATGCCCGACATACCATCCTCTGCCAGTCCCTCCAGCTCATCCAACGCCCGCTCAAGTTCGCGCACGGTACGCATCAGCTCCTCCTCGTGGTCATGGAAGTTGTGCACCATGTACTGCCAGAACTTCAGTTGCTCACTCAGTTGTCGGACACGTTTTTCCTGCATGCCCTGCCGCTTGTTTGAGTCTGCGGTTACACGGCGCATAACAAAATTTGCGTCATTTTCCGCCCGCTCCAAAAGCAATCGGCGCTCACAGGCAGCTTCGAACTCCACGAGCTCCTTCGCATAATTTGAAATTTCCTCATCACTCAATCCTTTCGCACGACCCCGCCAGCGCTGTCCAATAGCGTTTGGGTTTACGGAACCCCGCACCAATGAAATTGCGCGGTTTATTAAACGACGAAAAAAACCAGCTTGTCGTAATGCCTGCGCAGTCCCACTAACAAAGCGCGTATTCGCTGACAAATCGGCAAAATGCCCCTGAAGCATTGCTCCACGTATGGCTGCCCCTATTGCCACCGCGTAATCTGCGGGGCAGGAAGCGTCCGAGGCCACAGGTCGGCCAAAGTACTCTGTCAGCATGTGACGGATTGGGGGATCTCGGGTCATGGCACCCACGAGTAGCACATTGTCAATATCGGAAGGACCAATGTCGAGATGGCTGAAGAGCTTGTTGAGGCACTCCACACAGCGCACGCGCAAAGGCCGGGTTAATTCAATGTACTCATCCAGCGTTATTGTGGCCTCAAGCGGTATGATATCGCGCAACTTCTCGGAAAAGTGAAAGGCGCGGTTGTATCCATAATAAGGCTCTGTAGAGTGCGTGAAGTGGATCTTTGCCTTCTCTGCCTCAAGGAGCAGCTGACGATAAGTTGCCACCCCCTGGCCAACGTTCCCCTCCGCGTCCTCGAGGGGCACACGCCACTTGCGCTCGAATTTGTCGGCAAAGTATTGCGACAACACAGTGTCCCAGTCATTACCACCGAGAAGTGGATCACCGTGCGTTGCCACAAGGGTGAAGGTACCACGGTATTGATCGTTTTCCATAACAGCGCAGTCCAACGTCCCACCACCGAGGTCAAACACTAGAGAACGAATAATGCGCTTGGAATGAATCTCCGGTAGAGGATCTGCAGATGAAGCAGCCGCAGCCATTCTCTCGCGGCGTTGAAGGACGGTGTGTGCCAAACAAGCTGCAGACGGTTCATCAATAACTTCGAGCACATCAAACCCCGCGGCGAGTGCAGCATCTTCCGTAGCGACCTTCTGCTGCGGTGTGAAAAATGCAGGAACACTCACAACAACAGCGTTGACAGGTTCCTTTAAGAACTTCTCCGCCTCCTTTTTCAGGTAGCGAAGAAACATGGAAATTATGTGAACAACTGTGTAGGTGCGCCCCATGATCTCCACTGCAACCTCCCCTTTTTCATTGAGCGTAACCATGTTTGTCTTGTGGAGCTGAGACTGCACACGTCCAAGTTCGCCCATCCCCCTCCCAATAAGACGCTTTCCGCTGCACAGCGTAGCGCTAGCACTAGTGCGCACACACGCACGCGCCTCTTCGCCATAGAGGCGGACTTTGTGATTCTTATCAAAGGTGATTGCCGTGGGGAAGACCCACGACCCCGTTGGAGATGGAATTATCTTGGGCTTGCCCGTCTCCTTCTCAATGTAGGATATGCAGCTATTTGTTGTACCTAGGTCAATACCAACAACACGATCACCTGGGGCACGTGTTTCCTCCTTCACTACAACGAAGCGGCAACGCGTCGCTTCGTCCAGCTCCATTCGTCGCTTTGCCTCCATTTCGACAGCGTGTTGCATGTTAACGCTCATCCCTGGTTGACGTGGAGGCATCGGCATTGGCAGTTGCTGCAGGACGACGGGTGTGCGACGAAGCGAGAAGAGTCGTGAACAACGCATGACGTACATGGAAAGATAGCACCTAAATCAACAAGTACTTTTTAATGTGCAGGCATAAAAAAATTGAGAATAATAAAATAATGGATGAAGAAGCTTAGGCACGATTATAGGAATCACAGTAGGGCATGACTTGGTGGTGGCAGATGGGAACATCATTGGTGCCACCGTAATAGCTATTGGAAGTCAATATCCGGCCATATCGATGGCTGATGGAGTCGTTGTTTGTGAGGCGTGTACCCCCACCAAAATAAAAATATATGTTTGAAAAGCGCCACTAATTCCCCATTTGCATCCCGCCTCGTCCCCTTTGCCGCCATGGACGCAATAAGCCGAACAATAAGGAAGAGGTAGAAAGGAACAGCTAGAGAGACACAAAAGGCAAGCAGCATCACGGATGTAGGGTCTACGATGAGCGCAAAAGGACGCTATAGCGGCCGTTAGCTGGGAAGGCGAATGGAAGCACTAACACAAACATCCCTGTGTCACGATGTGCATATTCGTGGTTTCACTACACCCGTCTTATCTCAATCCTTCTTCCCCCGCTTTGAGTGCGGATTGCTTGCGCTGCCAGCGTCATTGTTGTCTTCCGGCGGTAACGGTGGAAGGACACGAGAAATGAGCCGACCTGCTACGTAAGTAGCGGCTGCAGCACCTATGAGGCTGATCATTGGGAAAACAAACTCAGTGTCCCACACAAATTGGTAGTCCATCCTAGAAAACTGATATTTTTTGATTTTTATTTTTTGATGCTCAAGTAACGCTCGGAAAACAGAGCGCCTCTGCCTCTACGCCTGCCACAACCACAGTGAGTAGCCACAAAAGAACAAAGATAACAATTAAGATTTGCAGACGGCAATGTGTATGGAAAGTTAACATGCGCACGAACATGCATCAGGCCAGCAAAAGGGAATTCAGCTCCTTGATGAGCTCAGAAGGAATCCACACGCATACACACAGAAAAAAAGAAAGGGAACCAAGTAGCAATAACAAAAACAAGTTGAGCAAGGCGAAATGAAAGCCTCCCACCTATGTGTAAGACTAATCCGAATCGCTGTGAGTGAGACGGTACAGTTGATGCCTCAGCCGTGCCTTGTCAGCGTCAGGCACCTGCCTCGCGTTAAATACCAGTGGCAACCATTGCTCCTCTAGCAGAGGCTGCAGGAAGAGCAGGCGTCCCTTGGTCATTTCCTCCATGAGAAAGGCAATCAAGTTCACCGCATAGCGGATGAGGCACAGCTCTAAGAGCACATTTAGGATGTGTGTGAGCGCATAGTAGTGGCGCGGCATCCGTCCCTCGAACCCACAACCCGTCCCGCCCCTCGGACTGCATTCATTTGCGCACTTATTCATAAGTGTGCTGTAAATAACGCATCCGTTACCCTCAACAGCATCTTTATCGCCGCTGGCGGTATGCCCGCAACAAAAATAATCCTGACGAGAAAGCGCCGCGTATCGCAATCGCCAACTCCTATGACGGTCCAATACACCGCTCTCTTCATCGTGTATTCTCCAGCCAAAGAAGCGCAGAAATACAACGTAGCTGTAGTGGACGCGATCCATCAAACAGGGCTGACGGAGCTCCGAGTAATCGTCCCACGATAGCGGGAAGCAAACATCGTGGACGGAAAAGATTGAACATGTGCCCCCATCCCCTCCTTAGAGTTTGCTGACACGGTCTCACCGTCTTCATGACCCTTTGCGCCGCTCGGGATGCCCCCACCGAGGCAATCTGGTTGCACAGATGGGAAAAGAAGGTAGAGAAGGAGTTCCCAATTAAGGCGCAGGAGTTCAAGTCCGGTCGGGCTTGACAGCCGAAGAGATTGTTCCTCATCACTAAACGTGGCGCTATGACACACTGGCAACAATGCTTGATGAAGAGAGATCACATGAAACAACCCGCCGTCCGGTGGAAACGTTGGTGCCTCTTTTGGGGGGATAAGCAGCCGCACAGGGCATTCACCGGCGTAAAATGCCACCGATGGATGTCGGCGCTTTGGTAAACCATTCTCAAACTGCCTCTGCGACTCATTACGCAAACGAGTGAGAAACGCCTCGAGATCGCACAGGACCTCTGACGCGGCAGCGGTGATGCAGCCCCGGCGCATTTCATATGCCTTACCTTCCCTCTTAAACGCCCTTAAGTGACCACACGCCCACTTGTATTCACTACACAGCTGTAGTACCCAGAGCGAGGCGTAAGGTATAAACGCGCACACCCCCGCCTTGTGTTCCCTCCGAAGAAGTGAAGTTGGGCAAAATACCATGGCACATATACATTAAGAAGCTAAAACGAAACGGAGACACACAGCTCAAAGTCGCATTAATGGATAGTACTGCTACAGCCGATAGCCGGCAGGAACAACGACAAACCCCAACTACTCCTCAAACAAACACAGACACACTCTCTCTCTCAAATAGCCAAGGCCTATTTCCACACGCGGAACGCTGTGCAGGCAACCGAGGTGTGCCAAACGCCAACATGCAGTTAAACAAACAAAAGACGTCCCTGAGGAGAGCTACGTGTACTTCATCCTCGGCATCTTCATCGCCTTCTCATGGGCTTTTCGACAATATATGTGCGAATTCACGAACGGCTGAGGGGATGAAGAACAGGAAGGGCCACAACAGGGCGCGCAACTGGGGCGCCACGATAGCGACCACGAAACAGCTCCACGTCTCCATAGGGGGCTGGTACGGCTCCCATGAGTGTCTTATGCCCATCTGCGGGAACCGCGCTCCCACCAGCACGCCATTCAAACCCAAATTGCAGAACGTCTTTCAGCTTTTTTTCCCTCTCAAGCTCCTCCAGGTTCCGAAGCGTACCCACTAGCTTCTTGTTTACAAATAACAGTGGCAATTCATATGTGCTGCTCGCCTTTGCAAGCTGTCCGCGGAGCGCGTCCGCATGCACGTGATGGTCCAGAAGCACAACTTTCATCCGAACGCAATACCATGAGACATAGTGCCTAATGTGCCCAGTCTCGATTGGGCGAGATCCGACAGTGAACATAACAGCCCAGTAGCGATTAATATAGTCGTCAAGAGACGAAGATACGAACGGCCGCCATCGAGTCGTTGGCGAAGGGGGCATCCGTTGGGGGAGTCTGTCATAAAAAAAATTGTTTGTTCATTAAGGTGTGTAGGTCAGTGGCGCAGGGTGATGGGTGGAGGAAAAAGAAACAGTTAATAAGGAAGGTAAAACAGTAGGTCACAACGAAAGTAACAGGGAACGTAACACAGTCAGAAAATGGAAGCATGTGCCCCTACTCCCCACGCATTCCTTGGCATTTACCGAGTGCAGGACGTGAAAAAACTGTGTGTGTATGTGTGTGTTGGAGGAAAGACCATAGCGACTGCGCTAGGTGAGGTCTCCAAAGTACACGGTGACGCAGCCATCGTGGGGGTTTAGGGATGGTGTTCATGAGACCCATCGGCACACACGGCATAGTGAGGTGTGAAACGTAGTGAGCAAATAAAACATTAGGTAGAAACAGTCCTTGCACGCTACTACCAACAGCAACGTCCGTGGCAAAGCGCGTGATGAGAGAAGAGGCACACATCAAAAAGTGCAAAACGACCAATGCCCGCCATCCAGATGAGCGTGAAGTTCGTGTAGCACCTTTGGGTGCGTACTCTTGTGCGTCTGTCCAAAGAGAGAAGCACACACACACAAAAAAAAAAAAAAAATCTCCTCCCATTCTCTGTAGTATACAAAAGAATGCAGGCTTCATCCGTCGCTGCCACTGCATTGCTTCCTCGATTTAGGAAGCATCCCACGGCTAAAGTTACGCATCGTGTGGAGGTCGCGCCTATCAAGACCCAACTCTAATGCCAGTTGTCGCGTACGAAGCGGTAGAAACTCGTTTTCAGGAGACACCTCGCGCATCATGGCTGGGCACGTTAATCGGTGCCCCTCCCAACGACGCCACTCCACTGCCTTACCACAGTCGAGACAAAGAACAATCTGGTGCTTCTCCTGATGAGGGCCGAGTCGCTCCAGGGGAATGCGTGCGTTACACACGGTGCACCAGCGCACTTGGCGAATACAGTTGTCCCAGTGCGTGTAAAATTCTGGGGTAGGCACATACGACTTGCAGTTACGACACCACTGCTCTGCACCCGGAGACGGGGGCTTGTTGCTGATACGCTGGTAGTAAATGCGAGTTGGTTCGTGCACAAGGCCGTCCAGCCTAGTGAAATCACGTATTCGCTCGATGGTGAAATCGTCAAATGAGCGCATGCGCGCCAGAATGTTCCCCAAATCGTTTGTATCCGCGAGACGATGGCAGTCAATGTGAACGTGGAAAATATTGGGATAAGTGAGAATGTTCATAGGGGAAATACTGTGGCGAGGGAAAAGGGGGAATTGCTGCACCTCATAGCACACTTCAGGATAAAATGAGTGATACACGCTGATACGCATGCGGGGAACGTCAACGGTCCGGTTCGCTGATGGAAAGTGCACGACAAGCACGTGGTCCTTCACTTTAAGCACCTCCCCCACTGTGCCTGCGGGCACGCCGAGGTCTGCGGTTCCATCGTACAGAAGATGTACCAATGTTCCTGTTTCCAGGTTGAGCGAGTCAACAAGGCCAAAAGCAGAAAGCGGAGAGGATTGCATCATCATGTTCAGAACGTAGTTGCCAATCTCCGTTCTCTTCAGTGTCCGAAAGCGAGGCGGTAGTACCCGAATTGACGGTTGTTTCGGGAAGCGGGAGGTAAATTTTATGATGGCTTCAACATTTGAAATTAACTTTTGTGGCTGCGATAGTTCAGAATTCGGGCTGCCGTCATGCTCTCCATTGCCACGCCCCATAGCGGAACCACTACGCGTGTGATTAACTTCCTCAAGAGCGTCACCAGATACGGTTTCACTGTCCTCAGTGGCGTTTTCCTCATTCCTGGAGGATTCCACTCCGGCTGCTGAGCGCGCTTCCAGCTCCTCAATGTCCTCTATTGTCAGCTGTCCGTAAAATGCTTTGTTCACTAACGTTGTGAGTCTTTGTACCTGGCCGTGTATCTTTTCTAGTAGGTGCTGCCGAGGAAATAACTCACTCCAATTGTCCAATTGGAAAACGTATCCACCAGTGTCACTACTGGGGTGGACAGGCAACCGCCAGAAGTCAGCGGCGGCAAAAACACGAAGGCCACCAAACGCTTCATTCGGACAGCCACGCAGTCGACGGCACACCGTATCAATCGATACGAGTATGGTCGGCGCCACTTGCTCCACGGCATCTAGAATCAGCACGTCAACGGTCCTAAGACATGGGACGCAAGAAGCATACACGGACTCGCATAGCCGCGCATGCCTTTCCAACGCGCCATCTAGTTGATCCTGAGAAGGTAGTTCCTCACGGCCCATCGAACGAAGGCCAAGGAAGTGAAAGAGCAGAAGGCCACCTAGACGGCATGCACGCTGCGGGTTAGCAGAGACATACGCTACCCTTTCGCCACGCTCCTCACACGCCTCACCAATAGCTTTAAGGATGGTTAATTTTCCCGTGTGATGCGCACCGCAAAAAATTATATTTTCCTTTCCTGCAGCCTCCGCCACATACCGTCTCGTGCTTGCAAGATCTTTGTGTTGCAGGGAGCAAAAATCACCCTTAAACCCACGTTGATCCACTTGGCGCACCAGTCGCCCAAAGCTGCGCCTAGCGCATGTCATCGTAGACCTGCAGCAAACCCTGCTGTGGTTGGCAGTGCTTGCACATATTCCAAAGCAAGCTAAACGCCCCAGCGTGTCGGACTGTGGTACCAGGTCGCCACATATTAAATTCCAGCGACGGAATGGCGACATTACCCAGCCAGAATACATGCACCTACTACAGGCTATAAAGCTTAACCCGTGGTGGAAATCATTGGGGCAGAATCTGGGACATAAATCAACACGAAAAAGCCATCAACTTCGTGAAGTGCCAACAAAGCTTAGAAAACTGTAACGCAGCAGGGAAGCTACTAAGTGAGGGGCCACGACTCTACAGTTGCAGTACTGGGCTACACACACTCCAGTTATTCCCGCCCGGTGCATGTGCATTCCGGAAACACGTACTCACTACGCCGGTGCACATGCCGAGGCGTCAACACAAAACGGAGTCAAAAAGATAACTGAAGGCACCACAGCATTGATAATAGCCCCGGAATAGTGCGATACGTCATACACATCAAATCGTTCCCAACATCCACCACCACCTCTGCTCACTCACAAACACACACTCTCACTCTCACTCTCACTCTCGTTCTCTCTCTCTCTCTTCTCTTCTCCTCTCTTTTTTTTTTTTTTTCATTTTCCTTTTTGATGCTTTTTAATATCAAGGCTTTACACAGGTCTGCGTAGATCCCTCCAATTCCCTCATCACCATACGTGCCTGAGGAAGTGAACTGAGTACCGTCAAAAACAATACCCATCATCAACAAGGTCCCTACAAGTCTGCCAAGTGCTCCCGTTGTGGAAGTTCAACAGCTTCTTCATCATCCAAAATCACAATGTGCCGTTTGCGTTGGAATTTGTACGTAATTTTTAGCTGCTTCTTTTCTGGAGTAAATGGATCAGGATCTGTGAAGCCAACAAGCTTGCTTTTTGTTCCTGCTGGAAGAACAAGCTGTGAGTCACGGACAAAATTCTGCAACGGGACAGTTACATCTAAAACAAGTACAGTTGGAGTCGTCATATGTTCTGCTTTATTTCCGTTCGTGTTCGTCCCTTCTTGGAGAACATCGTCACTGTTCACTCGCATCGTTGGTGACACTCCCACGTTTCGATTTCCATCCATTTGCTGTTGCTGTCGCTGCTCGGATCACAGCGGCACCACCACCACCAACGCCTGCAACGAGAACAACATCGCAACCACTTCTTCCACCCCTTTCCAGCTTTGACCGCATGTTTGTCACTGCACTCAGACTCCGCTGAAAGTACCAAAGACTCCGGGTAACGTGGATTTAGCACACCATACTTGGCATTGACAATGACAAGACCGCCAACACTTTCTTCCTCCAGTCTATTCCTCATGGAAATTTCCCCCAGAGCTTTTTGTTCCATCATGGCACGCATTCGAGCCACATCCATTTCTGCCATGTGCTCAAGACGGCACTTTCGAAAATGAGTAGCTGCTCGCAGTGACCGATATGGTTTTAGTAGCACCCTTGTGATACGGTAAAGCGTCACCGGTGTCAACAACCACAAGAGCGCGTCGCGCACCCTGGTCGAATGGAACAGAACGATAGGTATGTGAACAGAGTGCCCGCCTCTCTCGTAGAGAAGGGATAGTTGAATGGTGGCATGGTAATCAGACTGACGACCAAATATCGCAAGATGTCTTAGAGGCCCATGGGAACATGGGAGAATGGTAGAAAAATTTAAGCCGATGTGATACCATTTGGAAATGTAAAACCACGTCGATAAGCCAACGTGCGCCTCCCCACTGAGTAGGTCAATGTTGGCTGTCTGCTCCACCCGACCACTCAAGGTACCATGCTTACCAGCTTCCGTATCTCCAAACAGCTTGGGAACCACGTTAACAATGCCAAGGTTGAGAGATCGAAACCCCAAGGTGAGGCCAAGATGTCGTTGCGCACCACACGATTTTATCTGCGTTAGCGTACTCCTAAATAAACCATGCTTTCCAAGCGACATCACCCACGTATTCTCCATCTCGCACTCCGGCGATAGGAAGCGTTTGAGCGCCACCTCATAACGCGGGAGCAGATGCAGCCCACTGAGCAAGACGAGTTTAGCCCTCAGCTTCCATAGCTCATTAAGCACATGCTCCCACGCACAGAACAAGTGAAGCCGGTTCACAGCCAGGCAGCATGAAAGTGAGTAGAGGCTGATGTGACCGAGATGATAACTAATAGTACCAGTGCACTGCAGTTGTGGCTGACGTCCTTCGTGCCGGGCATCCGTCTGCATGCGTATGGAGAGGGAGGGAGAAACATAGTGATGAACGGAATGCCTAAAAAGGAGCTTCGTGGGGATGGCAGAGCGGAAAACATTCGCGATAAGGAAAAGTTTTCTGTTACTTCTGTCTGCATTCTGCGAGAGGGACGACTGTGGGTTTGTGGTGCCACCAACGGCATTCTCACTACCGATACCATCGCCACCCACACCCATGGTAGCAGCGATTCTCTGTCGCATCTGATGCTGTGCCTCCATGCTTGGCACTAATACTAATTGCCTCTCGCCGTCCAATATAACCTCACGCACCGAAACACTTGCATTAAGAGGTCCGCCATTGTCTGCAGGGCTCTCCGTTGTATCAGTGGATTCGCCCACTGCATCAGGTGATGGCACAAGTTGGTCTGTAACAACTGCGTTATCGGATGATGACGCGACCTCCTCAGAGCTTCCATCAACAGTTTCTGCTGTCGTCGGCGGGTTTACAGCTGATGACATAACCAGGTGCTCTATCAGATTCCATAGTGAGAAAGTGACAACTGTGGTCGAACTCGTGGAGAGGAGCTTAGACAGTCGCAGCAACTCCGCTTCTCTTTCGAGAGTCTTCACGTATCGAAGGATGTCGTCTCGTTGGGTAACCTGCTCAGGTACGAGGGCCATTCGCTTCACGCCCATGGAGCCCCCCGCATCGTACGCAGCCCTTTTCTTAACGTCCGAAAGCACCGCGTAGGCCTCCATGAGCTGCTGAAATCTTTCATTCATGAGCTGCTGCATCTCCTCACTCGAGCCGCAATGCTTATCGGTGTGGTAACTTTGACTAAGATGCAGGAAGGCACGGCGAATGTCAGCTTGCGAAGTAGCCAAACCGACACCAAGTGTGGCATAGTAGCCACATGGATCCGGTTCCATGCTGTCGTCCTCCTCCTCGCCTTCATCTTGCAAAAGAACGCTCTCCCGTTTATCCTCGTCGCTGTCAATGTTGTGCATCTAACTACTCGTCGGAGCGCCTTGAACTATTGCTATTTACGAGCAGAAAAGGGAATTTTCAGTTCACTGATTAATCCTGTGTTTAGCCACCCGCTACCAGATGTGCAAAGGACGTGTATTCTGTAGAACGGTTCTTGTGAGGGTACAAACCTGCACTAGATTCTCCGCAACACACCGTTGAGTACCCCAACGTTCCTACACCGCGATAATACAAAGCATACCGGTGGTCAAATGCAGATGAAGTAAAGAGAGACAGGAGTACCATAGAAATGACACACACACACACACACACACACGCAGACACACACTACAGGTCGCTTTATCGAAACTGACTTCCCATTGGTGATTCGACATTATGTTGCCCATACTTTATTTGGTTATTGTTTCGGAAGTGAAAATGGTGCAATACAGAGGCTGTGAGGTGAAGGGCAAGTAAATAAATAAGTAAATCCAAAAGATAACCCAAGGAGGATGGGGGAGAACGGTAAACAAATCACAAAGGGGGATGCAATAACAATAGTAAATGTGTAGGGCAGAGCTATGCAACCTGCTTCATCTGCGATTAGGGAGCCACCGGTCGACCAGAGCTTATCTCCAGTAGCAGGATGGATGCGGCTACAAAACAAAATAGCGCTGCTGCTGAATCAGCACTACAGCTCGGCAACAAAGAACTCAAAAAGAGAAAGCAAATCATACCAGCGATGACAGAGGCCAAAGGAGGGGGGAACGACTAGGGATAAGTAATAGCAGACGAAGTGCCAAGTTGAATTTTGGCAACTGTGAGAGGAGGGTGGACAAAAAGCAAAGGGAAGCGGGGAACGCGAAGGTTGTCGCGTTCACAAAAGCGACCAAGGTAAGGCATAAAAATGCTAACAAGGTGCTTTCTGCTATCAGTCACTCAACGGGGATGCGCGCTAGCTGAATGGCCTGCTCCAGTACTGCCTGCCGCAGGGCGTGGCCCTCACCCTCGTTCAGGGAGTGTAGCAAGCTGAGAACGAAAGAGTCTTCCTCTTCCATTTCACCATTCATAACCACGGCGCGTGACAGCCGTGCATCCACCTCGTCACAAATGGACAAGTTTAGGGCAGAGCTCCTACCCGCATGTGCCACATCTGCAGCAGAGGCCCAAATGAAAAGCTCATGCAATTGGCGCGCAGTGCACCTCTTAGTTACGCAACTGGACCCTGCAACTTCACTTTTCTCATACACATGTACCAGTGGCTCAACAGTGGAGGTAAGCAGTCCAAGCAAATACTGCGGCAACTGTGGCACGTGTGCACATAGCACTGGCGAAACATTATACATAGTACGTAGTATTTTTATAGCCAGTAACGGAGGTACGCAACGTCTCGGCAACAGTAGAAGAACGTTATGACACTCAATGAGTAGCAGCACTGCAGGGGAGTTCATCTTTGACTTCCCTTTCCCACCTGAGGACACAATGGTGGCTAGAGGCAGTTGTGCATTGTGATAAACACCACTCACGTCATTTGTAATGGCTCGCGCCTCCTGGAAAATAGCGCGCAATTTATCCAAGGGCTCAGCGCCGCGATGTTGCTTCTGTTCATTGGAGCACAACAATGGTAAAAATGCTTCCACGTAGGCAACAAGCGTCTCCGCAGGCCCGCAACGGCGCAACTTGCAGCAACACGTGGATGGAGAGCCGAGTGAGGGGCAAACTCGGTGCCACACAAGGTTATGCATGCAGGCGCCACATAAAGGAGAAGACCACGCACCGTCTGCATCAATGTTGTTGCAGGCCATCTCCAGTTCACAGTGCTGCGGATTATTTTCGCAAAGAGATGTGAACGACTGCCCAAACAACCGTTGCATGCCTCTGTCAACTGGAAGCATAACATCCCTGAACCGCCGTAGAAAAAGGGGATGGTTTGCAAAGAGATCAGTAGCAGCTGTGAAGGAGCAACTCTCCTCTTTTTCATAGAGAGAAAATTCTGCCACGATATGCAAGAAGCGATGAAAAAAGTCGAAATCGATGCCGCAGGAGTCACTCGCGCAGTAATGATTGAGGGCGTACACCATGCAGTGATCGCGCAACGTCCTTATCCTGGTTACCCAGGTGTCTGGTTCCGTCTGCTGAACAAGCCACAAGCCACATAACTCCAGTAGACCCAATAATACTCGCAGCGGGGGTGTATACGTATGCAGATGGCGTGGTAGTGCCATGCCAACTGCCTCCCACAACATATCCAACATGGGAGAGTAAAGAGCACCACGAATGTCAACCCATGCATGCAAAGCACTCATTACAGTAAGTAACAGTGCACTGGAAAAATCGGCGCCCCCGCCAGCAGGGCGCTTTGTGATGAAACAGTTGAGGTGGCATAAGGCTTCGCACAACAGGCGCGCACGCAAGTGAACCCCCTCACGGGTTTCCAAACAACATGGCGTGGCACCGTCACACTCTGTAACTTTGGAATCCTCATCGTAGCGTAAGGACAGGGAGAAGAGCACTTGTGCTGCCACAAAACAATCACCCAACTCTTCAAAGGTGTATGTGCAGTTACACAACTGAGAAGAAGCCCCCAAAGTGTCAGTTGGCGCAGGCAGTGCGGACAGTATTTCCTGCACTAAACCCTTCAGAGTGTGCAATCCCCTAGTGACAATATTGGTGAATCCTCTGGAAAGTGAATGGAATTGGGTTGTGCACGCATAATCATATATGCGTAAGCATGCTGCGAGTGCACAAACGATGGCCACGTGGTGGCCCCTTATTTCATTCAGCTTGGCACCATCGTCGCTCCTTTCAGACTCCATCTCTAGGTCAGGAAATTCTGTTGATGACTTCACCACGTTGACAATACAGGCGGAAGACTCGGCCAGCTGCAGGGCTGCTTCCAGTAACATCGCGCACTGTTCCAGCCCTTCCGAGTGCAATGACGTAACCTGATCACCTGACTGCATGAGGACGCCAGACAAGACCGACCTCATCTCCAACATCATGTCACACGCCATGTGGACGGTCCGCAACATTTCTCTGGTGATGGTAGTCCCATGCCTCTCCTGTAAGAGAAGGCGGGAAGCTCGCATTCCCAGAAGCAATAGATCAAAAAGGGTTTTAAAAGATGGTGCAATGAGCCCCCTATAAAGCCGCAGACACCTTGCTGCAAGAAGACCAATCCTCTGCAACTTGTGGCAATCGAGGGAGGCAATGTTTTTGTCGGCGCTTGCCTTAATCAGGCGTGCCCCTTCCTCCTCAACATGCTGCGCCACTGAAAAAAGGCGCCCTAGCAGCAGCCGAAGGCGGCGATCTTTCTTCGTGAGGGTAGAACGGTGAACAAAACTCGCCGTGGCATACAAAAGCATCAGCATCTTTTCGAGCACGCAAGATGGGCCAATCATCTCCCCTCCTTGCTCTGTCGCGGGCACACAAGCACCACAATGTTCAACTGCGGGCAACAGGTTATTCCAAAAGCCAATATCTCTAAGCCAGTTTGTACCCTGCTGTTGCTGCCATTTAAATCGTATACAGAGCGTTGTGAAAATTGTCTCCTCCATTGGGCCCCACTGGCACACCCCAACTCCAGGAGCAGTGTCATCGTGAGCCTCTTCAAAACAGCCGCTAGTGGTGTAACGTTCTGAACGCAAGGGTAGCAGATAAGCGCGGCGAATAAGAGAAATTACTATTGGCAGTGTCAGTAATAGTCCATTTCCCTCAACACGCCCCACAAGATGAACCTCAACACCACTATCCATGCACGGATGCAGTGCACAAAGAAGTTGAGCAGCAGCCAACGGAGACAACGTTGCCGTAGACAGTCTGCTACGCAGTAGTGCTTGAATTGGGCGCTGTCGATTCATTGTGAGCTGATGCCAGCGTCCACAAGTTTTTCGACTTCCTTTCTCGCTTTATGCTTTTCCGCGCCGTCGATTCCGTAATGTCTTTTAGGCGAAAGCACAAAAGGTGGAAAAGTTCAGTTTCACACGGGGGCAAATTACCAATGTAACAGCGTTTGAACCCGCATATGAATAAGGGGGATAGGGAAGTGAACTGGACATGCAAACGATTAAACGTTAATGAAATTATAACAGTTAAGACAATGTTAACGTAACGACTTAATCACTGGAGACAAGCGCTGGAATGTGTCGGTGAGCGCACGCTCGCGCCGTGAGATGTTATTCAAAGAATAAAATAATAATGGTATTGTGCGGCCTCTCCAACACATGGTGCGTACTCACCTCCTTCCACAGATTCACACGAGCCCTTCATGTACTCGTATTGCTTCACAGATGCATGAGAAGCACAAACGCGGGCGGTAAGTAGAGCCTGTGAACAGTCCACGTCACTTCAGGATACAACGTGTACAAGCTTCAACGACCGGCGCAAGTGCCACACGTTCAAAATGGTTGGAACTACTCCAACGAGCGCCTTCGCTTGCGCCTATCTTCCGCTAATCCATCATCGTTTTCATCCGTCTCGTCAAACACCTCATCCTCAATCCTGAGCTCATTCAGCATTTCCTCCAACGACACCTGCGGAATGTCCTCCCCGTAGTCGTCGTCTTCAGGACTTGCATCACCAGCGACCCCATCCCCATGCCTTTTTGTCCACTTCCCAGCGCATTGGTCCACCTCGCTCTCAAGTTTTTTATAAATTGGCACATCACGACGCAGCTCCGGGTCCCGCTCAAGCTCATCCTCAAACTCAAGTCGCTCCTCCTCCGCCTCCTCCTGTTGTCGCGCACCACGCGCAACGACAGCAGGTTCCAGGACATCGAGGCGTTTTAGCCTCCACAGACGTTTGTGTCTCCGCGCCCGCTGTGAGGGAAAGCGCTTGTGCACGAGAACAACTTCCTGTAGTTGCTCGTCTCGGTATCGCTGGCTGTCCCACTCTTCATGGTTGAAGCTCCGTCCCTGAAGCAGGTAACCCATAGCAAGGTCACCAGGTTGCAGCTGTCCACCAAGGTGGGAGGTAACGATCCACTCACGCCCCTGCCCAACTTCACCAGAGAGGCAAACGGTGACAACACCCACCTGATACCGTCCATTAGTTATGCCAGTGGGAGTGCACTGAAGAACATAAAACTCTGTCATTTCGCGCGAGTTCATAAGAGGAAGAAAGGGCTTTTTCCAATAATACGTTCCAGTAAACTCGCTCGCTCGCAGCGTTTTTGGATCCAACAACACGATGCTGCTGTACACCTTGTGAACCAGCACCAACGGGCCTAAGCCACCCAGTTTTTGATAATAATTTTTATACGGCAAAAGCAACAGATCTTCACGACATAGTGGGGCAATTTCGAGTGAGAATGTATGATGTTGCACAGCTGTGTTGTTTTTGCTGTCATGAGAGACCAGCTGCACGGCATCGCGCCTTGTCACGGGACTGTTGCGATCAATGAACTCCAGAAAGTTTAGGGCATGACTCTTGTGGCCAAAGAAAAAGTCCAGGCCCCCTGGCTGCGTCTCTACACGAATAAAATTTTCATGCACCTTATGTTTGAGAATAAGCTGTTCGAGGAAGAGAAATGTTTTCTTGTGCGCCACTTTCTGTCGCAGTTGCACACAAGCATCCCACTGTGGTTGTCCGGTAGCAACCTTCTGGCAAGTGGGGCACTGCTGCCACAGCACCACATACTCTACCACGCACGCCTGTTGAATGATGATGTTCGTCATCACTTCCTTCTGTAGTACGAGCTTCACCTTAAGTCGCTTAGAGTGTGGCTCTGTCCATATGAACTTTGCGTCTACAAGTTTAAACATGTTTCGGTTCAGTCCCTTGATACGCTGAGGCATATCGTCAAAAGCTCGTGACTCTCCAGATTGGCGCGGGTCCAGTACTGCGGTGGCTGCAGATACCGACTGCACTCGGGACAGTAAACTACAATGTACTCCTTTTGCACAGACTCAGTGATATCTACATGGGAACGTAAGCAGCTACTGCACATATTGCTCGGGTTGCTATCAATCAGAAGACCGCACACACAGCAGAGAACCTTTGGTACAGCGACCTCATCTCTGTTTGTAAGGAATTCGCTATCGAGATCCATGCCGGCGTACACCGACTGGGGCAAAAACAGACAACTAGATGTACGCCTGCGTGTAAGCAGCGGCACTCACTTGTGCTCTAGTTTCCCTCGCCAGTGAATCTGGGCAAAACAAATGGGGACCGTCAAGTCACTGGGCAGAGCAGGGAGGGAGTCGAAATAATAATAATAGTGCCCGGTAAAATGACACGGCGTCAACTGCTACTCGGAGAGCCACGTCGAACCTCCCGAAACGCGTTGATCACGTTGTAGTGATTGTCGCTTCCCCAAACCGCGAAGGATTTCCTCAGTTGTTTTGGACGTTGTGGTGCGCAACAAGTGGAGAGATTCAAGAGAGAAGAAAAAAGAAAGCGAGCAAATAAGGCAACAGTCAGGAATGTGAGCGTCCACCACGAGACACGGCAAGAATGAGGAAATGAGGAAAAGCCCATGTTACATTGTCATGATGGCAAAAGATAGTATGAAACAGTGTAGAAAAGGAGGACGTAGTGATGCAACTTGCTGACAGAACGCGGCGCTGGGACCCAAGGTGTACATTTTGTATGATCAGACGCCACAGTATGAAATAAAAGTAGGAACATGGAGCGGGTAATCGTCCATACCAGTAAAATTTTGCTGTAAACAGCGAAAAGAGGGGGGGGAAAGTTAGTGTAAACGAGGCGCTTGATGGGGTGAGAAGAGAGACAAGTCCCACGTCTATAGGCCCCTCATCCATCTTTCACTGCCCCCTCGCCCTACTCCCCACTTCCTTTAGCGCAGGAGATGTAAGTTTGGCATTACTCCCTTTTTCATACCTCTTCATTGATCTGCCTTTAGCGTCTGTCACTTTTTATCTATAGTCAAGCATACCACTCATTCTTCATTGTTGCAGCTCGTCTCTTTAGGTTTTCGGTTTCGTGCCCCAGATATTACCTGCACGAATAATAAATAAAAAGACACGGACATGAAACAAACGTGTTACCGCATCACCAAACACCTCAAACAAAAGCGCCTTCAGACAACTAAGCAAACGTCAACGGGCGAATAACGAGAAAAAAAAAAGAACGGGAAGTAGTAATAACAACAATATAAAAAGACGTGACGTCGTACGGAGTCGAACAACAGTCGCGTGAAGCTATTTGGGAGTGAAGCCATGAGGGGGTGGACTGCTGGTGGTTCGAATGTTGCACAAGCGTGGAAAATTGGCCACAGACGCAGAAAAAAGCGAATGTAGGTATAGGTGTGTTGCTGAGAGAACACCTGCTGTCGCCTCTGCGAGCAAAAGCATGGAACAAAAAACAAGGAAAATGAGAAAACATTCCATTCGCTCGCATTCACGAAACTGCGCCTTTCACTAGGCGCTGTGGGTGCTTTCCTTTGTGTTTGTGTACATAAACACACCTGGCAGAAATAATTGTACCACCTCACAGCCACAACTCCATTTGATTACCTATCGCGCATTCCGTTGGTTAACATTTTCTCGCTGCTAGTGTTAACCTGTAGAATAGCGCCAATTGGCCACCTCACGCTCTGAAAAATTGTTGAATATCCGTGGCAAACTCTTTGCCCCTGCTTCAACCACAGCATATCCACAACACATGTATACCTCACGCACAGAGAAACACGTACCATATAATACTTCCGATCCACCATCCCATCCTTTATTTACCAACACGCCAAACAGCGGCCACTACACCTCGGAAAACGAGACACAGTGCAGAATGAAACCAACAAATAGACGCCAACCACGACAACAACACATACAGCGAAAAAATAGGGAAAGTTCACCGGTATGTTACGAAAACATGGTGAGTCGAGGCTGACAAGTGATGCAAAACGTGGAGTGACGACAGTGGGCTGAAGAACAAGTCAAGAAAAGAAGATGGTATATAACGATTCTAAGCTGCGTGGTGTGCAGTAGCCTGAATTCGGACAGTGGAAATTAGCTACTCGAGAAAACGAGCTGATGAGCGGGTAACGACAATATGCTAAAAGAGCGAAGAGCAATAAAAAAAATGATAAGTTATAACCAGTCAATCCGCAATGACAGCGTATGGCGTGATACGGAACGCAAAAAAAAAAGAAAAAAAAAGACGATAGTTGAGGAGGTAGAAAGCCATCCATGGTACACTACACTACACTTTAGCAGCTTTACTAAACCATACGACAAGGGTTATCCCCTGAACTAAAAAGGATGAAAACGTTTTAGTGGTGATGCCTTGTAAGAGGCTCTTGAGCACAAGAGTGGGGAAGAGGCTTGAAACACTGCTACAGACATCTTCGAAAGAAGAGACAAAGCGGGGAATCTATAGACCCTTTCGGAACTTGGGGCAACGTGCGACTGAATAGTGTCAAAATTTGAGTGCGGGTGGTGTTGTGCCGGAAGCGGTGACCAGTAGCCAGAGCAAACATGGTGGGAGATAAGGCAGAAAAAGGTGGAAGCAACATGCGAACAGAGGGCTTTATGTAGGTGGGGGTGGTGGGGGTAGGGCGCTTACTACACCATGAAGAATTTGGAGAATGAAAGGTTGTTGGACACATTGATATAGGTACAGAACAGAACACATACGACGAGGCGTAACCGGTGTCTGAGTTAAACAAGGAATGGTGTTTGTTGGCTACAAAAGGTCGGCAGCAAGTCAAACGCACCGCACACTTTGCCACACCATTCCCACCCACATCTGCATCCACTGGTGGGCTGCACACGTCTACAGTTGTAGTCATACTTCGTAACGACCCACACTGGGTATACAAATACAAACACAAATATTGTTTGGTCATTAAAAGGAAATAAAAGCGGTGGGAGGCAACAAACAAGCAAAATTCACCCCACTCCAACTTCTGTTCTTGTCAATTGCACCAACGGTACACGGTCGTGCATGGAGGCAAACAGTTTTATTTCATCAGTTTTATTTGCACGTATTTTAAAGGTTCTTCATGGTAATTGTCGCTGACTATCTGCATGATCACCACGCTCCACGTTGCTACTCCATCGCAACATGAGTAAAGACACACGCTTACTTAAATAATGGTGAGAGAGCGACAGAATGTGTGTGAGAGAAAGAGGAATACGAAAGTCAGAAAAGAAAAAAGACATCCGTACGGCTGCTGCTCTTCCTTGTCCTAAACACGGATGATCACTGCCCCTCGTTTTGCAGTACTATCACTATCACCTCTTCTTTCCCGTTGACTCTCTGCCTTACCTCCTCCAAGCTGCCTTCAGCCTCACTCTACACGCATGAAGCTCATCTCAACTAATTTTTTTTTTTTTTTTTTTTTTTTTTTTTTTTTTTTTTTTTTTGTTGTTGTTGTTTTGTTTTATTATTATTATTTCCACACTCCCTGCCTGTTTTAAAAAGAAATCAAAGCGATCAAAACAACAGAAATAAAAATTCACCCCGCTTCCTATTTTTATTTCAATCCCCAACCATTATCAGTGGAGATAAGCAAGAAGACAGCCAATCAAAAAAGGAACAAAAGAAAGAAACAAACAAACAAACAAAAGAAATAAACCAGGTATCAAGAGGTAGATAGGAGTTGGTAAACATTTGCAAGTACGACGAGCACAACGCAGCTGGATGTGGTTTACTTGCGGATAACCTCTTGCAGCCAGGGGTGGTCCAACATTTCCTGGGCAGATGGTCGATGCACGGGGTCATAGGAGCTGAGACAGGCAAGTATAAATGAAGCGGCAGCCTTCGCTTCGGGCGGGGGCAAGAAGGTCTGCAGTTCCTTGTCAATGTGACGCCTCGGGTACAGCCTGTACTTGTCCGCGTATATAAAGCGGTAGTTTTCGTCAAAATAGCGATGAATAAAACGCGGTGGTGGCTTATTAGGTCCACGCCCATCACGCTGCTTCACAATTTCATCCGGGACAGGGCCAAGGATCTGCATTATCATCGCCAGGTGCTCGACATCCATTGTGCGCTCGTTTCGCGTACGGCGTTTGGGGTCCATGAGGAACTCCCCAGTGATAAGTTCATACACTACACAACCAACACTCCATATGTCCGAGCGAGTATTAAAATCTAAGCCTATGATAATTTCTGGGGCGCGATATTCGCGCGTCTGAATCATCGTGCCCCGCAAGTTCGACACCGTCCCCGCCTTCTCCACAGGAAACTCCTTCTTGCTCAGGATGGGGTGCTTTGCCTTTCCGCACTCAACTTCATTCTGCTGTGCATCTGCGTCCTCACTGGAGGGCTTCAGTGCTACAGACAACCCAAAGTCGGCAATGCATACCAGATGGTTCGGGTCGCCCTGCCACATGGCCTCACGCACACGATCAACAGAGACCATACTCGAACGATCCTTGTTGCGAAGGCAGAAAACCTCAATCGTCTCCAAAACCCTCGGATCAGAGGACGAACTCAGTATGTTTTCTGGCTTTATGTCAGTGTGTATGACGTCCAGCTTGTGAAGCTCGTTAAGGCCAATAAGTGTGGAAGCTACAATCTCCTTGATCAGCCGAATCTCCGCACTAGTACGAATAACCTTCTTTAGCTTCATCTGGTCAATGATGCTAAGAAGATTAGAGCCGTGCAGCGGCATCACCATGCAAATATGGGTACCATACTGACCTGTTACCTCAAAGGAATTCAGTAGACAGGTGATGGGCGCAGTGGAGGAGGTGTTATCTCTAATATACTGCAGCAAGTTGATCTCATATTGCGTACTCTCTGACACCAGGTTGTCACACTTGGCAATCTTTATCGCAACAAACGCCTGGTGTGGTTTGCCGAGTGTGGTGTGCATAGTGTCGTAGGCAAGCCAGACAGTGCTAAATTCCCCCCAACCAAGCTTCTGCACAATTACATAGCGGGAAATTAATTTTTTTCCCGGGGTTACCGTCATATAGCCTCCTTCAAAGTATGCCTTCTTGTTTTCTTCGTAGTTGTTTCGCCATTGCTGTACAAACTGTTGCATCACCGAACGACTGGATACCAAGTTGTTTCTTGACTCCACACACGCGGTAGTGGACTGGCTCGGACAGTTAATGTCGGTTAGTGTGTCCAAACTGCTATGACTGCGATTGCTACTTGTTGTTGGCGTCACTCCAGCTGTAGTTGCGGTCACAGCACCAGCTGAAGCAGCGGTCGATTTTGTCACTCTAGAAGTGCAATCAGGCTGCAAACGCCTCTGGACAATCGTGGATTGAACAGAAGAACACATAATAGGTGAGGGTGTCGCCGCAACGTTAGTTGCGGATGCCCTGCGAGGTATTGCTGCAAAGTTAGTGCTAAGAGAGAGGTCGCGCGAACGCATGCTGTTCGCGTCCGCCCCATGAGAGTTGCTGAGGAGATTAATCTCCTCCGAAAGCGAGCCATGTAAGGAGCACATGTCCTCGGATGGGGCACTCCTTCCAATGGAAACAGCGGCCCTGTGTACGGGCTTCTTGTTTGCAGCGTTCGTGTTCGGGGGCAGGCTGAGGGAGGAGCCTTCAAAAGATTGGCCTTCCTTTACCTTCACAGTTATGCTGGTCTGAGTACTGCCCAACTGTTCCTCACTCACTGTCTTGGTTCTCGGTGTTTTCTCTGCGTTGGTAGCAGCGACCTCGCAACAGTCAACTGTAGAAGAACCGTCATCCTGGCGAACAATGCGAAGTTTCCGCTCCGTTATGTTCTGACGCTTCGGGAAACGTTGTCTGGAAATCTGTTCCATCGGCAGCGACGAACGGTGCGCTGTTACATGCCGACTCTGGGCGGTTGGATGTGGCTGTGTGGCACGCGCTTCCGACTCGCCTGCAGAAGACCTCACCACGCTCCGATATTGCGAAATGGACGAAAAGCCACGATCAACCACTGCCTGGGTGCGATACGCTCCCTGTGCAAAGTTGAGATTGAGAGAAGATATTGGATATCGTCGTTGTGTAAAGATGGCGTAACGGGGTGACATACTCCCGCTGCTGGCAACACGGGCCACACGCGCAGTAAGTGCGGAGGATTGGCGCCGCGGGGTGAAGTCATCACGCTGCGTAAACACTGCTGAGCTACGACAATGAAGTGGCCCCAGTGGAGCGACAGTCGTTTGTAGTTGTTCCAGCTGTTCTGCATTCCAAAGGATTGTGGGTATGTGCACAGATGACTTCATTTGTTCAGTGGGCATCCTCGGTGGGCACACGAGCAGCAACACACTTAGTGTTCTTACTTGAATATCACCACCAGCCCCTTCTCCACTTCCCCCTCACTCAACTGTATTTCCACACAGATTGCACTAGTAGCAAGCCTGATTGTGGATAAGTTTATTATTTTTAGCCCCTCCCACTGTTTACCTTTACGCCTTTATTACCCAGCTCCCTCAGTGATGATGATAATAATAATAAAAATGGTGGTGGTAAAAAAACACTACTAAAAAGGAAATTCCTTGATTCTCAACACCTCCCCTACAGTTTACTTAATAATTATTATTGTTATTATTATTGTTATTTTTCTTTTTTGATTTATTTATTTATCCCCTTTATATCTCTGTGTTCCTGGGCACGTAATCCCTTTAATGCTGTACTGCGCAAGCGCAAAGAGTCGCCTGAGCAACGCCAATAATAAGCTTTACAGAAGATGGGGTATTTTCCACTAAAACGAAACACTGCAACTATGAGAAAAATGAGCCGAAGAAGTAGCTTTCGAGTATCAGTAAGTAATAGTGACAGAGAGAGGTGGGAGTACATGGCACATCAACGGTGGAGTTAATGAAAAATGAAAACAAAATATTTATATACACATGTATACACGAATGCACGCGGAAGAACTCCGTGCCTGCTAGTCTCAGCCAGACTTACCACTCACTTCATTGAGATGGATGACATTCCACAATTCATTTGCTCAGGAATGCAGATCGAGCGTTCTGTATTAAATAATGAACGACAACGTCCTGTCCCGAGTTAGAGGCAGAGACCTTCTTTGACTGCGTAACGACAAATAGGAACAGGAGAGGCGCAGTGTCTGAGGGGAGAAAGGCTTGTTTTGGAAACACTATAAAAGGAGGAAGGTAGATAGCAACGTCAGTGGTGCTGATGACCACCTCCCAACGTGCCCAGTCTCGGGCAACGTTCCAGCATGAAAATAGTATTAATAGTCGTGTAAGTAATCGGCAGCAGCGATTTAAAAAATGTTTGGTCTCACTACCGTGCTTGGGAGCAGCATTCATTCACACACACACACACACACCTCCCTAATCGCTCAATAGTCGCGAGTGATACCCTGCACGTTAAACATGAACGCAAGGAAGCACTGTCTTATTTGGTAGACTTCTGATTCGAGAGAGATTTCACAACAAGACCTATTCATGGGCGTGCCGTCCCCATTGCTTGGCTAAGCAGTGGTGCTAGTTAACATTAAAACGTTCACATGGGGTCAGCAACTGTAGCGTGAGGGCAATACAAGATGGCTGCGCAACTAGAAAATTCAACATGCCCTCTTTTGTAAGGAATGGTGAAAACTTGGGCTAGTGTACGACAGGGCGCATCAACCACGCAGCCTGTCTAGCATATCGCGCAACTCGCTTGGATTCAAGCCGCTGAGGTCGTTCCTCGTAACACCCCCATCACACTTCTCTAATTGTTTTTGTGACACACGATTGTAGGAGTCCTGAATGATGCTGTACGCCACATTAAGTACGTTGCATATGAAAAATATCAGGAACGTCCCCATGAAGAGGCGACTGAACACCATTTGCATAACGTGTGTCCCCTGATCCATCTGAAGAAACGTATCGATAATGTTATCGCCGTATGCAACGCAGATAAGCGTCACAATAGAACGAGGAACGGTTTCGAAATAAGATCCATAGCCGCCAAAAACAATATACCCGCATATCGAGTAACCTATAAGAATAGGGAAAACCGTGACACAGTACATTAGAAGCTGACCACCTGCCGCAGTGAAGCCATCGACAACCTTGTAAAAGCTTGGAAAATGGCGCAAGATGGAAACTAGTTGAATAGAAAGCATGAACGTGGAGAAGCCGAGAAGGATCGTCACTGTACATTCCAATGAGTCACTTCTCTTCTCCAAGAACTGGGCCACCAGAGATGTCACGGCAAACAGCAGCACCACAATGTCAGATACAACACCAAACTGAATCCATCCATAATGCTCAACGTTAGACGTCTCTGAGCTCAACCTTTCGTATTCTGTGTCATTTGGTAAAGATAATTTGTTCGACGTTGAGTGGCGAAGCAGTGCTTGTGCATGAAACCAACATTGGATCGCAAGAAGTGGCAATACAGTGGAAATGATCACCAAAGGGAGCGTTTCCGCGATATGCTCATCAACACAATCAAGCGATGCATCCATGGTCATTACTGATCCATGCCCAGTAAGTGTGAAAAGGAATTCGGCGACCCAGACGCGAGGAGACAAGCTCCCATCTGCTGATCTTACCAGTGTGTAGAGGGAAAAGTACAGTCTTGCTTGGAGTAGTCGGCCGAAAATATCCCACAAGGGTTGCTGAGCGGGCGTGAGAGTACTCAACCCATTCAACTCACCCCCCACTGCACACGTGTGCCCTTCTGTGACCAAATTGTCCAGAGGTGCAATGGATTCAGGCACGTGGTCTTCAAGAATGTCGAAGGACTGAGTACGCACGGAATGGCCTGCGTGCAGCCGTTGTTCCTGAATATACGTAGCCTCAAGCACGGGAGCAACAGGAGTAGAGTTGTGTCTGTCATACGTGTAATGCAAAAAAGTACCAGAGCTCTCTTCAGGCATCGCATAGTACGCATTGGTTATGCTACTCAGAACGTCAAGAAAATCATCCTTCGTCGCTATTAATTTGCTATAATCTGCCGTTGACTTGTCACGTGCACCAAACAAAAATGCTGCCAACTTATACTGTGCGTCTACGCGCTCCTGATTTCGCACAGTTTGGTACTTGAACGCAAACGTAATAAGAAGGACTAAGATGGCGCAATTGAGGCTGTACTGGCGCCACATCACCATCTGTCAAGGATTCACCTCTCCCCACCCCCACCCCCTTTCTCCGTCTGCTTGTATACCACTTTTTCACCTTTAATGCACCAATTTGAAGTTAGTAAGGAGCACAAGCAGCACCTTCTACGTGTGTGTCGCTTAAAAGACAAAATACATAAATAAAAACTGGTGTGTGATGAAGATAATGAAAACGCAGAAAATCAGACAACTTTGGAAGAAGCGATGCGTATTTGTGCGAGTGTACATGTGTACGCAAAACACTGCAAAGTGTTTAGGTATAATCATTCAAGATGGATTTGTTGTTTAACATTTAGCCTGCACGTCAAAGTACGACGGCTTATATTGGCAACTAGCGAGCAAATATCGTGCTCAGCAAATTAAAGAAATAAATTGAGGTGAACCTTTCTCACTCGCACACTGCTGGGGTCTGAAAAACCATTGTATACTTGCATGGCATAGGCTCATCCACATTCAGCAACTTGTTCTCCGGTCCGCATATCACACGGACATCCGTCACACGCGAAGAGCCACTCCAGCACCAGTTGCCATTTTCATACAGCATATGGGTGAGATCGTCCGTAGTTGACCACAAAGAGTAGGTGCTCTCACCGAAGCGACCCCACCGCCCGATATTCGAGCCACTTTTTGTCCCCTTTGAATACTGATGAACGTCCTTAAATGGGCACAACTCGTAGGTATATGACCTAAAGTCTAGTGTAAAGCATTCCCCGGTGAGAGTTCGCATAATGTCCTCAGTATTGTATGGGCGGCTCAAGCGGCTCTGAGTCGCTTCTAATGAAGAAGAAAGTGCGGATATTTTTCTTTCAATCTCTACAATTTTTTCACGCACCTCCTTTGCCTCGGGTAATTCAAAGGTGCTTATTTTCTCCTTCTCCGACATTTTATCCTCGCCATCAGCAAGTGTGCCCTCCTTACCGGAGTTGCTGCAGACGTAGGAGCACTGTAGTGGTCCGTGATTGCAAGGTATTTCATAATGCGTGGTTGCGTTTGTTTCACTTTTGATGCAGTCACAATAGCCAGCTTCAGAGGCGGAGATATGTTCGTCACAGCCCCTGGCACCGGTTTCCACTGCATCATCCGCGCACCTTTTGGTCGTCCTCCACCTTCGGCAATTCATGGCCAAATTTGCCAGACCCGCATCATCATCATCCAGACCGGCGGCTTTCAGCTTGACTTGATATTCCTCTAGTAAACTGTCCTTTTTAGCCTTCTCCTTGGCTTCCAGAGATGGCAGTGTACCTTTAAGTTCTTCAAGTGTTTTTTTATCCTTTTCTATAGCCATTTTTTCTTCCGTTACTCTAACCTTATCACTTTCACGCTGTGCAAGAACTTGTTGTATCATTTTTTGTTTTTTGGAGATTGCCAATTGCCTCGCACTCTCTTCTTGTTTGAGTTTCTCTGCTTCATGCTCTTGTTTCTCAGCACAGTTGTTTTTGCATTCCGTCAGACCCGAGTACTCATCAGAACCATCACAGCAATCGCAGATACCGTCATTAACTCTATTATGGTTAATCTCCTCCAACTTAAACCCGATATTTTTGCACCTAAACATCCATCCTTTGGGGGTCTTATATTTCCCTCCGGTTATTGTACAAGCCGACGTGCCCGGTTCATCACTACCATCAGAGCAATCACAGTAATTATCATTAACTTGTCTGCCTATAATGGACGCATCGCCGTTTAAGCACTTAAAGGAATCTTCCTCTTTCAATGATGCGTAGTGCTTCAATAATGCGTCTTGTACTCCATAAGATGGCTCCAATGCAAAAGTGGAGCTAAAACAAAGCAAAACCACAAGCAATTCGATTAATACCATAGACATACCCAAAAACTTGTTTTGGTAATAACTATCGTATAAAAGAAAGGAATAGGCGACACAAGTATTTGGGAACGATTAACGGCTTATTTAAAGCGTAAACAGCAGAATACTAGAGTGGGAAGTACGGAATGAAATGTAGTAAGGAACGGCTTTTTAAATCCAGGAGGGATGTGCGATACATAACTAAGGTGCCCAAAAGTGTCGATAGACGATAAATACACGCATGTTGTCGGAGTTCCTTTTCTATTCATGTACCCACTCTCAGTCTACTCCCATTCATATATTATTGTTATTATTATTTGAATTTAATAAGCAACAAAAAAGAAAACACGAAAAGTAGAAGAAGAAAAAAAAAAATGAAAGAGAGAGAGAGAGAGAGAAGGGGAGAGAGGAGACAACGTAAGAAAGAAGAAAAAAAAGAAAAATGGGGGAATTAATCCCATTGTTATTAATTCATTCTTCTCCTTTAACTAAATGTAAACATCCAAACTTCATATAAGGTCCAGGTTCACCAAATAGCAATCGTAGGAAGTAAAAAGAACAGAAATATGAATTATTTAAGCGAAATCCTTAGACCTCTAAATTTGTTGAATATTTATCCCAGGAGTGACTACGATACAAGATGCACTGGGTCCTAGCTAAGAATGGGGGCTATCTCTTGGAGATCCGTTTGTACTGAAGGCATGCATATCCAATTCGTCTAGAAGTGGCGTTAAACTTTCGGTTGAAGGAGCAGGCGTTTCTAAAAAGTTTGCATCCTGTAAGGTTCTAAGCAACGACTCGTCAGCCTGTATTTGGGGAATTCCTGTTTGTCGCACATACTCACGTACGGTATCCCTCCATAAATCGGAAGTGGGCGATGTAAGGGAGGGTATTGATGGTCGGTGAGTGTGTATGTTCAGGGGCTCTGTTTCCTGGTTACTATACTTTTCTTCCATAACTAATAGCTGTTCGGCCTCATCCTCAATCTGTTGCGCCACCAAACGAAGATTATGAATGTCCATCTGCTTACTAGAAACAATACCTCGTCGATCCTGTGGATGGACACCTTTACAACTTTCATTATTGCACCCACTGTTATTGCATGCAAATTGATGAATACGAAATGCTTGTTCCAGCCTCCCATCAGTGTAGACAGTTTTGAAAAAGGGAATCCATTTGCCATGGCATTGTACTGTCACCTTATTTCCATAACGCGCAAAGAAAATTGAATCCCTTATACGATGCTGTATCTGAACTCGACTTCGTGATTCCGCTTTTAGCACTTGTATCAGACGCATAAAAAAATTGACCCGATGATGCACAGGACCCGCATCCTGAAGATGAAGTTGATTGCAGGCAAAATCTTGGAAGCACTTTTGGTCAGACAAATGAAGATTACAAAATGCACCTTTGGGATCCCTTGGAACCTTGCGCTGCGAAGGGGCTTGAGAACCATGAATACCACTCTGTTGATCAAGAAGCATCAACAATTTCTCACAAAGAACGTTAGTATCTGTCAATGAGTCATCGGCAAGGCTACTGCCGATTGCCGCCCGTGCCTCAATCGCATACTGCACAAGATCTACACTCTCATCCCTTGCACACTCTATGTACATGCGTTGGATGGAATCATAAGCCTGCAACCAAATAACAGCAGTGGCATTGGATGTGCACTGGGCAATCATATGCAAGATAGTTACCAGTAAACCAACTGTTGGTTCGAAAAGTTCATTAAGCTTAGTTGCATCGTAGGATATAACATTCCCTAATATTGGGAGGCCATTATCGTCGACGCGGGACAAGTAGGAGCGAAAATCCAGTCCCATATCAAAGACCTGCAAAGTAGTTTTTGGTGGAGATAACATCAGGTTGGTTCGTCTGCGAGACATACGGGCTAAACACGTTCCAACAACACTAGAGGAAAGCGAAAAGAAGCGACAATAATAATTGTGAAAATAATGAAAATACGAGATAGAAACGTGGAAAAACAAAGTGCTGTTACTTAAATGCGATAGTAAAACCTGTTGCAGAAATATGGGGAGCAGAGAGCGGGGTTGTTGTTACGCATAGCACACAACTTACGAGAAACGACCACGCAAGATCGACAGATGCAATCAGGAAACAAAAAATGCTATTAAACAATAGGGAATAAAAGGATATATACGGGCAGAAGATCTATTGAACGGCACAAAATGGTGTAAAGAGTGCCTAACTACGTACTTGAGCTATACATGGTGTTGACAGCTCCATTTACACAACTTGCAATATAGATTCACAAATGATTGTAATATAAACAGAAGAACACGGAGCATGGAATAAAAATATTTTCTACAAAAATCAAAACAACGTAAAAACGATTCATTCTTTTGACAGGAGAGAGTAGAGATGACTAAATTTGCGCGCACTTAAAAAGTAGAAATATAAAAGGGAAACCCACAAGCACTCGCGTTAAACACTGTGGACAAAATATAAGGGCAAAAACGACTCAAAAATGCAAAATAGATAAATTATAAACCCCGAACGGAATCGCCACGAGCAGTTTTACAAAACTAATTTTTATGGTTGCGTGAAGAATTAAAATACGCGATATTACCCCTTAGTATCATAATTCAAAATGCGGTAACTCTTTAAAATGAAACAAGTATTATAAAGTGTATAAATTCAATTTTTAAATTTTATGATAAGGATAAACTGTGGAAAGATAAGCTGATAGTAAACATGTAAGCCGATACTGGAAAACTAACACTACAGAGGCGATAAATAGATGGCTTGCATGTGTTAAATTACATAAAGAAAAACAATAAAATTACTTGGAATACGACTTATGAAATAATAAAGTGCATAAATAGGACACAAAAATACGCTACACATGCAAGGAAGAACTTCTCGGATTATTGTTGCAAGAACCAAAACGAGGGAACTGCGGGAAATGAACACAGAATCAAAGGCGCAATAACGATAAAGCGTTGCTGTATAAAATGCGTGAATGAAAAATCACAGCATATTTTAGAAACAAAGACAACTAGAATAAAAGCGGATATAATGAATATAAGAGGAAAGATAGTTGGAGAATATATAAAGTAATTAAGAGTGATGTTTACAACAACATATGATAACATGCAGGGAAGGGGTATGTAATAGGAATACAGTCTTAAGTTGAATAGCAAAATCTAGTCGTCCAACACATGCAGTCAAGGTAAGAACACAAAGTTCTAACAACAAAGCAAAAACTTGTAAACGTGTTTTCAAATTTAAATCCACTTTGGTTTCGGTAGGGCGTATTAGATGCATGTGAATTATTGCAAAAGAACGTCAACAAATGCACAAAGTGCATTTTGATACGGAATGGATTTATTTGGGGGAGTGTTATTGGATATCAGATGTAAAAACAGTATACAACCGTGCCGATATGGAACACATAAGTCATAATGTAGCAGAAAGCCACTGTGAAAGCTTAAGGTATGTGAGAAGACCGATTCCAAAATTAGACAAGACAAAGTGTAAAATCGCTCAAGATTTAATTGAATAATGTGCAACTGCGTAGAATCCAGGAGGTCCATTAAAATACGGTGAAAAAATATATTAACAGAAGGCGTGGCACAATAGCATGACAATGCAGGCTTCATTGCATACTCAACAAAGAAGTAAGGTGAAGATTCAACAGCTACAAAGCAAGGTGGATATAATATTATAAACATTCATTCACCACCACCAACGAACATTAAAGCAAAACATAGCACATTGCCAATAGAGACGAAAATATGAACGGCAAGGGTACAAAAAGAACGACAAGTTACAAGGACTTAAAACGTAAATTCATTTGGTCGCTGCAAAGAGGGACGTTAACTTTATGGTGCTAAAATAGTTACAAAAACAAGCATAAGCACAAACATAGAGTGACGCAGAGAAAGTACATAAGTAAGCTGTGAAAAAAAAATACAAAAGGTAAAAGAGATAACAAAAACAAAAAAGGTGTTAATGTAAAGGAATGCATGAAACAAAAAATGATAAGACTAAAAGGAACATATTTCGTATTGTGACATTGCGCACGAAAAACGCCACGCTCAGAAAATAAACGGAAATTGCAACCAGCACAGGACCCTAAACAGTGGGCCCGTATAACAAGCACTGCAAAACCCGGGCGTATCATTGGCACACGCGTTGGCGAGATGGCATTTATTTTTGACACAAAAATCTGTTCAAGAGGGCGCATTCATCACTGGAACGAAAAAGGGAATTGGCATCGGCGCTCAGCAGGCCCCCGAATATCCAGGCAGCGGCACTGCCCAAAAGAGATTTCCTAATTCAAAGAAGCCCGCGGCGTAGAGCAGCACCCTACCTAGTGTCGCCTGTTTAACTTCGGCACGGGGACACATTCATCGATAACGCGACAGGCTTTGCCACTTCTTAACGCAGCCCTGAGGTGGAACCGGCAAGCCAACTAGGCTGACAAACGCCACGAAACAACTTCCCAGCACTCGCGACTTCCATGGCACGGCCGACATGCGTGCCAACTTTTACGTGTAACCGCCGGGTCAACAATTCATCGGCGAAAAGCCCAAAAGGGTTTCCTAACAGCGATTGCGGCGCCGAGCCGAAGCACCGTAACAACTCTTCGCAAAAATCGGCGTCGAGTCGATCACGGCCGAAAATCGCCGACCACAGCGCCCTGAAAAAAAGAACTGCAATCATCAGGGGCACCTCGAAAGCTTACGGAAGCCTCCGCGCACCGGATGCTTGATGGCAACAGGATCACGCAAAGCACGAACAGACAGAGTCCCCACGCGTCACCAAAAAATCCGAAACGGGACATCACTTCGGTTCACGGCGGCAAAGCCGTCACACCTCAAGCTTGCAAAGCGCAACTCCGCCAACACCAAAGACATCGAACCGCGTGCGTATCGTCAGCGGAGACCTTACTAAAGTGAAAAAGGCAGCTTGCGGGCCCTTGTTATTGGGGGGGGAAAGGCGGAAAAGAAGGCAAGTTCACACAAAAGGCGTTTCGTTTAGGAATATCTTCCGCCCCCGCAAGGCAAAGACAGTGGCAACAGGCACCGCCATAGTTTTCGCGAACGCAGGCGGGGAGAAGTGCCACAGCAGGATTGTGCCTCGAGGCGCGGGCCCCTATTTATTATACATCTCCCTACCTTTTTATCCCTTCCGGCCATGGTGCGTGGCGCCGTGTTGGTTTAGAAACTGTATATTTTTGCCGCGCGGATGGGCACACGCTGAAAAATAAAGCGCAACAGGGCGGCGAGTGGCAAAACACTTGGGGAATACGAAAGCAAAAACGAGGGCGGATATCGGGAAGTGGAATTAAAAATGAATATGGACAAGGCGAGGGGGCAACAAGAGGTTTGACTCAAACGCACCTTCGCAGAGCCCAATTGCTATGCAGCAAAGGGACAAACAAGCAGCACCAACGAAAGCGCGGCCGCAGCACTCGCGTGGCCACGGCTCGCCTCGACTTCCGCCTGCTCCCTCGAACCATCTTCCGCTAAGCTCGTTGTATCTGACGTGCTTTTGCCCGCCGGCTCGCTGGCCGTGTTGTGCGAAGCTTTGTCCCCTTCCCCTGGTTGCGCGGTGTGCCGCGAAGCGTCGCCTTGCTTTTCGTTTTTGGTGGCGGGAGCGAGTTCTTTGTTGGAAGTGGGCGAAGCAGGCGGGGACAATGGCTTAGGGTCGGGCGGAAGAAAGCCCTTAGCCGCAAAGACTGTGACGTGGAGAGTGACAGATTTTGGCTCCTCGGGTTTGTTAGAGGGCTTTTCCGCTTTAAAGGAGTACATCAGGTCGCCGTACATTCCCGAAACGCTGCAGGTAACATTTTTTTCGTCCAAAACGAGCGTGTCAAACCACGAGACGTTATCATCTTGTTCCCAAACTGTGCAAGATTCTTTCGGAACATTTGGCATTGAGCGTGGCTCCCTCTGGTCGGCACAAGCGTAAATAAAATTATCAACCACGCCATCGTAGGTGCACCACGCGCGTGAGCCGCCAAGACCGCTCAACTTTTTTGTTGCCTCGTCCCCTTCAACGCTCAGTCCGATAACAGCGCGTTGTCCATGTTCAAAGCACATGAAGGTGTACTTCCCAACCGACTTCGCCAGACTTGCATTAAACTTATATTCTTTGAGTTTATCGCACTCGACGGTGATTTGCTCGTGGATGTCCTTGGTCTCGGCTTGTCCAATCGCCTGGCCGTGTGCCGTTGCAAAGCGCAAAGCGCACAACGCAGCGGCGCATAAAAGGAACGTTTTGAACATACTGGGCAACCTTGCCTTCTAAGGGGAGAGAAAAGGAAAACAAGAACGAATGGGACCCGCTGAGGTGCGCCTTCGCGAGCGGCGCTTTGCTTTCAGGCCACTCTTAAAACAAGCAGATCCAAAGAAAGGGGCGCTCATACCGACGCGAGCACCGCAGCGCCAACCCACTCGCTCGAACGCAGCGCGGGCATGGGCGAAAGGTTTTTGCGGCGCGGTGCGCTCACAGCGCGATCCCGAGAGCCGACGCGTCCGAGCGGAGCCGCGCCGAGGTCAACTTTTAGAGCGCCAAACTCGGAATGCAGAACGCCGCGCGAACGCATTGCGCGGTTTCCTTCGCGCATGTTTGCGGCGCCTTTGCCCCGCAACATTCCTTTACCGCGTTCCGGCCACAGTTTCGGACTGCGCAGTTTCGCTTCCCTCGTGCGGGGGCGAGTTTTTGCCCGTTTGCCGCCAAGCATGCGCGAGCGCCCTTGGGTACTTTTCGCGTCCCGCTGTGCTGCCGCCTTTTCGCTTCGCTTCGCTTCGGGGGAGCGGGTCGAAGTTTTTCGCGCCGAAAGCGAAACGCGTTTTATTTTCTGCCGCCGCGTGCTCGCGGGAACGTTGCAAAATAGCGTGCGCTCAGTGAATGGCGTTGCTTTCTTTGCGTTGGCGAGATGCCTCCATTCGAAGGCGAAGGGGGCGGGAAGTTCGGGAAAGCTTGTGTGCGCAGGCTGGGCGCAACCGGGGGGCGAAGGCGTTCAAGAGGCCAAAGGCAGTCGACTGAGAAACAAGTGTTCCGCATCAACGGCGCTCCTGACGGATGGCGCTTTTCAAATGCTTCGCTGTGCGCGCGGGCGTTGGACGCAGCACGCGCTCTTCACCGCGCCGGGCAAAGTGGAACCCTTTGGGTCTCTCAAAGGCAAAGCGGACAACCTTGTGGATGTGCCTTCGCGAGGGCATGGCTTCGGCCTGCCTCATTTGTATGCCGGGCCTGGTGTTGGCGGAGCGTGGCGTTCTAAAGATAAGAGGGCGCCGGAACCAGGCAAAGCGAATTGCGAAAAGGGAATGGGGAATGGCTGGGCATCGCGCCGCGCGATGCGTTCCCCGGCGCGGCTCCGGGCGACAATGGGAGCCGCTGCGAGGAGCTGAAGCAGCTAGGCAGGTCAGCAAAGAAGTGCATGCTGCGACTGTCCAACTGCAACCTGTGCACGGAGAAGGCGCCGGCCAAGTGTAGGCGCGGCATCGTAGTAATGCTTCTGAAGCCAAACATGCCGGTGAGCAGCATGGCGTCCTTTCGGCCGGGGACGCTCACGAGCATGCTGCCCAAGCTGACGGAACGCAGTGTGGCGCGCCGCGTCAGGAACTGCATTGAGGACAAGCCGAAGCCAAAGCAGGCCAGGTTCAGGCCGGCGCGATCGACGCCGGACACGCTCATGAAGGTGACGAGCGCCGTGTGGCGAAACAAAGGTGGCGAGAAGACGGCGGCCGTGTTCATTGACTATACGCGTGCTTTTGATTCAGTTAATCATGGCTGCATTGTCAAGGAGCTTCTGTCCTTTGGCGTGGATCGCTGGCTTCCTGAAGGGGCGCACGGCACAAGTGAGGGTGAACATGACTCTGTCGGAGGATATCGGCCTCACCCGTTGTGTCCATCAGGGTTCGGTGCTGGGACCACTGCTGTTCATTGTCACGGCGGACTCGCTGAGCTGGCGGCTCAACTGCGTCCCTGTGCTGCAGCATGGGTTCTTCGCGGGCGATCTCACAATTGTGTGCGCGAGCGCTGGTTTGAGTGAGATCCAGCAGACCATCCAGCAACGATTGGACTGCATCACGGTCTGGTCGGCGGAGTACTACATGGAGGTGCCTGCGGAGAAGACTGAGAACACGCCATTCGGCGCGCGGAGAGCGAACCTACTGAGCATGACGGTTGGAGAGGCTGCGCGGAAGAATGAGCGCACGCCGAAGCTGCTGGGTCTCACCGTGCAGCCGCACAAGGGGCTGAGCAAGCATGCGATGAGCGTGAAGGCAGCGGCCGACACGCGGCTCATGCAGCTCATGGCAGCGGCGTCGCCAGAATGGGATCCGGACTCGGAGAAGCTGCGCGCCTTTTGCTTTGCGCTGGTTCAGGCCAAGATATGCTACGGCGTCGCTTCATGGTGGTTTGATGCCGCGCAGTCGGATCGCGAGCGGCTGGAGAGGGTGCAGGCACAGGCGGCACAAACGGCGGAGGGTATCCCCAAGCCGACATTCTCCAGCATGCCCTGCGCGAGGCGCGGCTGAAGCCGATTGGCAAGAAGATGCGACGGAGAGTGTTGGAATATTACCTTCGATTGAAGGCCGATGGCCTGGCGCACGCGAAGGTAGCGGACAGCATCTACCCACCTGACCATGCGATCCGCGTCAGACTTGCGACGGCAAGATATTTGTAAGGCACTATCGACGGCCCAGAAAAGCTGCACGATGCGACGGCGTTTCGTTCAGCAAATGTACCCAAAGTTTAATCATCCATCGGGTTCTAAAAAATGATCAAAAGGCGAGGCGCACGTGTATAGAGAAGCGCCGTTGGCTTCTAATTACGTCAAAATCCAACAATGCATCGCGAAGCCATCGTTCAACCTACGCTTTGCCAGGGTTTATTTGTTTCAAAAAGGCTTCCGCGAGTCAGTCGTCCTAATGGCTTATCTCACCGCCTATCGTCCACGTAGCCGCCTCATTTTCGCGCTGTGCCCCTGTTTCGCTTGCGCGCAAACTTCCGTTGTGGCCAAATCCATTATTAAGTATTCTTTCATTCTTCTGGACCTCAAAACTTGTTTCCTAAAATCGATTTCTTTCGTATCCAATTGCATGGTGATTAACTCGCTGGATTTTTCCATGCACCACGCCCAGCAAGGTATCGGCAGAAACAAAAGCACTTTATCACCATTCTGTTTTGCCACAATGGCGGCGCGCCTCTTAGCCTTCGCACCTGTGACAAACTCGAGCGTATTTCGAACAAATTTCGCAACAGTCCTCGAGTGCGCACCGTTCTCTTTATGTGTTTTCAAAACGTGGTCCATGCACTCACGCGCGACAGGTTCATCTATGTCCGTTGTGTTGCTTGCTTTTCCCTGCCGCCACGGGCGTTTCACCAGGCGCGAATAAAGTACCAGGGAGCCACAAAAACTTTTAAAAACCCGAGGCTTCTTTGCGACTGCCCCGCGCTCGCCAAATTCCTTCGTCTAACGCTTTGAAACCCATTGCGCTTCGTTTTATTCCCCCTGTCCGCTCGGCGTTCCTCCGGCTAGCGCGTGTCCATTTCAAACGCCCGCAAGCGTGTTCACTCTACCTTCGGGCGTTTGGCCACCGCGGCCCTCGCTCTGGGCTATTTTGTATTTTAGTCGACCGGCGCGCTTTGCGATTCTCACCAGTTCAGCGTGTTTCATGGTTTCTTCAAAGCCGACCGCTCGGCAAACGAACACTTGCGGAGCGCTAAAAAGAGGAGCCGCAAACGGCAGGAGCTTCCTCTAAAACGCCAATTTTGACGTACTCTTCGGTTGCTTCATTAAACGTGCGTGTGGGTTGATGTTGCGAAGCCTGAGCTTCTCGCACACTCTGCAGTTAGCGTTCGGCTGAAATGAAATGGCCTGGCCAAAGCATGCTTCATTGCATCGGGATGGGCGGCGACTGCCTGGCGCGTGGGAAGCGGAGGCGTGCACGCATTATGCCTTTCCAGCTCATTCTCGGACACAGATCGCCGAGCGCATCGCGACACCGAAAGGGGCCCGGACGAATGCGGACTTCCCATTTATAAACAAACTTCGTGAACAGCATTGGGCAAACAGAGTTGTTGGAAGCAACGGAAATAGAAGGGAAGTTGGGGCGTTTCCTTGTTCTCACTTCGCCGCGCGCGGAACAAAGCCGCTTACCGCACCTCAACGCAAGGCCTCGCCACAGCTGCAAACGTTTTGAGGTGCGCTATCGAAAACGGAACGTTTGAGCACGAGGCTGAATATTGCCGGCGCACGCCTCTTGACGAAACGCAGGCCATGCGGCACCTCAAACGAAAACACGCGCCGCGCGAAAAGGCAGCAAATAATAAACATGCCTCGCAGCCCCGCGGGTAGCACACACCCGCACTTAAGCACCTCTTCTTGGCCAAAAAGGTCGCGCTTCCACTCTCCGCGACGAATCTGCGTACAAAATCCCGAGTGTCAATGCGCCGCAGTTTTTGCTTTTCGAACAGCCCAATGCCCCAATCGCTGACCCTGCATTGCGTGCAAGTAATCTAAAGCATACGTAGGATACAGCGTGGTCAAGCGTTCGTTTTTCGAAACACCTCCCGCTTCGGGTGTTTTGGAGGTTTGTTTCGCTTTTTATCCGCACACAATTTGCTCAATAAGTTCGGTGTTGTTCCTTTCCACTCTCGAATAGGAAGTGATTTTTTTGCAAAGCATGGCGTTATTTCTCCGATTTGCATTTATTTTGGTTTTACTCGGAACAGTGGTGCTTGGCGACGGGCATGCTAAGGATGTTGCGGGGACCAGTTCTGAGGTTGAAGAGGGCGCGGTTTCGAAAGGAGCGTCAAAAACTGCGGCCTCAATCCAGCCGCGGTCCTTTGTTCTGGGCTGTGGAAGCGCAGGCGGACTATCCCGGGAACCCTGGGGAAAAAAGCGGGACATGAGGGAAAAACCGCGCCCTCAGCCGAGAGCGCTTGGGGCAATAGCGCCCGGGGGAAACTGTAGCATACCAAGCACTCCAGATTGCAACCGAACTAACGTCAGTTGTGAAGTTGGTGCTGTTGGTGAATGCCCCGAGGCTCTTCCGTCTGCGTCGCCTCAGGAACCTGGCAGTGCTTCGAGAGAAAGTGAGGACGAAAACTTGGGTGACACTGTCGACGACACGGAAGGGGAAGAGGAGGAAGACGAGGAGGAAGAGGAAGAGAAAGATGAAGACGAAGAAAGTAAAAATGCAAAAACCGATTGCCAACTGCAGCAAGACGAAAAGTGCAAAAAAGGTGAAACAAGTCAAATTAGCAAAGAGCCGGAGACCAAAGATAAAAACCAGGAGTCGGAGCTAAAAGCTCCTCCGCAGCAGCAGCCGGCAGTCGGAAATGGAGGGTTGGAACGCAGCGATCCGCATGGAAACCAAAACACAAACCAACAGGGGCAAAACAACGGTACTACCGGCCATTCGCAATCGCAGGTGAACCAACTAACAAGCGGCATTCCAGAAACCCCCAAAAAGCCAGAAACTGAACCCGCAGTCCCAGAAAGCATCAGTTCGTCTAGCAACAAAAATGTCGCGAAGGGAAAGAAAGAGAGCACGCCGAGCGCTGACCAAAAGCACGATTCCGTTACCAATGGGGAATCTGTAAAGGGTGATGCGAGCGAAAGCGAAGTGATTAATGACGCTGCTGAGAAGCATGGGGGCGCTGACGAAGCGAAGGGAGAAGCCGACGGGCAAGGTGGAAGCAGCAATTCAAGTGGAGGCCAGCACAGCGGACAGGGCGCCGCAGAGGTAAGCAGTGCTCTATTCCACGAAAGGACGTCGGTTGTCCTGCTGCTCGCCGTTCTTTCGCGCTTTTGTGCCCTCGAATGCTGAGTTGGTCCCCGGCACATGCCGAGAGCTGTGCCAACCATATTTCTATATCACTTCGGTATTCGCATTGGGCTGTAATAGTTTTTCATCTCCCCAACGCGTTCGCCACGCCACGGTTGGGTGGGAAATAATTTGTACTCCTTTCTCTTCTGTGCGGGTACATTTGTCCTTCTTTTGAGGCAACGCAATGGGTCCGTGGAGCGCGCGCCAACTGCAAGGGGCGTTAGTGCTCATTCCTTTGGGATTTTCTCATTTCGCCCCTTGAGTTTTTTTGCTTTCCCCATTCTCAATTCGCCACGGTATTTTGAAAGCGGCCTCATTTAAGAATGCGCAAAAATCTGAGGAAACTTAATTTCCCCTTAAAAACGGCGAATGCATTGGCCTCTCATAGAAACAGCTTGAGTTAAGTTCCCTGGCCGGCAAATGAATATGCGGCCGGACGGCTCGGAGCCCACGGATTCGGCGCCGTGAACCAACGCCCCGGCCAGTAACAGCGCCCACGCAATGAATGGCACGCGGCGGACAAGAGGGCGGCGGTTACCACCGACGAAGCGCCAAGCAACCTCTAACATAAACTCGGAAGGCTCGAACGTGGCGGAACAGTCTGTCGCGGCAGCGTGCCCCATTTGTAGCAAGGACTGTCATTACAGATGGCTGCAGCGGCACGTGATGGCGAAGCGTCCGGATCACGACGAGTCGTTACGTCCTCAGCCGCGCGCGAAGCCCAGCGAAGGAACGAGAACAGAGGTTCAGCACAGGGCGATGGGAGTGGGCCACTGGAGCTGACAGGGTGCGGGGGCGTGGATGAGGAAAGGGCGCGGAAAGGTCCCGAGTGGGTCGCCGCACTGAAGGTGAAGAGGGAAGAGATCATGTGTGTGGCAGAGTGGCAGTGCGTGCAAGCAGTGGTATTCGCTTGCTTGGCACACGCGCACGCATCACAAACACGCTACGACGGTGAAGCAGAAGATGAAGGACAGCACGGTAGCGGTGTCACCCCTCCTGAAACGATCGTTCCAGTGCCCGTACTGCCCAGTGAAGTGTGCGCTAAAACAGCGCCTTACAATGCACCTGCGGCGAAGCACGGCCAACCGAGACGGGAGCTAAGCACAGCTCGCTGAAGGTGGAGTGCAAGGAGTCTGCGGCGCACCGCTTGGAGTGCCCAAGCTTGCGAGAGCTAAGGAAGAAGCACGGACTGGAAACCCTGAAAGACGGAGAGTTGTTCTTCAGCGCTCAACTGGCCAGCTTCTTGAAGGAACTCTTCAAGCTAGCGAGCCCATCCGCCCCCACACCTGATGAACCAGAATTGAGACCTGCTCGAGCCGTAAAAAGGCATCGCTCACCCACGGAGCTGGATACAACCTACCCCCCCTCTGCGGCAGCGAAGCAGATTGGGGTGTGCACTGCAAGAGCCATGCAAAAGCGCGTCCGGGAAGCCGACTCGTCATCCAAGGCAATCTGCTTCAATGTTCCGGCGGACGAAGCGAGGATGGGATCTGGTCTGCGTTCAATGTCCCCTGCTGGTTTGCGGAGCCACAGGAGCAGTCGCGAGTCTAGCGCAGCACGAGCAGATTAAAAGCACAATGAAAAAAAAATAACAATTAGCAAGCCAGCAATCACGAAACGAAGCGGCGAAGGCAATGCAGAGAGCTACATGGACAAGTGACGCTGTGCTTTTGCACTCGTGCTGCTTTAAGGAGCTTTAAGAATTGAGCGTGGCAAGGGTCCAAACAAAGCAGGCCTGAGATTATGCATCAGTCGCGTTTTAGTCTGGTGCCTTTGGAGAAAAGTAAGCGACCACTGGTAAGGGAAGCTTTGCCAAGCAGAAATTCAGCTAGAGGAACTTAGCCCGTTGGGTGTCAAAATACGTCCTACACCCAAAGTCGCTCATCGGATTTTGCAAAAGAGCGAGCGCTTAGATGGCTTAAGGCTAAGTTTCTGGTGGTAAAAAGGGCTCCCGGCATGACTTCTTCGTGCCAATTGGCCATAGCGAGGGGAAAATTTCTCGTTTCAGGTGGTGGTTTAGCTTTTGCCCCGCGCCAGATACCGCAAAGAGTTTTAGAGATATGTTAGCGAAGCGAATTCCATTTCCCACGCAACACAAACGATTGAAGAAGCATCGGAAAAAGCATCAGCCAACAGCACAAGTTAGTGCCTCGCACTGGGTCTTGCTGAGGTGCATTCGTTTTTTCCAACTTCCGAGACAGGAATGAAAATGAAACTTCAACGTCAACACGGCCAAGGTGTATTAACCGTTTGCACTGTCCTACCACAGATTCAAAAGAACAAACGGGATCGCTATTGCTTTTGTAGCATTGTTTTGTTTCACAAACCCATTGAGGATTAATATAGAATGAGCTCGTCCGCCCCTCCACGGAGGCTCCGTGGATGATGCCTATGGTCGCTGGGTGCACGCGAGCGAGAAGTGACTGCCTGTCTCGCTTCCGCCGCGATGCTTCGCAGCGGCATTTGAGTTGCCAACTTCAAACATGCCTTCATGGGCAGCGAATTTAATTTTATGCCCCCGGCTTCCCCAACTTCGACCAACACGTTTGCACGGCATCCTTTGAGCAATACGGTCTCATTGCTGCGACCTTCCAGAACAATTCCCGTTTCAGGGCTGACGGCACCTGCCCCGTCACCGTTTGCTGCTTTCGTGCCCCGGGAAACCTCAAAGACGGCGTCGATGAGTTGTGTCTGAATCGCCGCTGTGTTGCTCATGCGATCCGCCAGTTTATGCACCCTCGCAAACCTGCGCACCACACCATGCAGCTGCTTTGCGGCTCTCCCGTGAACTAAAAAAAAGCCATCCTCCACCGCAATCTCCCCTCACTACTCCCATTAGCACAAGCAGGAAACAAGAGCAACCAACGAATAAAACCGATTCCCAACTCGGCCCGCCGACTCGCAACACACCCTCCCTAAACGCGCGGTTTTCCAAGCGCCTGGCCTTCATGCTCAGACACAGCCGCCGCAAAGATAACGCTAGAAATTCGTTTCCAGTTTGTCTGTTAACTCTACTTTTTATTACCAGTCCCGCGTCGTTTACACGCCCCTTGCGCATGGCTCCCTTCAGCTAACCTCACTCTTGTTCCTCGATACCTTTTTATCACGATTTTCATATGCGCAGCGTGCTGCATTGCTGTACGAAGTGGCGATGTAATCATGTTTCTGCACATTCGCCTTGCTTCCACGTCGCCGCTAGTCCGGAGTGCCACTTTGAGCACTGTGTCAGCGAGTGGCTTAGTATCAATGTGGTGCCTCGACACGTTGCAAAAGCATTTACGCTCTCCTGCCACACAGCTGCCGCCACTCGAATCACATAAAAGTCAAAGATGTATAATTTTTTTTAAAAAAAAAACACCCAGTATCAAACTGACACTCATTCATGCACAAAAACTCCATAGCACTCTCCACCTTCGTCTCAACAAGCTTCACGCTCCTCGCGCATCGAGCCGCACCGACTGTCGCGTCACTCATTACACCGGTTAAAGCGCCAGTGCTCAATCGGCTTTGGAGCACACTCAAAACCAGCTGCACCAGCTGCATCCCATGATAAGCCGTTCTCTTCAGTCCTTGTGGCGCCTTGGAAATTCTTCACTTTGTTGACGGCTTCTCTGCATATTGTCCCTGCTAAAATCGAATGCCTTTCAATAAAGGTGATGGCCCTGGGCATTCGTGTTTAGCATAGCCCATTACCCAACAACCTGCTCACCGTCACGATCACGCAAAAAGACCAACCCCCTGCAGTGCCTTCACTTCGTTGCCTCGCACCCATCTGGTGCATTTAATTCCCAATCCCAACACAGGCACAGCTACACAAATGGGCTTTGTTGGTTATTCAACCAGACGCTTTAACACACACCATGCGACATTCAGTTCACCCGTCTACATTGCCAGTGCTTTTTCCACAAATGTTGTCAGTTGAGGAACACACTTTAATGCAGTTCGCGTAGCATTGTGCACAATAGCTCAGGTTTTCACATTTTTCACAATTCCCTGTACACAGGATTGCGTATGCCGCACGCCATCAGCAATCACTCGCTATCCCTTGCATTGCCGCCCTTCATCTTTCTACCTACTCGCCCGACTAGTTGCCACATCTCACCATCTGCAATCCACTCGAAATGCCACACAAGTACTACCAACATGCTCCTGTTCGACACAGTGCAGCACGGAACAGCATCGTTGGCATCTTTCACGATCATGTTCTCACGGGCCGCATTCTGCATTACCGTGTTCAAAGACGATCTTCCTTTCACCTGATTTCTTCTGTGGACGTTGATCGGCTCTTGCCGACTTCTTCCTATTCATGTATGCTGCGGAAAGACAGCAAGCTACCACCCGCTTGTGCTTCAATTTATCAACACAGCTACTTCCTGCGTGGCGCTCATAGGTCCACCGACAAGTGCACTAATACAGCAGACAAAAATGAACGGGAAAGCTGGGGGTTACAAAAAGAGCAAAGCCTTGGCAAGTGTTTCACAGCCAAGCATCTTATTTGACGCTCGGAAATAAGTGAGTGCCAGTCATTTCTGTCTTTTAATATGTCTGCGTTCACCAACAACTTCACACACTTCACATGCGTTTTTATTGCATTCGCCTCACACCACTTTGATCTCTTACAGGGGGGAAAGGCAACCACCTTGATGTAATCCACGCACAGCACAGTGCTGCACAGCAGGCAGATGCGTGAGAGATGTGGCGAAGTAGTTGCAAATTAGTAGATGAGGGAAATGCTTGTTATAAGACGCTTATCCTTGCTTTGGTGAGCTCTTTGCTCGTGGCAATGGTCGTGAATAAAAATAATTATAATGCATGAGGGGGTTGGGGGCTGTGCTACATAAGCAGAGAAATGGGCAACGACCAGGTGAACTTCGTGCATTTATATGGACAAGTGGGAATACGGCATTTAAAAACTCACCTTGGCGAAATGTATTCACTTCTTCCGTGATGTCACCACCTACTCCACACAGGGGCAATACACACACACACACACACACAAACTTATATTATGCGAATGCGTCGCGTGCGAGTGCCGGAAAAATAGGCCATCAGAATCGCTCACAGTCTTATTTGTCACAGAGAGATACCAAGAGGGGTCGCGGCTCCGTGTCGAATTGGCAGCCGCACAGCAAAACGTATTCGAATAGACAAATGGGGCAGGGCACACACAGTTGACAGGGGAAGGATCACACACCGGTGATGTCACTGAAGCACAGTAACACCGGTGTGGAAGGTCGCACGCACAAAGAAATTATTACGTGGAAAACACGAGATATCTAGAGAAATTATTAATGGAGGCAGTCAGATAATCTGCCCCTTTCGAATTCAGAGAAAAACGTATTGAAAGATCGGTGCATATTGCTTCTCCGCTGCCTGGCCGAATCAAGCACGCAACAACCGGCTTTTCAATTCCCACAATGCAATAACATTGACGTTCACAAAGAGATGCAAAGAAATTATGAAGCGAGTCTTCAAGTGTTCAGTCGGCAAAAGCAAAAGTAAATTAGGAGAAGTAAAGTAAAAAAATGCTGGGGGTAAAACGAGGTAGGTAAACGAAGCAGAATTAGGGCTTATGGGTGAGCAACGTTTTTTAGGGTTCAGTAAAGTCACAAAGTGATATACGCACAAATTAGCCAGTAGCTTCACAAAAGTCTCTGCATTATGTGAAACATCTGCAAGTACATCGGCGTGCACTTGGCGTCCTCCGCTATCCTCAGAGCCGCTGCCGCTGCCGCTTGGGTTGTACTCATCCGCTTGCCTGCCTCCTCTAGCAGGCCCGCAATGGATCGATCACTCAGAGCAAGACGCGCAAATGCATTCCTCTCACTTGTAATGTTCGCCAGCGAAGTTAAAGCATTGACTTGCGCGAGCGATTCATCCAGTGGCAACGTTATATCGCAACCAGTTGCAGCTGCACAGACATTGGTAACTTTTTGGCATTGGCTATTCGAAACATTTTGCAAAGCATCATTGAAGAAGCTGCTTATCTTCTGGATGCGCTGCTCATTCCACACCACGCCTGCCACTGGACTCTTCTCCACTAATCTCAGCGACTTGGTGACGTCCTTCACGACACTATATGTCTTTGCGTGTTCCCTGACAGCCACCGCCGCATAAGCCTCAGCGGCAGCAGCGCGCGCAGCAGCCTCCTCAGCATTTTTACGTGCAGCGGCTGCTTGCTTATTGAAAACAGAGGCACTTTCCCTCATGGCCTTCGCCCGTCCAACAAGCACCGTTGTGTTCCGATTTAATTCTCGAAGCCGCTTAACCGCCTCGCATATGTCCCCTTGTTGCTTCGCAAGTGCACGCTTGAGAGCGGCCTTCGCCCTTTCTTCGGCTTCTTCGGCAGCTTGCTCAGTACTCTTTGCACTCACTTCTGCTTGCTTCGCACGTTCCGTCACTGCATTCGCATCAGCTGCTGCCTCACCCATCAACGCTCTGTAGTTCCTTACACCGACATTGACACCTGAAAGGCTGAAAAGTTCCATTTCGTTCAGCCTTTCAGTTACAAACGTTAAATTTTCAAATGTGATTGCTCCGAGATCGAGCTCACTCGCGTCACACAGGCTCTGTGATGGGACTCGCTTCCAGCTATCAACTCCTTCAAGCATTTGTGCGAACCTGGTTTCTGTCGTGCTAAAATTTGCCTTGCCTTTGCTTAACAATGACCCCAGCTGCAAATGCTTTTCGCCTGTTTGCATCAACGTCTTATTTGCAGCAACTGCAGCTTCCTCCACCTTTTTAATCACCAGGGACACATTTGCAAAGCTTTCAGTGCAGTTAGGAGTGTCCCCTTCTATGGCTCGCATGGTGTTGGCGGGCCAAGCGACTCTCGCAGCCTCAGCATGCACTTGCAGAGCACCAGAGCATTTTTTAAAGGCTTCACGCGCAGCACTCAGAACCTTTCGTGCTGCCAAAACCGACCCAGAGACATTTCCGCTCAGCTCTTCCTTCTGTCGCTGCATGAGGTTAATGTCAGCATCAAATGCAACGAGTTGTTGTTTTTGTTGGCATAGCGCATCTCTCTTTTCCTTGATCTTGTTCCTGACAAACTTCACCGCACTCCTTGTCGCATTCAGTGAATTCTCCCAAGCAGCACGAGCACTGGCGGTCGCTGACGTCGCACTCTCATTAACCCACTTGCTCTGCGCATCGAGTTCGGTGGAAAGCTTCACCATGGCACTCATTTCTTCCTCACACACTTGCAGTGATTTGTTCATTTCCACATTATCACAAAACGCGGGGATGTCCTGCAGCTTCAAGATTGCATCAAAAGTGGCACTCACTGACAGAGCAGGCACATCAAAACCTCTGCCGTTGCAAATCCCCTCGTTTGTAGAAAATTGCTCCCAACTTGTTACATTTAAGGCGCCAAAAAATTTTTGCTTCTGTTCATTGAACGCATTTTTCCTTCCCTGTAAAACAGCCTCGAGTTTATTCTTTGACGTTGTCATTTGGATCCTTTTGGCTGTTAAACTCTGAACGAGACTCTCACAAGATTTATTTGCCATTATCACTGACTCAGCAGAAGACACTGAAGCGTCGTGAGCCCTTTTTGTGGCACCGGTTTCTATCAAGCTATTGGACGTCAGTTCTTCCGCCTTCAGCGCGTTTTTCATTGCTTCCTTACTCTTGCCCAATGTCTCACTCACCTTGGCAGCCGTGGAAACTACGGTCCGATGAACATAGGTTGCACGCTCTGCAACAGATGCCGCCTGCTTCTCCGCTTCGTTAAGGGATTCACCTGCTCTTTCAATTCTGTGGTTCTCCATACACAGTGCTTCCCTGATCCCATTGACAACATCACCGAAAGCCTCTTTCACAACAAGCTCAGCGGCAAGCAGGTCCGTTAGCGACTTGTGTAGCAGTCCCGCCACCTCCGATACAGCAACTTCCAATCGGTCCTTCATCCACTGCGCAGAAGTTTTGGCAGAAGTGCAGTTCACATTCTTCAAAGTTTCATTTAGAAGAGCATCACACACCGTTTTTACTTTTTCCCTCGGAACTTCGGTTGCCAGCCCTACAGCGCTCCCGCCCAACACATTCACAACAACAAGGTGCATTTCCTTACACCCGTTCTCCACAATACTGTTGTTGATGGAAGAATTAACAACATCACGCAAGTGTCTTTGCATATTATAATATGAGGAGTTTAATATATGCGGCACACGACTCTTATTGTTGCCTCCGTCTCGGATAGTCTGGCAGTCCTCTTTGATATTGTACTCCACCGTCCTATTGAGCACCCAGACGTTTTCTTTGTCCTGTACCTTATCAACGACGTTCGACGTGTTTTCCAGCCACACTTTCGCTGCCTCCAACGACGCGTTCTACTCAGCTGTGCGCTGGTCTTCCAACGAGCTAAGGTTGAAGTCGTCCAACGTCTTCTTCATTTCCATCTTCAGCGACTCAGTCACACTACCATCGCACTCGGCAAATGGCCACGAGACGTTGGTGAAAATTCCCAGCACTTCGCTGACTCTCTTATTGCCAGAGACTAGGTTGCTGTGCCCAAACACGTAGTCATCACGATAGGCCTTGATGCCCTCAAACATGTTGAAGAAGTCCCGCTCGATGCCGTCCATCAAATGGTGCCTGGCGTCCAGAGCCGCGGTCGCATTCCCAGTCGCGTACCGCACCTTTCCAATCGCCTCACTCGCCTTCTCTTGAACGAGTGTTTTGTTTTTGTAAATTGTGATGTTGTTCAGCATCATTGTGACGGTGTCGTTCACCTTCAGTGCTCGACTCTTTAAAGCACTGAAGGTGACATTCCAACTGAGCAACAGACTCGATACGTTGCAGATGAATGTCTTTTCCTTGTTTTTTAGGTCACGCTTCACATTTTCGTAGCTGGCGTCGGCAACAAACAATGTACCACAATATAACAAACAGAAAAAAGTGGCCACGATACGCCTCATCGCGCGCATTTTCACTTCAACACCGAATGACTGCAAGTCTTTCTCGCTGATAGCGTGCCAATGAGGAGAGAAGAGAAGACACGCTCATCTTTGCAAGGGCAGAGTGCGAAGTGCACAGACGGTTCGGCACAGAGAAGAGGGTTGTGTGGACATCTTGAAAATAGTATATATTAGGAATAAGGGAGGGGTAAAGGCAATGGGAACAAAACTCGCGGATGGAGCGTCTTTGAGCGTTCCCATAAACATCTCCCAGCGACTCCATGTGTAAACGGATCAGAAGGGCACTTGAGAGTGCGGCACGTTTGGTGCAGCTTCTTGATGCATTCTCACACACCCTTGTCGCACATCACTTCGGGACTTTCGGGCCAACAAGCCGGCAGCATCACAAAACTTAGTGGGTGTAACATAAATTCGCCGCAAGACTCAGAGGCATAAAGGGCAGTGCTTTGACCTCATGTCTTACACCACATTTCATCCTGTTTACATCTCCGAACAAAAAATGAAAACGTGAACTATTTCACAGGGGGCGCCAACGTCGAGAGAAATATCAATTCCATCAAGATGCTGTCAACACTCGCAGGCTTTCGTTTGTGTTAGACAGTCGTCAACAACCAGATGCGGAGGTGAATTATTTCGCCCAGTTCAACGCTATCAGTGGACAGAGGTATCCATAAGAGCCATGGGGGGAGGGTTTTCTTCATACGAAATACGCGCCTCTGACAAAGCGCAAGACCACGTGTGATAGAACACAAAGTACGGATGCGAGACAGGTGGAGGGAAAATGTCAGTTGGCACTAAAAACGTTTTTCACTCACAAGCAAGAATGCCAGTGTGTAAAGTCCAGGTTCAGCCACCATGACAAGAGCAGTTGGACGGGCATCACGTACATCCATTGTGCGGCCGGCGCTGAACTTGCAGTTTCGGGCTGCGCGTGGCCAGCATGACCTCAACACACTCGTCAATATCCGGAAAAAATAAAGATACAGCAACTCGCAATCAAGTGGTCTGATCACACACCGAGCCGCCTCTCGTCCTCAAGGAAACAATGATACATAATAGTCGTTTGTCGTGGTGCGGCGATCAGTTACCCACGAGAACAGCGAACACAGCAACCCAAGTCTCTTGAAAGGTTTCCAAGCACCCCACTGGACCTGTGAAACCAGCTTCGGTAGTATTTGAAGGCATTAGCTTTTAGCTATCCCGAGACAAAGTGGTGCGACGTAAGTTACGTTTGTGAAAGTTTCAAACGAAGCTCACATAGTGCGGCTTGCACACATGTAATAATGGATGAAAGTGAAAGATTAGTACACGGCCAAACACACATGGCTGCAAAAGTGTGACGTCGCGGGCTTCTTGAGTGAAGTTTCGCAAATTAAAACCACCCAAACCACAGCATGGGCGCATAGCCACTTAGCGCTCTCAACACGTCACTAGCAATGAGACAAAATAGCAAGAGGTGCACACGGTTGCTGTTTTCCATCAGTTGGCCTTCCCAGCCATACTGTAATTTGAAGTGAGTGCATTACCTCTCCACGTCAGCGTGTCTATTCACAACATTCAACCACCCATCAATTGAACAACTTTCCGGCAGCGAACGTGCCGCCACCGCTGCCATCACTGCTGTTGTCGAAACAGGAACAAAGGAATAAAAAGAATGGAAATATCACAACACATGCCACAACATACTAAAGACAAAGCGACCCCGCTCAGTCCATGTGCTGTAACTCCGACAATTGGTAAATTAGGTGGTGGTGTGGGGTCATTGACGAACGGGGCACTTGCCAGTAGCAGGTGTACAAAACTAAATGATAAGCGGAGTGCACAAGCGCTGACCGTATCCGGTTGTTCGTGCGAGAAACTATTCGAAAACCCTTTCTCAAATAGTGAAGCGATAATTAACACCAATAAAGCTGGTAAAAGTGACCTCGTGTTTTTTCAGAGGGAGTCTTTTGTCGCTTGCCCTTAATTGAAGTTACATGATGCCTTTCGCTTCCATCAGCAGCGCACCTTGTCAAAGCAAAAATAGAAGCCAGCGCCAAAATGGTATGGGGAAATCGTGCAGGGGCGAGGGGAGGTACAGTCGTGCAGGAAGACGACAGGGCACAGAGACTGTGGTTCATGAACCCGTCACCCTCACAGTAAGGGCTTCACTTGATGTGCACAACAGGACATACTTTGCCCAATGCGGTTGTGCCTAGAAGTATTAGTAGAAACGGTCTCGATAGGCCGTCTGTCACGGGGAACAATATCCAGTGCGGTCTGGTGCAAGACATGAAGACAGCCCCTGGGGGCATCAAAAAGGCATAACTCCACCCCATGCAATGTCGGCTTCGTTGAACTACTCTTGTTATATATACACACGACAGCACAAATGCAGTTGCAGAAATGCGCTCGTGCGCCATGAACAAGGGTGCTGATATCGACCTCTTAGTGAGGAAATATTTCATGCACTGGCGAGCTACGTTTGCAGTGCCGCTTAGTCCAGTAATGCACACGGACCGAGCAACTACCGTAAAAATAGAAAATCACGTTGTCACACACGTGGCTGCAGTTGTGCTTCGCTCACAAACGAGCTGCCATGATGTTGGCATGACACGAACAGGCAATATTCGGAAATAAAATAATTAACAGGGGGACCACCCGAGGAAAATTGACGTGTCGCCGATCAGGCGGCATTCACCTCGAGTGCGAACCGCGGAACGGCACCGCTGTGCCCAGTGGAAGTATTGTCAGGTGGTGCACGCCGTCCCTCACCTCGAGGACACCCATGCCAGTGACAAACACACATGGCCCTCCTAAAAAGTAACCCCCACAACCTCGTTTCGTAAAAAATTAGGCGGATAGCAGCGGAAAGACACAAAGAAGGGAAAGAAGGGAAAAGGGGTTTAAAGGGAGGAATGAAACATAAAAGACACATTTGAGTTTGTTCATAAACGCACATTTACTCAGATGCCCCTTGTTTCTCCCGTTTTGGCACAAAGAAAACGAGGGGCAGCCAACACACACAACAGGCACGCCATTCGGTGCAAACTTATCATCGATATATAAAAGCCTGTTCACATTTTCAGAAGCAGTGCACAAAATCAACGACGAAACAGGGGGGTCTGATAATTAAAAAAGTCGCTCGTTCATCTAATTTTCTTCTCGTTGATATGCCTCGTTGCTCAACTTGTCATCACTCATTTGGTTGCGCGTTCTTTAACCACTAACGAAACTGTTAACCCATTTATCCCCACCACAACACCAACTGCTCATTTGCCTGCTGAACTGACCGTCACGCTACATACGCTCGCGTTGCCACTATTTTCTGTTGGTACCAAATCGGATATGCTCATTTACTTGCGAGCCTACTCATGGGCACGAGCGCTAAAAATAATAGCAAAAGTAAAAACACACTGCCAGGCACATACACGAAAAATATTTCCCTCACAGGCTTTATCCCAGCGACTGCGGGGGAAGCATGTCATGGCTTCTCCAACGACACAGCAACACAAAAATGTGCGCTGTTGTGTAGATGCAGGAGTAAAACATAAAAGATGCCAATGGTTGGGACTTGCCTTTTGTGAACACCTTATTCCGACATGCTGGTAAGAGAAACAACGGCAATACCAGTGGCAACAGCACAACAAGCCGTGCCTCAGCGTTGGTCACACCGCTTTGCACCAGAAGCAATGACAAGTTGAGAAAACAAGCCAGTCCAGTGTAACAACGTGTGGTTGTGACCTGCCTGCTTGGGCAAGCGAAACACAAAGGCCCACTGTCCGCATCACGCCGTGTCACATTAAACTCTGCTACAACAAACAAGCGAGGGAAAGGTGCCGGATTTTGTAAAGGGGCGATAAAGTTTGTGTTGAGGAGACACGATGAGAAGTGGAAGGGTGTGTAACAAGGTTGTTTGAGAGTGGAAAATATGAAAACCCTTGCCACGCTCTCATGCACCATGGGAACAATTCGCCACTTGAAGAGGCATCGCCGCGTAACTCCGCAATACAGCAGTGCCAGTAGACAATGATATATTGCAAATATAGCATCAGGCCATCTTAGCTCTGTTCAGGTAAAATAAAGTTTACCTCAGTAGAGGCGAGTACTGGTTGCACTATTGATGTTAAGGTAGAGTGCCCTAGAGGGCTTGTTTAGCACGCTTCCAAGTCCAAGAACGCCAGACATTTTGAAAAAATTCTCATATGAGACGTACGCAAATAAATGGGAATAAAATGTGAAACATGAAACAAACGAAAACAAAGTGAACAAAACCATAAATAAACGAGCCAGTAATAACAAATTGCAACTGTAAAGATGCAACAGAGCGTCAGCAAAAAACAACGATTCATTTGGAGCCGAAATGAGTAAACGAGGTATGAGCAAGAAAGTGGAGAACGGCTTGGAAGTCAATCAACCGCTGCTTGTACTCTTCGCCTCGCTTATATGTTTCATCCTGGCCATCGACGCGCCATAGGAAAAACGTAACTCCTACCCGGTTCTTGAAAAAATGGAAAGTGACCTTCCATTCAACGGGAGGGCAGCCGAGATGAGTCCATACGCCGCGCTGCCGCCATCAAGGGTTGATCCAGCGAAGCACTGTCTCCCGCGAAACGGCGGCGCCAAAACCGGGAGATGACGAAATCAGGACACAACAATGCCAGGTTTGGAGCTGAAAAGCTCCAAAAACACGGCGCGCTCCTCCCGATTCCGTTAATTAGCGATGCGAAACGTCGAAGCCCCAGCAACACACGAGGACAACAACCCATCATAAATAGTAATCTTGGGCTTTCGAAAGCGCTCCGCCGCAACTCGTCCTAAATTCTTTTTTGACACCGCTCGCTTTGCTTTCTAGAGGGCCACAGCCCGCTCCGCTGCCCTAGCCGCGGCAATGGCACCGCAGGCCTTCCAGGCGCAAGAAAGGGCAATGCGTGCTGGAAGCGCTGCCGGCAGAGTCAAAATCATAACAGCCCGCCTCGCCGTAAGTCCTTTGGCTCCCACCGGAAAAGTTTGTCAGGCGCGGGCGCTTCGGAGCCCGTTTGCACCCGATACGCTTGGCCGACCGCGCGCCTCAGTTAGGACGGGGCGCAGAATCATATAAGCTCAAGCAAAAGCACGTGCTTTTAATGGTCCGGCAAAAGCGCACACATTGTTCTCCTTTTTATGGAAATTACGAATGCGCAAGGGCAATTTTGCCCGCACAATCGACGGTTCAATTCAAACCTTTGTTTGGAAATAATTTTAAAACGGTGGAGCGCCGAATTTGAAAGCAGGCGAGGCAATGACCGAGGGCCGCGCGTTGTGACAAAGCGAATGCGTTATCAACAGCCCTGTTCGCAAACCGTCGAGCAAAAATATCCAAATTTAGCCAACGAGCGGGCACGCAACCTGCCAAGCGCAAAGCCGTTCCGTGGACAGAAACGCGGGCCAAGAGCCAAGCTCGCAAAACCATCCGCTTTCCCAAAGCCTTGCGCAAATCACTCTTCGGGTTCCCTTTTTTGCGGTGGGGAATGTGTCTGCCTCCTTTGCCCCTTGGCTGAAAAACTCCCAACTCCTCAGCGCCGGGAGCGCCACATGAACCAGACAAAAACCATACCGACACGAACGCGGCCCTCCAGCAAAAGTATCCTGCACCGAGAGTCGGCCTGAGTAAGAAAGGGAGTCCCCGGAGCAGAGCCAGAACAGCACAGGCTGTCAGGCAGGATTTCTCCAAACATCGATCTGAGCGTCGCGTTGGCGAAGCAAACTTGGGGCAAGAAAAAATAAAAACAATCCGCAGAAAGCAGCAGCAATCTCATTGGAACAAGCGCTCGCACCGCCGCGGCGTGGCCAGCGCAGTCTCTCTGATCGACAATCCTCGCACTTTCAGATCCGTGCGGGGGAAACTTCGCAAACGCAATGCTCAACCCGCTCCCTGAGCAGCCGAAATGGCTGCGGCGACTTTGGCCTCATCCTGTTGCGGGCGCCTTGGTGGATACGCTCTGGCTCTTTCTCGTTACGAGCTTCCGGCTCCAACGCCGCGTCGCGAAACCACAAACTGCGAACGCGGATCTTGCCACAAGCGTCGCGCAAAACATTCAGCCGTCTTTGATGCGAAGGCAAAGGCCAGCAGAAGGCACATCGAATCCAATGAGGCAGTTTCCGCCTTTTGCACGAATCGCCTCCTAAAAATCTAACTCGACCAATGCGGGGACAGCGCGCGCCATCCATTAGCTGCATTTCGTGCGCCACTAGCCAAATGCTCTGAGATGCGCGAGCGCACTTCTAGCAGGACACGTGCCAAAACCGAGCAGGCAGAACTAAGTTGCGGCGCCGCGCGCGAGAGTCAGCCCTTCCCTGTCAACGCGCGAAGCGACACACGACAACGGCCCTTTTCATCGGTGCTAAACGTCGACAAACTTTGCAACTGAGGAAAAAAGGCGGAAAAGAAGGCAAGTTCACACAAAAGGCGTTTCGTTTAGGAATATTTGCCACCCCCGCAAGGCAAAGGCAGCCGCAGCAGGCACCGCCGTTTTCGCGAACTCCAGAAGTGAGCGATGCTACAGCAGGATTGTGCCTCGAGGCGCGGGCGCCTATTTATTATACATCTCCCTACCTTTTTATCCCTTCCGGCCATGGTGCGTGGCGCCGTGTTGGTTTAGAAACTGTATATTTTTGCCGCGCGGATGGGCACACGCTGAAAAATAAAGCACAACAGGGCGGCGAGTGGCAAAACACATGGGGAATGTGAAAGCAAAAATGAGGGCGGATGTCGGGAGGGGGAATTAAAAATGAATATGGACAAGGCGAAAAGGCAACAAGAGGTTTGACTCAAACGCACCTTCGCAGAGCCCAAGTGCTATGAAGCAAAAGGCCGAACAAGCAGCGCCAACGAAAGCGCGGCCGCAGCACTCGCGTGGCCACGGCTCGCCTCGACCGCTGTTGTCTTTTTGCCCGCTGGCTCGCCTTGCTTTTCGTTTTCGTTGGCGGATGCTCTTTCCGATTGGGAGAGCAATGGCTTAGGGTCGGGCGGAAGAAAGCCCTTAGCCGCAAAGACTGTGACGTGGAGAGTGACAGATTTTGGCTCCTCGGGTTTGTTAGAGGGCTTTTCCGCTTTAAAGGAATACATCAGGTCGCCGTACATTCCCGAAACGCTGCAAGCAACATTTTTTTTATCCAAAACAAACGTGCTGAACCACGGGAAGTTATCATCTTGTTCCCAAACTGTGCAAGATTCTTTCGGAACCTTTAGCATTGAGCGTGGCTCCCTCTGGTCGAAGCATGTGAAGCTTTTATTGTCAACCACGCCATCGTAGGTGCACCACGCGCGTGAGCCGCCAAGCCCGCTCAGCTTTTTTGTCGCTTCACTCCCTTCAACGCTCAGTCCGATAACAGTGTACTTATGCAGCTTGAGGCATGAGAAAGCGTACTTCCCAACCGATTTCGCATGGTCCATATTAAGCTTATAGTTGACGTGTTCCTTGCACTCGACGGTGATTTGCTCGTGGATGTCCTTGGTCTCGGCTTGTTCAATCGCCTGGCCGTGTGCCGTTGCAAAGCGCAAAGCGCACAACGCAGCGGCGCATAAAAGGAACGTTTTGAACATTCAGGGCAACCTTGCCTTCTAAGGGGAGAGAAAAGGAAAACAAGAACGAATGGGACCTGCTGAGGTGCGTCTTCGCGAGCGGCACTTTGCTTTCAGGCCATTCCTAAAACAAGCAGATCCAAAGAAAAGGGCGCCCATACCGACGCGAGCACCGCAGCGCCAACCCACTCGCTCGAACGCAGCGCGGGCATGGGCGAAAGGTTTTTGCGGCGCGGTGCGCTCACAGCGTGATCCCGAGAGCCGACGCGTCCGAGCGGAGCCGCGCCAAGGTCAACTTTTAGAGCGCCAAACTCGGAATGCAGAACGCCGCGCGAACGCATTGCGCGGTTTCCTTCGCGCATGTTTGCGGCGCCTTTGCCCCGCAACATTCCTTGACCGCGTTCCGGCCACAGGTTCGGATTGCACAACTTTGCTTTCCTCGTGCGGGGCGAGTTTGCGCCCGTTTACCGACAAGCATGCGCGAGCGCCCTTGGGTGCTTTTCGCGTCCCGCTGTGCTGCCGCCTTTTCGCTTCGCTTCGCTTCGGGGGAGCGGGTCGAAGTTTTTCGCTCTCGCGGAAACGCGGCCATCCTGTCCTAGAGCCTTCGCGCCGAAAGCGAAACGCGTTTTATTTTCTGCCGCCTCGTGCTCGCGGGAACGTTGCAAAATAGCGTGCGCTCAGTGAATGGCGTTGCTTTCTTTGCGTTGGCGAGATGCCTCCATTCGAAGGCGAAGGGGGCGGGAAGTTCGGGAAAGCTTGTGCGCGCAGGCTGGCCGCAACCGAGCGACGAAGGCGTTCAAGAGGCCAAAGGCAGTCGACTGAGAAACAAGTGTTCCGCATCAACGGCGCTCCTGACGGATGGCGCTTTTCAAATGCTTCGCTGTGCGCGCGGGCGTTGGACGCAGCACGCGCTCTTCACCGCGCCGGGCAAAGTGGAACCCTTTGGGTCTCTCAAAGGCAAAGCGGGCAACCTTGTGGATGTGCCTTCGCGAGGGCATGGCTTCGGCCTGCCTCATTTGTATGCCGGGCCTGGTGTTGGCGGAGCGTGGCGTTCTAAAGATAAGAGGGCGCCGGAACCAGGCAAAGCGAATTGCGAAAAGGGAATGGGGAATGGCTGGGCATCGCGCCGCGCGATGCGTTCCCCGGCGCGGCTCCGGGCGACAATGGGAGCCGCTGCGAGGAGGCGAAGCAGCTAGGCGGGTCAGCAAAGAAGTGGATGCTGCGACTGTCCAACTGCAACCTGTGCACGGAGAAGGTGCCGGCCAAGTGTAGGCACGGTATCGTAGTAATGCTTCTGAAGCCAAACATGCCAGCGAGCAGTATGGCGTCCTTTCGGCCGGGGACGCTCACGAGCACGCTTCGCAAGCTGATGGAACGCATCGTGGCGCGCCGCGTGAGGGACTGCATTGAGGACAGGCTGAAGCCAAAGCAGGCCAGGTTCAGGTCGGCGCGATCGACACCGGACACGCTCATGAAGGTGACGAGCGCCGTGCGGCGAAACAAAGGTGGCGAGAAGACGGCGGCCGTGTTCATTGACTATACGCGTGCCTTCGGTTCAGTTGGCCTCGGTCGCATTGTCAAGGAGCTACTGTCCTTTGGCGTGGATCGCGGGCTTTCAGCAGGGGCGCACGGCACAAGTGAGGGTGAACATGACTCTTTCGGAGGACATCAGCCTCACCCGTGGTGTCCATCAGGGTTCGGTGCTGGGACCGCTGCTGTTCATTGTCACGGCGGACTCGCTGAGCTGGCGGCTCAACTGCGTCCCTGGGCTGCAGCATGAGTTCTTCGCGGGCGATCTCACAATTGTGTGCGCGAGCGCTGGTTTGAGTGAGATCCAGCAGACCATCCAGCAAGGATTGGACTGCATCACGATTTGTCGGCGGAGTACTTCATGGAGGTGTCGGCGGAGAAGACTGAGAACACGCCATTCGGCGCGCGGAGAGCGAACCTACTGAGCATGACGGTTGGAGAGGCTGCGCGGAAGGATGAGCGCGTGCCGAAGATGCCCTTTCTCACCATGTAACCGCACAAGCTGCTGAGCAAGCATGCGATGAGCGTGAAGGCAGCGGCCGACACGCGGCTCATGCAGCTCATGGCAGCGGCGTCTCCATAATGGGATCCGGACTCGGAGAAGCTGCGCGCCTTTTGCTTTGCGCTGGTTCAGGCCAAGATGTGCTACGGAGTCGCTTCATGGTGGTTTGATGCCGCGCAGTCGGATCGCGAGCGGCTGGAGAGGGTGCGGGCACAGGCGGCACGAACGGCGGAGGGTATCCCTTAAGCCGACATTCTGTAGCATGCCCTGCGCGAGGCGCGGCCGAAACCGATTGGCAAGAAGATGCGACGGAGAGTGTTGGAATACTACCGGGGCTTGTAGTTTTTTCTCTTTTCTATTTTGATTTCTGTTTTTGTTTGTTACATTTATTTTTTTTCTTTTGTCTTGCTTCTCTTGATCGCTTATTATCCTTTACTGTGTTTTTGTGTGCTTTCATAGCATAAGAGTTCGTTCACTTTATCCACTGTTTTTCAATGACATGTTTTTATCCTAGTCTTTGAAACCTTATCTAGGTTTTTATGTTACAATTATGTCAATATATTTCTGTTTCTCTCTCTCTTTTTTTTTTTTTACTGTTGTATCGTCTTCTGGGAGTGTGTATTGTTCTATTTTTATATTTTGGTGGCAGTTTCATGGTTTAGTGTTGATTCACAAACATGATGTGCATTTTTTAACTTTTACGCATACTATTAATCACTATTGTTTTTAATCACTGTCTTTTGAAATTTCAATATCACTAGTTTCATTTTACAGCCATTATAGATGATTGCTAGGTTACTGCGCTGCACGAACCTTTTCGCTTCCCTTTGCTTGTTTTCATCACCATTTATTTTAATCTGCAATCCCGCTTAAAACAACTAACTGTTTGTGGTTATATTTTAATTTCTGCATTTCTTATTCCAATGAAGTGCAACCTACTCATCAAATTAATTAACTTTTTGTGTTAATATAATTATTTGCTGCCTGTTACTTAACCTGCTTTCCATTTTTGTTTTTTTTTCATGTTGATTCTATTGGGGTATAGTGATGTTTACCTCTGATTTTCGTTTGATACATAACTGTGCCTTGCTCTGTTAAGTCCGAAATTGCATGTTTTACCATTAGCATTTTTTTCCTTTAATTTTTTCCCCTTTCCGCTCTACATGGTCTATTCTTGGTGTTTTTACACTTATATCCCTTGCTTCTTTTCATCACTCATCGTTCATGTTTCTGAACTATGAACTAATAAACCGCGCGTTTCCTGTTTTAATCTATTACTTTTGCCTTTCATTTCATTGATTTTAAATTTAATCCTCCGATTGCCCTTTCTCTAATACTTTATGGATATCACCTCTGGTAAACTGTTACCTGAAGCAGGGGCCACTGCGTGCTTTACTTTTGCATTATTGGCGTTTCATCTGTTATATATTTTGCCCCTGCCCCAACGTTGGTTATATATTAATTTTGTTTCACTTCGATGTACGTTGGGCGGAAATACCTTATAAGATTATGCAATTTGTAATTCTCACCACCGCTTAACGATAGAATTATTTTAAGCTATTTATCATCCCCCGTAAGTGCGTGCAAGTTGATCTCACTCTATTTTCACTGTATGACTTCTGACGCTTATACGCAATTATTATAATGTGATCTTCTATTAGTGTCCGTGTGTCCTGTGCCCGACGTGGAGATTTTCTGGAGTGTTCTTAGTTTAATCGAGATGTTTATAGCATTAATGAGAAAGTGTATTGACTGGGGCGTATTATTTTTACTGGCTGTGTACATAATTTTAATATTGTCCCTGCTTACTTTATCCGTGTGGTTGTACAGTGTGGCAATATGGCTTAACCTCAATATTTAGCCCCATAGAACCGCATTCACATGCTAAATTGAGTTAGAAAACTTACTATACTTGTTGATTTTATGTGGAATCTTGGTAATGCTGCATTTTTCGTTGTGCTTTTAAGTGTCCCTTCTTTTTACCCTATCAGCAACAACTGTTGATCTTTTACCGGATGTTGGTTGTATTTATCCTCTTGTGTTATGTGGTTTGATGTATGAAGTAATAATTAACATCCTGGAGCTTTCTCATCTCATCCTAACAATAACCAGAGTGATTATTTTTATGTATACAGATCGGCATAAAGGTGCAGTTGCTGCTATTTCATTTATATTCATCATTGAATGGTTAGAAATACTATTACCTTGCAGCGGCGCGGTAGCCAAGTAGTTGCTCTTTTTATTTATTTTGTTGTAAACATAGATGACAATACAGCATCAATATGGAGATACTTGCAAGCATTTTTGAACAGTTAACAAGCGTCCACTGCGTATGGTATGCACTGTAAACAAATGCGTGTTTGCATATCCACTTGTATTACAGCTTTGGACTGGTATGCTGCCATTTAACATATATATTATGCGAAGCATCTATTTTTTTTTTTCGGTCTTATCAACGCGGAATTAATACAAAAATGAATTAGCGCCAATAGCAGTGAACCACATGGGGTGTCATTTGCGTTATATATCTTCACACTTTGTGTCCTGTAGTTATTCTGAGATTGCACAGATGGCCTTCCAACCTTGGTTACACCTCAGATTTTCTTAAAACTTTATTGACATGTTTATCAAAAATGAATCAGTGTCATTGAAGTGATAATTCTGAGTAAACCATAAATAAAATGCTGTCTTTATTACCTTTGGTTCTCTTAACGGCTGCCTGTCCAACGCGTATCAATGCTAAACTGTTCCGATTCTTGTAGGAATCATATACACTGTTTGCGATGTGGGCGCATCACACAAAAATTGTCTTCAACAGGACGACCGACTCATGTTATTTAAGCTATTTTAGAACCTTCTCCCAAACTTTTGCTATCCCCAAGCAGTTCGTCACCCCATCCATTCTTAGCACCTCCACTACTACTACTACTACTACTACTACTACTACTACTACTATTACTACTACTGTTATTGTTATTATTATTATTATATTTCCTGTAGTTCTCACTGTAGGTGGAGTAGGAAGCTTTGGTGTTTATAGAAATGAAAAAACGCAACCTTAGTTTTCAGGAAGCCCTTTGTCGCTCTTCAGAGATCTGCAAAACAACTCCTCAGAGCAACCTGGATGCACAAGTGGAAAGAGAATTAAACCGCACCGAAGATCCACAAAGTTTGTACAAGTTCCAACGACCAGAAAACTTCACTTATGATCTGCATCGCACAAAAATTCCAGCGTCACAGAAAGTTCGAAAAATACAGGATGAAGTACCTCTCACACCAAGGCAGCAAAAACAACAACATCCAGTCTTAAGGGATTGCGCAACACAGTCCAATTTGTTGGCCTCCTTAACCATATGGGATTCGCAGATGGAGGAGAAGGATAGTGAGGTGCTTCGCATGATCCAGCGGGCGATGCGCCAGCCAACGAAGAGATCCATAACCAAAGTTGCCCCTGACGATGCACGGGCTATCAGAGATCTAAAAACAGATGAAGACTGTATAACGTTTTTTGCTGCTCATGGATCTAGCAGCCACGTGAAATATGTTTATTTGAATCGTGTTCCACATGTGTTGGAATTCAGACCGTATGACTTATGTGTTACCTCTATGAAGCGCGGCGTTGAAGAAAAGGAGCACTACATAATGAGTGCAACAGGAGTTGTTCATGTTCGGCCTGGTCAGCCCTCAGAAGTGGTCAGCCTCGCTGAGTGGATGAGGGAATCTTCTTTGTTTGATGTTCTACGCGAGATTCATTTCTTTAAAACGTATTTAGTCTATAAAGCCTTTATTCGGTGGTATAAAAATCTTAGATCCAGACACTTCCTCACCAGACGAAAGGCACTCTCTAAGGAGTTGTTGATATCAAAGGCTACTTTCAGTGTACCCATATTGGAGGTTATCAACAGCTCTTACGAACTCACTGCACAACCGTTGATTCTGTACGAAGCACAGGGCAAGCATGACTACACAATCGACGAGTTCCGCACACAGCAGGCAAAACAAAGAGAAAAAACAACTTCTGCCTTTGAATCTTGTATGGAGGGCATTGAGTCAGGCATTATGAAGTTAATTGATGTGATGAAGCGGAGAGCCGATGTTCCGGACATAAACACTAAAGCAGCTTTGGAACAATATCTGCTCGCGAATGCAATTGTCACAGGGGCACGGGTTAATCGTTCAACCAGAAAGATGAAATCCATGCATGATGCCAAGGAGGAACAAATGCAGAGAATGCGTGAGCTAAAGCGTAGCATTGTTGAATACTCAAAGCTTGACGAGCTTATTCGTCTTGTGGATTCCATCACTTCTGAAACCATATTCCGAGCAATTTTGTCCGCGACACAAAATCTTCTCAATACGCTGCGAAATCAAGGGAGCCAGGAGCTTCGAACTATTGGTTTTCAAGTCTTGCTTCAACCAACCGAGGATCAAATGCTGTTTAACCCACCAAAGAAGGCAATTTGTTCTGTCTGTACAGATCTTATAGCTGGCTATGTGGAGGTGGCGAGCTCGACTGTTCGACTATGCAATCAAGCGCATTTCAAAAACCACTTTATGAAAACTCCTCTTGTTTGGTCAGTTGGCAATGAGCTCGAGTCAGATGCTCGAATGGCGTTCCTCCAATGCAGCATTCTACAGTTGATAGGCGACGACTACTCTCAGGCCAATGCAAAAATGCAGACATATGCCGTTAGCCTTCCACATATCCACTTCCTTGAGAGAGACTGGGACGATATCCTTGCTCAGTGGGAGGAAGAAACGAAAGAAAAGCCATTAAGTTGTGCCACACTATACAGATTATATGCCAAAATACAAGAGGCTAGTGACGCATTGCGAGTTCTGATGGCTTCATTTATTGGTAATATGTTATGGATAAATGCCGCAAAGCTGAAAAGTGAGATTGAGCCGAGAATGCGCATTGTTCGTGACGGTATTGACAACACGCTGCGCACTGTTACCAGAGATGCTATTTCTTCACTCCACACATATTTTCGGGAAAAAATCCACGTGCTAAATGAGCGGCCAACTCTTTTGAACCAGTTTGCAGACTACGTTGCGGAATACAAGGCCGTGGTAAGCGACACACCAGAAACTGAGGCCACTGTCTCACAAGCAGATGCCCTTTGTGAACTCATGGATCGTCAGCAGGTTGACTTTCTGGATGATGAGGACAGACAGTTGAGAGAAAGAACATTAGGCAGTACAAGCACAGCTGTGTCCCTTCAAATTTTATTTGATGAGGCTCGGCTGCATGCCGAAGCGTTTATTGAAGAGAACCTTCCGTTCCACACTCGAACATTAGAGGAGAACATTGGTAACGTAGTGGATGAATGTGTAGCTCTCAAGCAACTTCTTTCGGGCGAGGAGTTCGTTAACTTGACTGATCAAGTTGAACCTATCATTCAGTATTTGAATGAATTGAATGCCAAACTTGTTGAAATCCAGGCAAGTGAAACTCAGCTGACGCGATATGCAAAACTTTTCGATGTACCGCCGATAGACTGGTCTGCTCTCAAAATGATGGCGAGTTTGCTTCATGTTCGACACGAAGCTTGGACGCTTTTGGACACTTTTGTTAAGGATAGGGACACGTGGTTTAATTGTACATTGAAGGAGTTGGACCCCTCGGCGATGGAAGATAAGATAAATAAGTTGATGCGTCAGACAGGCGCACTGAATAGACAAATACAAGAGAAGGGCTACGAGGATGAAGTCTGCCCACATCTTCTTCTGGAGCTTCAGGCGCTTCGGAGTATGATGCCTGTCATTCACGACTGTGGTAACAAGCATATGACAGCCACCCACTGGAACGTAGTCTTAAAAGCAGCTACCGGCGCAGACAACCGTTACCACGAGGGACTCAATTTGCAAACGTTGCAGGAGTTTAACATCTTTGATCACAAGGAAATTCTTGCGGAGCACTCGGGCTTTGCAACTGGCGAGTGGAAGATTATCAATGACCTTGACAAAATAAAAAACACATGGAACAATATATCCTTCACAGCGAAGCCGTACAAAAACCGAGAGGGTGTTTACATATTAGACCAGTTGGAGGATGTTATTCAGCAGCTCGATGACAACCAGGTTGAACTGCAGACCACCATGGCTTCGAGGTTTGTGGCCCCTGTTCGTGATCGCGTGGAGGAATGGATCCACAACCTTCGTCATGTAGGCAATGTTATCGATGAGTGGGTCAATCTCCAGAAAAATTGGATGTACCTGGAGTTTATCTTTTCGTCGGACGACATAAAGGCCCAGCTCCCAGAGGAAAGCGCGCAATTTGGTTCTGTTGACGCTCTGCTTTGCCTTTTAACAATGAAGGCAAACTCTGAAAAGAACGTGTTTAAGATTTGCACCGAATCAGGGGTACTGGAGCAGCTGAAAGAAAGCAACGCAAACATTGACTCCATTCAGAAGAAGTTGGAGGACTATCTGGAAACGAAACGTGCAGCGTTTCCACGTTTCTACTTTTTGTCCAATGATGAGTTGCTGTCTATTTTATCGGATGTGCGGAATCCCAAATCGGTGCAGCCACACCTTTCCAAGTGCTTTGATTCAATTTCGTCTCTTGTTTTTAGTGGCGAATTGTGCAGCGAGATCACGGCAATGATGTCTGGTGAGGGGGAAGAGGTGGAGTTCGAAAAAACAGTTTATCCGGTGGGTAATGTGGAACAGTGGCTCTGCCAGATTGAAAGCATGATGAAGGCCTCTTTACTAATGCACATGCGTATGACCGTTGAGGCGTATATACCAGCGGAACGCGAAGATTGGTTATTTAGGTTCCCTGCTCAGTGCATTCAAGCTATTGACATGGTGGTGTGGACCGAGGAGGTTGAGGAATCCATTAACTCTGGCACGCTTGCAACGTACTATGAACAATACCAGGCGCAGATTATTCGAACTGTTAACCTTGTAAAGGGCACCCTAACCAAGTTGCAGCGTACGCTTGTTTGTACTTTGATTGTGCTTAACGTTCATAGCCGTGATATTGTGCAGAAGCTCAATGATGAGGGAGTTGCATCGGTTACCGATTTTGCATGGGCTCAGCAGCTACGCTATTACTGGGAAGAGACTGGAACAGTGAAGTCTGGAATGAGTGTTGGGATCCATCACTGTGATGCAATTTTGTGGTATGGCTACGAGTATCTTGGCAATCAGCCGCGCCTTGTGATAACACCCCTGACAGATCGTGCCTTTATGACCTGCACCAGTGCTCTGGCTATGAACCTTGGTGCCGCTCCTCAAGGGCCGGCCGGTACTGGAAAAACTGAGTCTGTCAAGGACTTGGGAAAGGCGCTTGCGCGACAAGTCGTTGTGTTCAACTGTTCTGATGGGATTAACTACAAGACAATGTCTCGTATGTTTGCTGGGCTGGCCCAAGCAGGTGCATGGGCGTGCTTCGACGAATTTAACCGTATAGAACTAGAAGTTTTGTCTGTGGTTGCACAGCAAATGCTGGACATCACTACGGCTCTCGCTCAACGGCTAGAGAACATGGATTTTGACGGGCACAAAATCAAACTAAGTCGAAACTTTGGTGTCTTCATTACTATGAATCCTGGTTATGCTGGTCGTACTGAGCTGCCCGATAATCTCAAGGCACTCTTTCGACCAATTTGCATGATGATACCCGATTATGCCCTTATTGCTGAAATCATGTTTTACTCGGAAGGTTTTGCCGACGCTCGAACGCTTGCTAGGAAAATGGTGCAGCTCTATAAACTGAGCTCCGAGCAATTGTCGAAACAAGATCACTACGACTTTGGTATGCGTGCAGTGAAGTCTATTCTTGTTCTTGCTGGTGGCCTTAAGCGTCAGTATCCCAACGATGACGAGGACATGTTGTTGATTCGCGCGATGCGCGATGCTAACGTTCCCAAGTTTCTTCGCGAAGATACCATTCTCTTCATGGCCCTCATCAAGGATCTCTTCCCCAACATCAAGATTGAGGAGACACCAAATGATATATTGCTACACTATGTCAGGGGGGAAATGGAGAGGAAGGGTTTACAGGTAGTCGAAGGCTTGGTCACCAAGGCACTGCAGTTGTACGACACATTAGTTGTTCGTCACGGTGTGATGCTTGTTGGTCAAACATACAGTGGGAAGACAACTGTCATGCGCATTGTACAGGGAGCACTCACGCAAATCAAGACGGATGGCCACGACGCAGAAGGGAATATACCGCTCTTTAACCGTGTTCACATTCACTTGCTCAACCCAAAGTCTGTTACGATGGGTGAGCTATATGGCCAGGTCAACGAAATTACTCGTGAGTGGACAGATGGCATTATCAGCAATATTGCACGAAACGTCGCACGAAGCGCACAGGAGTTGCCTGACCGACACTGGATTGTCTTTGACGGCCCTGTTGATGCTATTTGGATTGAAAACATGAACACAGTGCTGGACGATAACAAGTTGCTCTGTCTGTTTAATGGTGAGCGTATCAAATTGCCAAGCACTGCAACGTTTATGTTTGAGGTGCAGGATCTGGCAGTTGCGTCCCCTGCTACCGTTTCTCGTTGTGGTATGGTGTTCACCGAACCGTATTATTTGGACGGCGGTCGGGGTTGGGTTCCAATTTCTAAAAGCCTTATTGCACAGAAGGCGACGCAGTTTCCGAAGTTTCGTGAGGATCGGGTCAATGAATTGCTTGAACGCTTTCTCCCCATGACCCTAGAATTCATTCGAAAGGAGTGTCGGGAGTGGATAGGCTCGGTCGATGCCCAGCTGGCAGTTTCGTGTGTCGAGCTTCTCGCCGGATTCGTGAGGTCAATGGACGATGAGAGCATCCTTCCACTTTCGTTGAGGACCTCTGATAAGACAGCAAAGCCCGAGAACGGTGATGACGGATTCTCATTCGACAACATCAACACAACTGGCGTTACCTTGATATCGAGTGAACCTGAAGAATTCCAGGCCCCCCCCATCACTGGTCAGCCGGCTCCTGTAGAGGATGACGTTTTGTTAGATATGTACTTCTTCATGGCGTTTGTGTGGTCTGTAGGTGGTAATCTTCGTGACGATTCACGCAGACTCTTTAGCGATTTTATCAAACAACACTTTGTTACGTTACTTCCGCAAAAAATCACTATAGACGACGGTCTTAGTGTCTACGACTATGTTGTGCACAAGCAAACAATGTCGTTTGTTACCTGGCGACATTTGGTTCCCACATTTTACTTCAGCCCCGATCTTCCGTACTTTGACCTTATTGTCCCGACAACTGAGACGGTCAGCGTCACGACCTTGCTTGGTGTTTTGGTGGCAAATTCGAGACATGTCTTGCTCAACGGTGTAACAGGGACGGGAAAGTCTCTCTCTGCTATGAATTTTGTTTCGGACACACTACGTGGCGATGATCCAAGCAGCCAGTGGGAGTATTTCACCACAGTACTCAGCGCTCAGAGTCGCGCCCATGATATTGAAGATCGCTTAGAGTGTAAACTGTACAAGGTACGTGCCAATGCACTAGGTCCACCTCCTGGCAAGCGCGCTGTTTTTATTGTGGATGATTTGAACATGCCGGCCCTAGAGAAGTATGGTGCATCGCCACCGTTAGAGTTGTTGCGTCAGCTCATTACTCAGGGAGGTTTCTTTGACAAGCGCAAGTCCCCGGCGTTATTCAAGGAGGTACTAGACGTTGTGTATTTGACGGCTTGTGGCGTGCCAGGTGGCGGAAGGAACGAGATGTCCAAACGTTTGGTGTCACGCTTTCACCTTCTTTGTCAGCCAACTTTTAGTGATCTTTCTATTCGGCGCATATTCGGCTGTATTCTGCACGGTTTCCTCTCTGAATGGGAGGAACCAAACATCCAAAAGCTTTCTAGCCTTCTCGTGGAGGCCATTAAGCAGTGCTATGATCTTATAAGCACCGAGAAACTCCCCACACCAAAGCGCTCCCATTACACGTTCAATTTGCGTGACTTCAGCAAAGTGGTGCAGGGAATCATGCAGGTTTCGCCAAAGAGTGCCCCCACACGTGATACATTGCTCCGGGTTTTTGTCCATGAGGTGAGTCGTGTCTTTCATGATCGTATGATTGACGATGAGGACAGGCGTTGGTGGTGGAAGACGCTGAGCCGGGTTTCAAAAAATGTGCTAAAGATGGATTGGAATTATGACCTGGAAAATGTTCTCTTTGGTGATTACATGCGCAGAGACAGGTCTCTCTACGAGGAAGTCACCGATGAGGCCGCATTGGTGGAAACCCTCGAGCGACACCAGGTAAACTACAACATGGAGTTCAACAAGGCCACTGTGCTGGTATTCTTCAAGGACGCCATTCATCATATTTCACGAATCTGTCGTATACTCCGCCAACCTCGTGGCCATGCGCTACTCGTTGGTATGGGCGGAACCGGGCGCCAGTCTCTCTGCAAGCTTGCTGCATTCATGTGTGATATGCCCGTATACGAAATAACCATTACACGAACGTTTAATATGACGGAGTTCCGTGATCGTCTAAAGGAGATCCTCCTCGAAAGTGGCTGTAAGGCGGAACCGTCACTGTTTTTCCTCACCGACAACCAAATTGTCAAGGAGGAAATGCTCGAAGATGTTAACAATCTCCTCAACACTGGCGAGGTTCCTGGGTTGATGCAAAACGAGGATGTTGACCAAATTGTTGAGAGAGTGCGACCTCTTGCATCTGCTGCTGGCAAGAAGGAAACTCGTAATGTAATCTTCTCGTACTTTGTTTCCCTTTGTCGAGACAACTTGCATGTCGTGCTGGCGCTTTCCCCGGTGGGCGAGCCATTTCGTCGTCGCCTACGTATGTTTCCGTCCTTGGTAAACTGCTGTTCGATTGACTGGTTTGATCAGTGGCCTGCAGATGCGTTACATTCCGTGGCGAAGCACGTCTTTAGCAAGCTTCCACTTGAGGAGGACATTAAGGAGTTGCTAATCAAACTTTGCGTATCAATTCACATGGATGTGCAGGCTCGGTCAGACGAATTTTACGAGGAGCTGCGTCGCCACAATTACACTACGCCAAGTTCCTACCTTGAGCTGCTCACATGTTATCGCAAGCTTCTTTCCGAACAGGAGGAGCAGACCGAGGAGCAGGTGGATCGTTACCAGGCAGGTATCGACAAATTACAAAACACACAATCGGTTGTTGACGAAATGAAGGAGCAGCTGGTACTGATGCAGCCCAAGCTAATTCAAGCTGCCAAGGACACGGAAGAGATCATGGAGAAGGTAAAGTCTGAGCAGGAAAGTGCACAGGTGGTGCGAGCGGAGTGTGCAAAGGAGGAGGAAGCTGCGATGGCTATTCGTCGAGAGGCCGACGGAATTCGAGCGGAGTGTCAGGCGGAGCTTGACAAGGCGCTGCCGATTCTTCGAGCCGCTGAAAATGCCCTGGCGGAGCTGCGCCCAGATGATATTCGTGAGGTAAAGAGCTTCCAAAAGCCTGCAGCCCGTGTTGTGCTTGTGCTCGAGGCTGTTTTGATTCTTTTGGGTGAGCGTGACCTGAGCTGGGAGCGTGCCAAACTTGTTATGGGCCGGATGGACTTCATTAAGGATCTCCAAAATTACAAGAAGGATGAGCTGACAGATCGCCTGGTGCGATCCATACAGAAGTATATCAACAACCCCGAGTTCCAGCCTGAAGAAGTGGCGAAGAGCTCTAAAGCATGTAAGTCATTGTCAATGTGGGTGCTTGCGATTAACAATTACTACGAGGTTGTGAAGGTTGTGGCACCGAAGCGTGAGAGACTGGCGGAGGCAGAAGCAAAACTTGGTGTGGCTACCGCGACACTGCGTGAGGCTCAGGAGAGATTGCAGAGCATTGAGGACAAAATTAATATGCTAAGAGCAAGTATGCAAGCGAACATTGACAAGAAAAACAATCTAGAGAAGGACATTAATCTCACCACTGTGCGGCTTCAACGTGCCGAGCAGTTAATGAGTGGGCTTTCCCGAGAGCAGGATCGCTGGCTTAGCTCTATCGAGTTTTTAGAGGAGGAGAAGAAGGGGCTCCCGGGCAAAGTGGCGCTTGCTGCGGGATTTGTCGCCTATCTGGGGTCCTTTACGGGACCCTATCGTACGCGGATGGTATCAACGTGGTTCAACAAGTGTTTAGATCTTGGTATCCCTATCGGTCACCAGGGCTTTGAACTCACTAGTATTGTCAACCAGATGCAGGTTCGCCGTTGGGCTGCTAAGGGGCTACCGGAGGATCCTGTTAGCGTTGAGAATGGTGTTATTGTTCACAAATCCAACCGCTGGTGTCTCTGCATAGACCCGCAGGGGCAGGCGTGCAGTTGGATTCGCGCCATGGAGCGAGAAAACAATCTTCGTACGATCAAGCTGAGTGATCCGTCCTACATGCGCATCCTGGAAAATGCCATTCGCATTGGTCTCCCTGTTCTGATTGAAAATGTTGAGGAAACGGTAGACGCTGCACTTGACTCAGTTCTTTTGCGTCAAACGTACCGCTCGCAGGGAAGACTGTTGCTGAAGCTGGGTGATACGGAAGTGGACTACGATCCCGCGTTTCGACTCTATATGACTAGCAAGTTGCCCAACCCGCACTATTTGCCCGAGCTACAAATTAAAGTGACTGTCATCAACTTCACTGTTACACAGGGTGGACTTGAAAATCAGTTGCTCGCTGATGTGGTGAGGTACGAGTGTGCAGAACTAGAGTCTAAAGCTATACAGACGGTGATGGATATTGCCAATGGGAAGAACCAATTAAAGGAGATTGAGGACCGCATTCTACACTTACTTACTTCCTCCACGGGAAACATTCTTGATAATGAACCGCTTGTTTGTACCCTTAGTGAGGCAAAGGACACGAGTGAAGCTGTCGCAACGGCTCTCAACTTGGCTGAAGAAACCCAGAAAGATATTGACCTAGCACGTAACCGCTACCGCCCTGTTGCAACTCGTGGTGCCATCATATACACGGTCATTTCACAGTTGTCCAGGTTAGATCACATGTACCAAATTTCTTTGGAGTTCTTCAAAAAGCTATTCGTACAATCGATGCACCGTGCGGCAAAGGCAGATGATGTGGACATGCGTGTTTCGATTCTTTTACCTGCTGTAACGCTCGATTCGTACTCCACTGTGTGCCGTGGTTTGTTTGAAAAGGATAAGTTACTTTTCGTGGTGCTGATGTTCGCAGAGATCTACCGCCATCAGGGGCTGGTTCGTGATTCAGAATGGGATTTCTTGCTAAAGGGCAGTGAGGGCCGTTCGCTCATTGATATAGACAACGACATTTGGCCCGCGTGGATGAACGAGGCAGCTTGGAACGAGCTGACGGCTCTATCCATAGCAGTACCAGACAAATATAAGGACATCAAGGACATTGTGTACGATAACGAGACGGAGTGGTCCACTTGGTTTTCCAGTGACAAGGCATATGAATGGTATCCGCCATCTTTAAAGGATGCTACGCCTTTTCAAAAGCTACTGTTACTGAAAGCGTGCCGTGAGGACCTCACGAGTTATGGGCTTTCTATTGTCTGCTCGCATTACCTCGGAAAGGCTTTTACTGAGAGTCCAGCCTTTGATCTGGAGGCATGTTTTGCTGACAGCTCGCCAACAGCTCCGATCATATTCGTACTGACACCTGGTAGCGACCCTACGGTCCTCTTCACTGAGTTCGCAGAACGCAAGGGATTCTCTGACCACAAATTTATTCTTTCATTGGGTCAAGATCAGGGCCCCAAAGCTGAAGAGATGATTCGTCAGGGTAGTAAGGATGGCATGTGGGTATATCTGCAGAACTGTCATGTTTATGAGTCGTGGATGCCGTCACTAGAACGTTGTGTTGAGGAATTGCAATCCTCGAACGCTTTCCACACGAATTTTCGATTGTGGCTCACAACAATGCCAACGGGAAGTTTTCCTGTCTTGTTGCTTCAATCTGGTGTGAAGGTGGTGAAGGAACCGCCCAAGGGCCTTAAGGCCAACATCCGAGACAGCTTTTCCAACCAGGTGACACCTGCACTATGGGAGAGTCGGCAAGGTAATCCGATCACGTGGCGCCGCCTACTATGTGCGCTCACGTACTTTCACGCCGTGATACAAGAGCGGCGTAAGTTTGGCCCGCTGGGATGGAACATCCCATACGAGTGGAATCAATCTGACTTCTCTGCAAGTTTGCACTCTCTTGAAGTATATGTTCCCCAAGACATCAACACCCCACTCCCTTGGAGCGCACTACGGTACATGGTTGGCGTCATCCACTACGGCGGTCGCGTGACTGACTTCCTTGACACTCGTGCCCTGGTGAGTATTCTCAACGCCTTTTTTAACGAGGAAGTCTTGCTCCCAGGGCAGTACAACATTACTGCGGATGGAGTGTACTGCATTCCGGATGACATTGACTCTATCGAAACAGTCAAGGAATACCTTGCGAACCTTCCAGCGTTCGAGAGCCCGGAGCTCTTTGGATTGCACAGTAATGCCGACATTGCATACAATCGTGCCACTGCACGGCAGCAGCTTTCCACTATGCTCTCAGTGCAGCCGCGCAGCAAGGGAACAGCAGGGCGGAGTTCAGAGGAAAAAATACTGGATATGGTTGATGAATTCCAGAGTCGCTTGCCGGAACCAATCGACAAGACTAAGGCAAGTCCAGAGACGTACCAAATAACGAAGGACGGTACCATGATCTCACTGGGAACTGTGGCGAGTCAGGAGATTGATGTGTTTAATGCCATCCTAAATAAACTGAATGTGACACTACAGGAGCTTAAGCGTGGTATAAAAGGTGAAGTGGTCATGTCAGCGCAGTTGGAGAGCATGTTCCAATCCTGCTTGCTTGGCCAGGTTCCGCAAATATGGCACGAGAACAGCTATCTTTCGCGCAAACCCTTAGCCTCTTGGCTGCAAGACACCCTGCAGCGTGTAGAGTTTTTCCGCGACTGGAATGACCATGGCATGCCGCTGAGCATCTGGATATCAGGATTCTTCTTTCCTCAGGGTTTTCTCACCGGTGTGCTGCAGGCACACAGTCGTGAGCATCAGATTCCGATCGACGACATTCGTTTCCGCACCGTCGTAACGCGTTATGAAGTGATGGAGGACATTCCTGAGTCACCAAAGTGTGGTGTATACATTCACGGCCTCTTCCTTGAAGGTGCTCGCTTTTCACTGGAGTCCATGTCCCTGTCGGAGAGCCATCCGCGTGAATTGTACACATCCATGTGTGTGATTCACCTTGAACCACAACGCCTGCAGCAACGCGAGGTTTCTAAGCAGTTATATGAGTGTCCCGTGTACAAAACGTCTGTTCGCGCTGGTGTACTCTCAACGACTGGTCTTTCTACGAACTTCGTCGTCTCACTAGATATCAACTCAGGCACGGTAACACCAGATCACTGGATTCGCCGTGGCGTAGCGATGTTGTGCATGCTAGATGATTGAGATGGCTTAAAGTGCGCAAGTAGTGTCTATTTATTTCTTTATTTATCCGTGTGCATATAAAGGCATCACTACTGTTATCATTTCGAGTGGGTGATTGTAATTTGGTTACGCACAACGAAAAATGGAATGTATAGCAATGCATAGATGGCGACGTTTAGGGAAGAACGGCTGTGTTGCTTAATAGCTTGTAGAGGAGTAAATAGGGGTGGGAACGATTGCGGTGCATTTTTTTTTTTCTTTTCGTATTACGGTTGTGGCAATGGAGCTGCTGCATACGTCTCACTGGCTCTGTTTGCCCCGTATATGTGATTTTAAATGTGCGGAACAAAAAAGAGATACATAGATAGTGAGGAGTGTTTCAAGTGTGTGGAAAGGAACGTTGTGGAATTGAAGTTCTTTTTAGTGATGTGCGCTGATGGTGTGTGGGTGCGAAAAAGCTCACTGTAGTCTTCATCAAAATTATAATCTGTGTGGAATGTCGAAAGTCCCTTGCCACCTTCACTTTTGAGCACACGTATATCTATGTATATTCACAGAGGCGAAACAATGCAACATCAGCAAAGATAAAAGAAGTTTACTAGATAGAACGCTCAGGGCCATTATTATTATTCTGTTGGGAAAAAAAGTATTATCTTTTGGTGCCTACTGCGCCCTACGGTCGCGTAGGACAATTTTCCAACGTATTTCAAGAAGTGTACTTTTGCCTCCTCTGCGAACCGTTCTTTCTTCCCTCTCCCTCCCAACCAAGACAGGCGATCTCGTGCGTAGCAACGAGTGCTTTCCTGTAACGAAAAGATACAACGTGCTAGTGCATAATGGCGCATAATGGTGTAGAATAGTGTGCTGGTCATACGTTAAGCGCAACTGGTTCTTGCATTTCTCTCATTTTCTTCTTTGGTCTTCCCACATATCTTTCTCCATTCCCATGTTTACAAAACCTGCCGTGTGTTACTGCCGCCGCCACGTTCTCGTGTTGTGAACACGCTCATAGCTCACAAAATAAAAGTATTTGCTCATCCACAGTGAAGCAAAATCATCAGTGGAAAAATAAAAAAAATACTGCAATAAGGTTTTAAATTTTTTTTTTTTTTGTTATTTTATTTTATTTTTTTCTTTCATCCGCATATAAATTCCTTAAGGTGAAGGGCCAAAGAAGGGCTGATTTTTCAAGCTTGTGGGGGAGTGAGCTTATTGGCACTCACTCGAGTTTGTGGCACGTTTTTATCCCGTGTTATTATCGCTTGCAGCACTATATTTCCAGTATACAACGTTAATGTCGATGCTGCCCGTCATGCGAAGAGGCCATATGATTCATCGACGTCACTATGGTCCATCCACGTGGATGTCTACCACTTCCATCCCCTTTTGTCACTTACGGCACATCCATCAGTCTGGATCTGGGGATCAATGTTCGATAGATGCGTCTAGGGGCGGTTTCTCGGACAGGAGAGGTCAGGGTGGCGTGAGCAGTCACACGAATGAGCCGGTTAGTCGCACAGGGGAGACGTCTGGTATCAATGGGCTTTATGGTAACAGAGCACAAAGTGCTATTCGTGGCATGCTTGGTCCACAGGGGCAGGCGGACGCTCGTGAGTCTAAAGCCATACCTATATTAGGAAGAGCCACAGCGAGTGGAACAAAATACACGTGCGATAGGTCCACTGTGTTCGAAAAATGGCGGCATGTCTGTGCTCCCCCAGTGGGATGGCATCTCTCCAAGCTTGGCTGTGCGACGTGTAAGATGCCTCATGACATGAATGAGGCTGTCGAGTCTCTGCAGTTGCAAATTATCAAGGGCTGTAACGTCTTTGAACTAGACGGGAGTATGTCCGATGTTCACCAGGGTATTGCTCGTGCGTTTTACGAGGCACTCCAGGCATTTGAGTTGGAACGCGAAGGTTTTGTTGTGGTATGTCGCTGTGGTGTGATAAAGCAGCAGCCTTTTCAGGAAGAAGTGACTCAGGTGGAGACGTCGAACTCAGCTGTGGTACGCAATCGTATCGTGCCCATATTCGAGCGCTACAAGGCATCCTCGCTTCCATCTATGCAACTGAAGTCTGGTTTTCGAATAAGCGAGCTAAGTGACGACCAACTAGCTCGCCTAAATCTCCGCCGCGTATCAAAAACATCTGCAGCTGGCCTCTCTCCTGACTGGCTGGAGGCGTTTTTCACAAATGTGGCGTATAACACTAAGCTGGAATGCATTGACGTCCTTCTACTCGATGGTTTCCACACGTTGTTTGATGGGCGACCAGAAGAACATATTAATGATGATATCCTGCAGCTGTTCGCGTATCTAGAGAATCAGGTAAAGGTGGGGGTATTACAATACTATGGTATATCGTCTCCCTACCTTGCACCGCACATTCACAGGGATTATCCCGTCCTCCCCGCGGACGCGATGGTGCCGGACTACATACGCAACCGCCGACCCCTTCCTGATGTGATTAATCTTTATCGTATAATGTCACTGGCTCAGCGGGCCGGTGGGACTAACCACCACTTTCGCTTCGTGCAGTATCCTTTCAATCTCACCTTCTCACAGGCGCTCAACAAACCACTGCCATATGATGGTAATCACACGCTGCAATCACTCACCAGGGCCCTTGGCCTTAACACCATCGGATACAGCCCTCTTGAGGCCACAGACCTCATGGACTTACCACAGCGCTACCATAATTTTCCAATGGAGGCGGACCTTAAGTCATTACGTATGAACTTTTTTACGGTATGCGAGCGATGCGTTCTAAAGGAAATGGAGGTGAAGGAGTCAATTGAAAAAGGGCCGGCTACGCTTCCGCCTCTGGAGCATCTTTTTGTCGCTAGCGTGTACTTGGCCGCACAACGCCAGTTCACAAATCTGTTCTTTTTTTCTAGCTGGGCTACACACTACATGATTCCACGCTTTCGCCGGGCTCTCATGCGTTTTAAAGAGGCGTCTTCCACAGATCTTAAGGAGTGGTGCAAACAGTACGAACAGCTAACCAACGATATGCTGCGGTTACGGAGACGAATGTTTGAACACAAATGCGGTAAGCTTGCTCATGAGAAGAATGCTGCTATCGACCGCGTCAGCCCCACACTCGCCATGTGTCCCATGTTAAACCAAAAAGCAATAAACTTTGCAACTTATGGAGCTGATACCGTGCTGGCTGGTTTCCACGTCTCTCGCTACTTTCACGAGGCGACAGAGCTGAACCCGGCGAAAAATGGAGGCTTGCCGCTACCTCAAGAGGAGGTCTTAGCTTTATGTGATTCAATGGACGTTTCCTTTGCCAACTGTTCACCCCCGGACCCATACATGCTTGAGCCCATTCTTACAGAGGGGAAGCTCTCAAAGCAAAAAAGCAAATCGATGGAGTACATGGTGAAGATTGACCCACACAATCCAAAGTTTCCCGACATTCCAGAGGAAGTAGAGGAGACGCCTCCTGGCAATGGCGGGCAGACTTAGGGAAACCTACCCAGTGAAGCCTCACTAGGATCTTTCCCCTTTCCACAGCCCCCCCTCCCCCTCTTTTTTTTTAAAAAAAAGAAAGGAAAAGAGGTGTTTATCTGTGTGAGGGGTAGTCGGGTGTGGAGTCGTTACACATAGCACCGTTAGTCACCGCTTTTGCTAGTTTCCTCAGAGTTCCTTCTGTTCCTTTTACCACATTCTTAGTATTGTTCTTACGACGAAACCACCGTCGCATCGCTGCTCGTTTGCTCTCTTTCCTGCTTTTTGCTTATATTTCGAAGCGTAGTCACCGTCTTTTGTATTTATTCATTTATTTATTGTAGTATCATAGCTTAACTCTACACGACTTGTGTTGCACGCCTCGGCTGTACACTACATCACTGCACAGTCATTGCGCTTTGTCCACTCTCTTCTCTATGAACCCTTTCAGTTCAGTGAGGGTTTAGTGTACTTTTTACGTATATGCATCACTGTAGCTGTTGCAATTCGTATTGGAGGGAAATTAGGCAGCACATCTAGCTGTCACTGTGTGCTTGATGTATTCAGTTTCGAGCTGAATTTGGTTCCCACTAACGAGGGGAGAAATTGTGGGTGAGGACTGGTGCATTGTAAATGGAACCACAAGTCCTTTGTGAACTTGGGTACGCGGAGCGTTTGACCAAATAAGGGACAAGAGGCCTTCCCGTGGTGCCGACACTCTCCCTCTTATGGGCCCTTTTCATTGCCTCCCTGCCTAGCGCTTCGGGTTTCATATGTCTTCGTGTAGAGAGCCTTGCTGATGTATGCGTTTTACAGGGACCTGTGATACATTCAAGGGGGCGGTCGAGCAAGGCGGCCAGTCACTTAATTTTCCAAGAAAGCGTGGGATTCCGCCTTCGTTTTTGCACACATGAACTTGAAGGTAAAATCTAGTTCAAATTAGCAGCTCTTGCACTCCTGTTCCGTCCCCATTAACATTTTCCTAAGGCGGTATATTTCTTCACCCCATTAGCGTGCCGTTATTGTCCCTTATTTTATTCTACTTTGCAACGTTATGTAACTGTGCCACTGGGAAGTGCTTTACATGTTTATTGCTTATGTGTTTTCCATTTTTTTTTTTTCCTGTTTCGTTTTTTGTGAAGATTTTGCACATATCTGTTTTTATGTCAACACAAAGACCACTTGTATTGATTTATTATTGTTATTTTTCACTCCCTTTCCAAAAATGTCCACACACACACACGCACGAAGAGAGAGTAAAAAGATTTTTTTTTTTTTTTTTGTCATTATGACAAAAAAAAAAAAAAAAAGAAATTCCGGTACCAACAAAAGTGGTGTGGAGGAAGCAGATGAGTTTCCATACCCAACGTAATCGTATTGGAAACATTTGTAGTTGCCTACTTGTGCTGAACGCGGGACAATGCAGCCCTGGAACAACATTTTGTTACAAGCCTAGAGCTTTGAAAAGATTGTCTGGTCGAAACTGTATCATCCGTCTTCCTCTTCTCTCCCTTTCTTTATGTGTTGCCACCGGTCGTAAATGGAAAGTGTTGTATAAAGAAGGAACAACTCATTGACTGTGAATCACCTTTAGCGGCAATGACTGTGGTCCAACCTCGCGAGGTGCTTCTAGTCTTGCTGTGGTTCGCGTGCGTTCAACCACAGGGTGCAGTTGCCACTCTTGCGTTTTCAGCAAATGTCTCGCATGCCATTCGTTTCCACCGCCTTGATGGAAAGTCGTCAGTAAACGCAGGTGCCATTTTTCATTCCTCACTGGGTTCTCAGGGGTCTTTATTGCGTGGCGGTATAGTGCAGTTCAGCCCGATGACTCCGATTTCACAGTACAAGAAGCAGACGGTCTTTGTTCCCTCTAGCGCCCACCTGACGCAGTCGCAATGGGAGCAGCTTGCCTCTCTCCCGGTGCGGGGTGTCGTGGTATCTATGTCAACAACAGACCCGCATAACGAGTTGTTACTGCAACACTACTTATCGAGCAAAGTCATTACCTTTCCCGTTTACTTTATATCAGAAGACGGGGGGGATGCACAACGACTCAGTGAAGCACTTGCCAGTCTTGGGGCAGGTGAATGCGCCATCATTACCGTTGGCGAGAGCACCAAGCATGTCGCTCCTGTTCTCCACACTGTTTTCACAGGCATTCATCTGCATGGCTCCCTTATGGTGCAGTCAATGGGCAGCAAGGCAGACGCACCGCGTCTGCTCATAACGGCTTCCTTTGACTCGGTCGGAGTAGCTCCTGCCTCGCGTTCAACCAGTGGGATATCACCCACTGTTGCGGCCCTGGAATTGTGGCGACGGTTTGGTGTGGAAGCTGCGCTAACCGCTGAAAGACTAGCGGCCAAGGACTCTGGGGTTTCTCCTGCCTCTCCGTTTGGTGTCTCTGTGCTGATTGGCAACACGGCTCGTTTCAATTATGTTGGGACAGGCCGTTGGGTCACAGCACAAAGTGACGAGGCGATTGATCGCTATGCGCTGGTGCTGTGTTTGGACGAACTCCTGAGTGAAGATGACATCCTTGTGAGCGGTGTAGGAGACAGCGAAGAGAATAAAGATGCCAATAAGCCTAATACTGTGCCACTCTTCATGCACATTCATGATTCCTTTGTTAAGGATCCACGCTACCCGTCAGTAAAAGAAACTGTGGAGCGCCTTGCAAAGGAGTACGGGGTCGCGTTGTCAATTGTCACCGCCAGAACAAACTACCACCACCACGACTTACATCATGAGCACGAGGTCTTTGTGCATCGCCAGATCCAGGCTGTTACCTTTTCCGCTATTCGGCGCCACAAAACTGGCCAGCTTTTTCGCGGCAGTCGGTTTGACGTACACCATGCAATCAACCGAATGGCCTATGAGTCAAATAGGGATATAAATAGCAGTGAGGTGCCTTCTCTTATTGCTTGGAAGATGAGCCGTCGTGTTGATTTCATATACGCGGTTGCAAAGGCCCTGCTACATATCCCGGTCGACACACAAGCCCAACCTTGGGTTGGTAGTTTAGAGTACATGCTGGGCTTGATGCGTCACGCGGCGGACTCACATCGCAGTCCGGTTGTTGCAGATGGCGCTGAGCAGTTGAAATATGCTTCAGTGGTTGAAGAGCATATGCGACAGCGTGTAGAAACATCCACATTAACACCAGCTGTTCGTCAAGCTATTTCTTCCGAGGTTTCACTCACTACGTTTCGCCTTGAACAGCCAGGTGTGGCCCTCGTAGGGCCATATGAAATCATAATGCGGGTCTTTGTTGCGAAGCGTACATACATCGAACTCTCTTTGCTGTTAGGAGCGCTTGCAGCAGTTTTCGGCTTTGCTGTGGCAGAATTTGGCGTGACAGGGGCATTTAAACTTGTTTTGGATACGCATGAGGAAAGTTGTGCCACATGAAGTGTCACAAATGGCCGACTGAGATGGTGTGCATGGGCACGTGTTCCAAAGGCAGTTTTTGGTTGTTACTGTGGGCAGGCGTATGCAGCACTGCTCTTGGATACGCATGCATTCTAGTTCTGAGGTGTGGACTCTATGGGAGCGGGGTTTTGTGGGCGTGCAAATGAGGCTTTTCGTTGATGGCTGATCCAGTGTAGTATGCTTAAGTCGATAAAGAGCTTGCTGTCGCTAATGAACAAGGATGTGAAGACAAGGCTACGGGAGGTTGGTTGTAACGTCCTGTCACATACGATACAAATCGACTTCCACGACGTACACTCACACACTCGGTAGGTCCGCTACTGCACTTATGTGTGTGGTTCACAGAGAGTAGAATCTTACTGTGTTTAATCGTAGTGTACATGCAATAATGACGACGAGACAAGTAAGTCAGTTCAACTTCCCTGCAATCTTTTTTACCCCTTCCTACGCCCTTCAAACAAAAATAAAAATAAAAAATACCGTTTGTCTGTTCCAGTCTCTCGGAGAAGGTATTGTGTGTGTTCGGTGCTGAGTAGGGAACACCTGGGTAAGGAAAATAGAAACTAAATGATAGGCTCTTGTCGTCTCTTTTCACCTCAGAGAAGCACCGTGCTGCAAGTTGTTCCAATGGTCATTTCGTCAGCGGTTCGGACATCCATACAGAGTGCATGTGGCCGTAAGACAATTTCGTCGAGTCATCTTGCCACCAGTCATCTGTTCGCAGCAGCGCCCGCTCTAGCTGGTTCTGTTCGCTTTCACAGTGATAACACGGGACAACGCGACAGACCGCTTACACTTCATGTCCAGCTTCCTTGTGGCACTGTACGCACCGTGACAGCGTACGAGGGTCAAACGTTGTTGGATGTTGCCTCTGAGCACGGGCTTCCCATTGAGGGCGCATGCGGTGGTTCATGCGCATGCTCTACGTGTCACATTTATTTGGAAAATGATGCTTCAATGGGGCTTTTTGCTGAGGCAAGTGATGAGGAAAATGACATGCTTGATATGGCCTTTTTCCCACAGCCAACTTCACGCCTCGGCTGCCAGCTTACTTTAAAGCAGGATAGGCACGACGGGTTGAAAATAACGCTGCCAAAGGCCACAAGAAACATGTATGTCGACGGCCATACGGTGACACCTCATCATTGAGATTTTCTCCCACTGCAATCGGAGGTGGGGGGACTAAGAGAAGCCTTGGCCTCATGTACTTAACGGTGGTTCACAAAACTTGGGTTCATTCCTTGGCTTTCCACAGCCTTATTGTGGCTCGAGGATATTACCATTATTGTTATTATTTCTTCCATGTTAACGTCACGTATTGAACGCACCATTTCCACATCGCAATTCCAACGTTGTTATTTGACAGCGGAGAAAGCTGCTGTTCATTCAGGAACGTCAAGATGTGAAAATGTGTAGTCAAGTGGCAGTTACGGCGCGCAAAAAAGTAGGTCCGGGACGCCCTTTCTTTATCTTTCAGACGCCCTTCCCTGTGTGCCGGGTGAACTAGTACGTAAGCAAGTAGAAGCATCAGCGACTACTTTGTTGAGACGGTGCCGCATGCTTGTATTGACTCATTTCAATGAAACGTACGTTTTCCCCCTTTATACGTGTGACTGCATATTTTTTCAACTTGCTTACATCAGTGCTTGTTGTCTCTGTGCAGCTTGGGGATCTCTTCAAAAGTCATTAGTTGCCGGGCCACTGACGCAGTGGGAAGAGTTTCCTTGCAAATTACACCAGGAAAATTAAACCAAATGTTTTTTTTTTTTTTAGTGTTGGTTACCGGTGTTGCTACAGGTCTTTAACCCTACGTGAGTTCATATTTCGTTTTATCTTCTGGAGTTTTTTACTTTTATTTTTGCATGTATCTCACTCACTCACTCACTCACACACACACACACACACTCTCACACACACACACAAATACACCATATATACATCTATGTTTGTTTGTGTGTATATGTTCTTATATGCCTTCTCGTGCCTAGTTACAAGAAATGCCTGGAGCACGGAACCTTGCATTTACTCCATTGGCGGACAACGCCTCCAGCGTTAGACGTGCCGGTATGGACTGCGATGAGCCTATTAGTCTCATCATTGACAATACATGTCGTGTCTTCATTTCCCATATCCCGCATGAGCGCATTGAGCGTGACGGCGCCAACGCACTGCGTTCCGAGTTTGAGGCTTTTGGTCCCGTGGAAGCGTACAGGATGTTCACTGACAAGTCGGGGCGCTTCACAGGAAGTGTACTTTGCACGTACCGCAATCCCGCCGATGCAAGTGCGGCTGTGCAACACATGAACAATCGAGAGCTGGATGGGGGCGTGTTGAAAGTGTCCCTCTCCCGCGACCACGGTGTTGTGCTTTTACACAATAAAAAGAATCCTGATAGACGTGACTCCGGTGAAGACGATGGCGATGGTAAATGGAAGCATGATATGTACTTGCACGATATCGCGTACCACGACGACGCGCGCCCAAGAGGTGCAAGGGGTTATGACGACCGTTATGGTCACCCGGGTGGGGGCAGGGGCAACTACAACTCACGCCGCGGGGGTTATGGCGGGAGGGGGTATGGAAGGAGAGGCGGGCGACGTCCTTTCAATGTGGACGAGGCGTTTGAGCGCTACATTGCATCGCGTGATATGTCATCACGTAAAAATGAGGACCACAAAGGTGATGTCGGCAGTGGTATTGCACCGTTAGCGGAAACTAACCTGCGATGCGAAGAATCAGATGCTGTGACTGACGTTGTGACTGTAGGTGCTTCTGACAACAAGGGCACGGCAGACGAGGTTGCCAATGAGGAAGTGGAAGGCAAAGAGGTCTCTCTAGTTGAGCAAACGGAGGCGGCACTGACGGAAAGCGAGCAAGTTGCAGAGGGAGAAGTTGCGGAACAGGAATAAACGTCGGCTGGTCGTGTCGTGTGTAAGTGCTTCCACGTAATGCTGTTTGCCAAGCACAATGGCCGGATAAAAGTATGGAGTGGGAGTTTTTTTTCGGAACGGCTTACCGCAATGGATAGATATTATTACTACTACTACTACTTTAAAAGCATACACACACAAACAAACAGCAAAAACAACAACAGTAACACCAGCAGTGTGAACGCCCGATGGTCTTTATTCACAAGGTCTTTTTATGGGTTTCATTTCTATGAAAGAAAAAAAAAAACAATTGCGCGTGGGGACTCGTGGCATTCGGCAGCTACTCTGCTCATTTCCCCATTTACATTTTCGCAATACCTCCCCTTTCTGTCTGTTTGTTTCTCATTCTTGTTTTTCGTTCTCAGGTTACTACTTTCAACTATTGCTTTCTTTTTGACGGCAATTGCTTTTTTCCATCCCATGCCACTGTAGACAGGCAACGCGTTTCCACCTTCTCGTGGACCTTTGTTTGATGTTCTTTTACGGTGCCAGACGGGGTGTGCTTCGCAGCTCGAAGCGTAGCAACGTGAAAAAGTCATCGACGAAGGGAGAGAATGACACGCTTGCCTCTTCTGGAGCGGTGCCGTCTCAGAGCGTGCCAAGACAACAACGCATCACGATCGGTGCGGACGGACGTTCAAGTGACACTGGCCGACTGTATGTGAAGCGAGCTGATGTTGAGCGGCTCCTAGCCCAACGCCTTTCCCAGCGGTGCCTGGATTCTGTACTAACGTCGGCACCACTATACACCGGCGGCCTTCCGGGGTACGGTGAAGGAAGTGAGCCTGATCTGTTTGCTAGGGGAGTCAGTGCTCAAAGAGAGGATGCTCGCTATCATCGGCGTTTAAGTCATCGCTTCACAAGCCTGTGTGACCAGGAGAAGTGTAGTGACCCAACAGAGATACCGTTTGACACTGTGGAACGGGATGTGCGCCTACGTTTACGCTGGTCACGCGAGGCTGTCAGTCTCCTCCGAAAGTACTTGAAAAATCAGCAAATAGTGGAGGTCGGATCACGTCCGCGTGTAAAATCGCACACATTGCCGCAACGAGTTGTTTTCCTAGTACTGTACTCACATAGCCGTCATGCGGCTGCAGTTGGCCGTAGTATGAAGCGCATTCGCGATGTAGTGAAGACGATGCTCAGTGTGCGTCACGAGGAAGTTCTCGGTGTGGTGACAGTGTGTGTGGGTGTCAACTGGCGGGACCTGTCAATTGGTGATGGGGTTTGTTGTGAAGCGGAAGGGGATACTACCGCAAAGACACATGCCGCAGCGGAGCCGCAATTTGAAGATGATGTATTGTGGTACCCAAAGGCTGGGTTGTATACGTTTAATGCGCTGCTGCAGTGCTTGTGCAGGGTCGACTCGAAGAACGATGAAGGCACCGCCGGTCGGGCTTACTTGTCTTTGCATCGAAGAGTGCTGATCATTTCAGATGGTTGGTTTCATGTTCGTACTTCTACTCTTCTACACCACGATATAAGCGTATCTTCTGGTCGACATGACACCTTTTCTATTGAACCAATGCCATTCGTTCTTGGGCCCTCGCATAGTGAAGAGGAAGTCAATCAATTTGCGCGTTACACGGCATGCCGGGCCCTAGCATGAGGTTAGCGATAGCCACTGAATGCCTATGCGAAGAATGGTATGCTGTCTAGCTCCAGTTGCCAGTGGTGAGTTGCTGCTAGTTCGTGAGGTTTTCTCCATATGAATCTAATTTCCAAGAGATTGCTGCGCTATTGCATTGTTGCGTCTTTTACGCCACCCCACTCTCCTTTTCCTCCTCTCTTAGGGACCTTGATACTGCACGGTTGGCGATGCCGTTCTGCGTTTGTTCATTCAAGTGCACTCTCTGAGTGATGCGTTCATACTCACGTTTTCTTTTTCTTTTACAGAAACGATAGGGCGCGAAGTGTGCACACCTCTGTTTAGCGCAAGGACTCTAGGGTGAGGGCAAGGAGCCACTAGAACGTCGCTGGCGCTGTCGGGCTGTTAGGGGCCACTTTTCCGGTACTCGCTCTGTAAACATCAGAGTGGTGAAAAATCGCCCGTGTTTCCATCTATAGGTGCGCGAGGGCATCGTGTCATATATATACAGCGAGATACGGACACGCCCTATTTAGCGGTGTACCTCTTGCTATTTGTTACCGGTGCATTGGCGTGACAGACGCTGCATATTTATTCTGTTGCTCTGCACTTTTACCGGGAATACATCTGAAAGGAAAATACCACTGTGATTGTTGTCTAAAAACAACAATAATAGCTAACAAAAAAAAAAAAAATAAATCAAAAAAGAGAAAGGAAGAGGAAGGGGCACTAGAAAGGAACGTTGGGCCTAATAAAGTCGATAGACAAAGTTGTTGTTGCATTGTTTATACGAGCTTCGCGCTGTTAGCATATTGGATATTGTTTTCGTCTGTGAATAGGCGGGGGTTGTTTGTTGCTGCCATAGCACAGTACCGAATACCAGCGCAGTTGTTTGGGACGCTTGTGAGTTGATGTATTTCGGAGAATGTTGCCCAACAAGCAACAGAGCCGGAATGGACGGCTGTTGCCAGGACGGAAGTGTGGGCAAGTGCCCAAGCAGCGTGGTGGTGATAGTAATGCCGGCGTGTTGCATCTGCCTCCTCTGGTCGAGTCAACGAAGATGCTCATGACGTCTCAACTTCGTCATGCTACTCGGGAATTACGTACGCAGGTGATGTGGCAAACGGGCAGTCCACCTGGGCTACGTGGCCAGACTGAGAACTTGGGCACGGGGGAAATGGGGGACACGCTGGATGCACTGCTTGACACACACATTTTGCACGGCGAAGAGACACTCGGAAGTTCTTACCAAGTAAACACAGTCAAGCCACCATGGTACAGCGTTTCATTGACGTTGAAACAGTTGCAGCGTCACGTGTGTTTAAGCAACATGAGTCTGTTTGGTCGCCTTACTTCAGGCGAATGGTCTACTGCGTCGAATTGTAGTTCCAATGTTATCGCGCCTGTCCCCAAAAGGGATGAAAAGCAAAAAACTAAATCAAAGACCGTGACTCACGTGCAACAAATCATGACTAGTGTCAGTGAGGTGCGATCTGAATCCCTTACACAACCCACAGAACCCAATGTAGGCGTCTCGTTGAGTAGAAGGGCCATACCACACAAAAACTTTGTTCTTGCACTACGGCAGTGGCAAGGTGGTGTACAGCGTGAACTGCGTGGTGCAACTGCTAACTTGGATCCAGTGGAGCTGCACGAAAAACACATGCAAATTGTATTAAAGGAAGAAAACGCTGTACGTTTAGTGGGGCACCTGGAAAACATCAGAAGCTACAGGAACAGGAGCGCCGCAAAGAAATGCGTCTGCGGGAGGAAGTCTCAAATAAGTTTACTGAAGCGCGGGGGCGCGTTGATGAGTCTGAGAGATGGAGAACGTTTCTCACAACGTGGACCAGGGAGCAGACAAGGGTAGCGGAAAAGGGTTGTGGTGGGGTGTCGTTGTGTGACTCTGCGGTGGAACGACCGTCGATGCAGACTCGTGTTCCCGCTTTGGTGACTCCTTTTTTCACTTCGGGACGGGATAAAATGCCAGATGACAGCGTGGCTCATCCCTTTGCTCGCCAGTCAAGTGTTCCTACTCATTTGCGCAGTGTCACGGCGATACGTTCGGATTTGGTTGTAACACTACACGAGAGTAAGAAGGATGCCTCACGCGGTGGTGCGCAATGCGCTTTTGACCCGTTCAATGAGCTCCAAAAGCTGCTGCTTATTGTTGGCGGTTATTCACAACAAGAGACGAGTCTAACCAAAACACGAAAAGAGAATAGCGAGGTTGAAGCTCTGCGATTAAAGTTTGAAAAATCCCATCAAAGTACTCTTTTCCCTCCGCCAACTGCGTTGTACATGCGTGGCGATTGGGTCGAATGTGTTCTGCGCGGTAACGATTTACCGTGGCTGAGAGAGTTTACGCGGAGCTTGTGCACCCACGTTGCTTACGAGAATTAACCTCGTCCTTTTCACGATTATCACTGTCCGAAGCGCATCCCCTTGACGGCTCTCGGAAGATTTGTCAGTTGCAAAAATTGGAGGCGTGGAATACGGAGTTCCAAGCATGCGAGAGCGCAGTCGGCAGTGCCCGAAGTGATTTCTCTACCGTCATGCTCATTCCTTTTCGTCTGGCCTTCAAGGGATACGATGGTAGAGTGAAGATCGTGACCGTTGATGCCGTTGATCTTGTCAAAGTGCAGAAGAAGCATGAAACACAACCCTGCGAACAGTGCCATTCTCATGGTGACATGACAGGTAAGAGGGATGTGTTGAAAATTGATACCTCCTCCGTGGCTGCTGGTGATGTTGCAGTGTCCCTTGGCCTTTGTGCTTGTCTTGTGAATAGTGCCCATGTAGACGGTGCATTGCCACTAAAGCACGATGCGTTAGTGTGCTATAATGTTGACACCCTCACCGTCGCCAAGCAGAGCATGTGGCGTGCAGCAACCATGAAGCAGCTTGCAAACGAGGAGAATACCCAGCTGCAGCGCAGCATATTAGCCAAGGTGGTAGTGTCTTTGGCAATGAACAGTGCAATATCAATGACAGAAGGTCTGTGGCGCTCTCGCTGTCGGCAAGGATCATTAAGTGTGTCGAAGGCAAGCACACGAAAGTGCTCAGTAATTTCATACTGCATGGGATCCTCTCGATACTCCTCAACACTCATGGGCGCTAGGACTAACAATGAGATTTGCTCCGATATCTGCTCTGATGACACTATAGCAGACGTGGCACCGTTGTTATTCGGGCAAAGTAAAAGTTTAAGCCAGTTTAATATCTTTGAAGCACCAGAAAGACGCGAGTATTATGTGATTGATGTAAACCAGCTTTTCGTTGTTGCTGCCTCCGCACTGGAGGAGTCAAATACCGTGATCCTTCCCTCGCTGCAACGTCTTACTGCCCATTATCAACGACTTATAATTCATCTCACCGAGGCGACTGAAATGAATTGGGAGACAGCAACGGACGGGTGCCACTCTTTCACACCTAGCGATGCATCATTGGTGAGTTCAAAGTTGGCAGACTCACTGGAGCTTCTGCAGTTAGAGGCAAAGTATAGCGAGCATCTGTCCACACTTGTGCGCAACGAATGCGTTATCAACTACTACAATCTGCACCACAGAACTTACAGTAAGTTCATGCACCACCAAAAGCAAACCTGGGGTTGGATCTATCTCCGCACCTTGCGCCTGTCCTATGCCTTTTGCATTGTAATACAGGAAATTGGCACACTGCCTATTCCACAGAAATATCGTCCCTTTCTGGGGCCTGTGCTTCAGTTTATTTGCTGCTACGGCGGCCAGATGGAGTTGAGATCGACTACAGCAGAGCGCATGCTGGAATTGGAGATGCGGTCAAATCGCGTGGGGATGCCCCTCTACCACAAGGATGTGCCTGCCTACCGCAAGGAACTGGACGCAGTAGCCGATGCGGTGGCAGAGGGGTGCGCCAAACCTGAGCGCATCATTTCGTGCCTCGCATCGCCCGACGACGTGCTCATTACCATACCTGAGGTCCTCAACAAGCCACAGAAATTATTTACGGAAGTGTCTTGCATTGCTCGGTGAGCGGGCTGATTTCGTTAAGAGCAAGCTGGCGTTAGAATAGTACATTTTCGCCTCATAGGGGTTCCTATCAAAAGTAAACTGTAAGCTTCACCTAGTGTCCAAGCCTCGTTAACTGTCGCAGATGGCCCATTTGCCTCGGAGGGATGTTACTTGTACGCTGTTTCGGCTGGCAGGTGTTGTATTATGAACAGGAATAATGAAATTTGTTACCTTTTAAAGATTTTCATTACCACAGCACTCTATGTAAGGAGTAAGTGGTGGAACGGGGAGACCACTGCACAGATCGACCAATTCAGTGCCATTGACTTGCCGTGCATACGCAAGGGGGTATCTGTGTGAGATGGTCATCAGTGGCACAGGATGGCTGTGAGCGGTAAGTTTTCTGGCCTCATGCTTTTAAGGCCAAGGGCCACTGCAGCTTTCACCGTCACCTTGCCCCATTGATTAGGGACCTGCACTATGTTAATGCTCATCTCTTTCTGGCCCGTCGCCGAGTGTGGCCCTGTACAACTACATTACTACTACTGCTGCTACTACCAATGGTGGTTTCATTGTGCTATTGACGCGGGCTCTCGGGGTCCCTCTTTCCCTTTACTTGCGAAAGCAACAGAAACGTGGAGAGATATGTAAATGCCACATGGCCACTATACGTGTGTACAAACTGTGACACAACACATGCGTAGAGAACATTTTTATTACTAACCTTGCTCCCCTTCTTTCTCTCCCTCTCTCTTTTTTTGATTCCCTCTACGCATATTCACACGCTCCTGTGCCTTGTTGCATGGGTGCAAGAGGACAGTTCGCTCATCCAAACTCGAGACACACGTACCACAATAAGCAAGCTCATAAATAACGCTACATATGCTTATTCGGAGCAGGTTACTAACTGCAGCGGGAGAAAGGTCGGCGGCGCCTTGTTCTGCAGCACTGCGTAGTGATTTGGAACGCTTCATTGTCCCATTAGCCCGCTACCGCAAAGCCTCAATTCAATTTAACTCAATGAGACGGGGCAGCGCAGAAAGGAAGGGTTACGCGAGTGGTAGCCCCGTTACCCGCATTACCCCTAACCTCGGCAGCTCCTCAGAGTCGGTTCAGCATAGTTCTCAGGCACGCGCAGACGATTCACAGATGCATCGCTCAAAAGGTATCCGGGCGGAAGTCACGTACTTTTCACCCAGAGTAAACAATCTATTGAATCGCCCACTGTCGGAGAGATCTATTGACGTTACGGTCCCACTGTACCGGTGCCCTATCTGTTGTAACCGGAGTGGCAACGTTTCCTCGTTCACCTCTGAGTTGACGCTTGCCGATGACCGGGCTGTTATGTGGATGGATCCGATGCAGATCACACAGCACATGGCCTGGCTACACGCATCGAGTGGTTGGTCGCAGGCGGACTTTGCCGTCTACAACAATCTCGAGATTGCTCGCCTATACAAAGCCCTCCCTCAACCTGTGGGAAGGCCAGCGGATAGCAGCAAACAGGCAGCGACGCTGCCTCGTATCGTAATAATGCTGGATGTGGCTAACATTGAATTGGGATATGAAGATGAATTGTTGGAACTTCTACGCAACAAGGAGTACATGCTCTTCTTTTCCCGTGTTCCGTGTGTTTTTGTCTGTGTGCATGAGGTTTTTATTCCGCATATTTCTCGGCCAGGTCACGTGTTTTTTCAACTCTCTCGTCTTCATCCATGCTCAGACATGTTCACAATGTACGCTGCCACCAGATGCGAGTCGGGCGACTTGTTATCGGCTGTGCTAATGGGCGAGTTGTTTTTGCGTAATATGCGGGGGTGCGCTCCTGCCATTGTTTTGCTCACACGGGATCAGATCCAAAAACAGTGCGTGTCCAGCGCGTTTTGTGGTGCGGGAGGGCATGGGGCACGCGTCTTACTCCCACGTTCCACAGCCGAGAGCATTATGAACTGCTTACGGGAGGCCAATTATTCAATGATGGGTCTGTAGCACTGTGGGGCCAGAGAGGTCTTCTGTTTGCACAAGGCGCTTTGCTGTGGGACTAAAGCGGGACTGGAAGACAATTTTTTTTTATTTTTTATTTTCAGCGCCCACCCAGTTGCCTCTTCCCTTCCCCAGTGCTTCCCCAAAGCTGTGGCTAGCGGTCACAATGGTGCACTCTCCGGGGTCATCCTAAAGCTTCGGTTAAGGGTAAGAAAGGACACACGCATGTATGCTTCTTTTTTCTTTTTGCCACCCCATCTTTTTTTTCACCTTATGTCCCTATACGTGTGGCTTTCCTTCAAATCGCGTTGACCAAAGAACCAAAATAACAACACATTTATTATTATTATTATTATTATAATTATTATTTTATTATTATTATTATTATTATAAATGTGTGCTTGCTTCTCTCTCTCTCTCTCTTTTACTATATGTTATTTCTTGTATCATATTGTCGTGTGGTGCTGTGCGTCTTGTTAAGGTGTTGTAGAAAAGTAACACAAACACGACCAGGGCGCACAATTTGGGGGCAGATCGCTTTCTCCAAGTACCTCATACGGAAAGTGTAAGTGACGCTTGCAGAAGAAAAATCATCATATTAAGTAGGAAGCTCGACCTTTAGCAAAAGAATTCGTTCAACGCTTTCCCCATGCTGCGCCGGAGCGCTGTCACTCTCTTTCGACGTACTGACGTACGTCGAAGTGGGGGCGAGCTTTATGTGCGTCCTAAACTGGAGGACATCCCATCGGCTGACCTCTGCAAGGGCTTTTTTGGACATCTAAACGGGCCACTCAAGTACCTTCGATTTATTGATATCAAGTGGATGATGAACCGGGCTGTGGCAATGCACCGCGAGTACCTGATCGCTGCCCCAACGCTCTTCACATTTGTTTGGATGTTTTCCTGGAAAGCGGCCATGATATACTTTTGGGGTGACCGTGCACCACCGCGCCAAATGGACTGGAACGCGGAGAGCACCGGCTACTTGCCAGCGGGATTTACACCAACTGTGGTAACGTCGCGCTAGCGCTGTGGGAAAGTTGTTTCAGAGCTTAGGAAAACGGTAGTCTGAAGTTGTTGTCTTTTGGTAGGGAAAAATGGGTTAAGGTTGTGGGTGAGCGGAGCAGTGCAATAAAACCGTGATTTTGATGCAAATAGTGTCCTCCCCAGTGCGTCACGCCAGGGAAGCCGGCAGATTGGGAGGTCCATGCGCACGTCTCTTTCTTTCAAAGCTGACTTTAGCTCTACTGCTCTTGCGTTTTGTGGGTCGTTGTGGCTCTGTTACCGTAACCCTGGATGGATATCGTTTTTTCTTCTCTTCCTCCTTTCTACACCCCGTTTCTTTTTGACTCTATTACTTACTGACACCGCGAATCTTTTACTCGATGACTGCTGAAGGTTTTACTGAGTCATTCAACTTTGATTCCAAACACTTCTTTGTTATAAGCCACGTTTCTTTCTTTCTTTCCCCCTTTCACTTCTTACATCGCCCTTCTTTATCTTTTCTCTCCTCCATTATTCCGATCACCCCAAACGCACTTAGAGCGACAAAAGTGCAGGAGGAAGGCCACACCTTTTGAGGACACAAGCAAGTAAGAAGCGGGGATGTAGGAAAAGGTTGTGTGGAGAGCAAATTCAGCAAGGCGAAGTAGTGTGTAATGAAGGTGCTGCACGTGTAGGAAAGTAGCGCAATAGCACATACGGGGGAGTGAATAAGAAAAAAACAAACAACTTTCGAGGGGTGCTGAAATACTTGTCCCCTGTTCAGGTAGCTTGTTTGGTTGCCTTAGCACTGCTGCTGCTGCTATTGTTGTGAGCATGCCAGTGGTAGTGAATGACTGGCTCTGGTGACCGGAGCTGGAGGAGCCGCTATCATCCCATTAGAACCGCTCAGTTGAGCACAATAATAAAAAGGGAGTTAAGTGCCCTGTTTTGAATTGTGCCACGGGAGGGAAGACGAGTGAAGCCCAAACATTAAGATGAGCAATTATGTGACGTTTGCTCTGTGTGCCGTGGGATTTTCATTTCCATTTATACACCAAGCGGAGTGTCTATTGACCAGTGTTTTGTTCCAAAATATTTTTATTGGCTTCCCAGCAATGTTCATTTTTCTAACGTTTTCAGTTTATAAATGCCTCACTTGCTCTTTGTTGTTCTGTTCTCTCCACCAGCGCCGCTTCGTACGACACATATGGGGGTAAAAATCGTGTAGAACATATTTGTCCGCAAGTGCCTAACACCAATATTACCGAGAGGAGAAGGAAGCAGGAAGGAGGTCACAAATTACGTGACAATAAGTAACGAAATTTTTGTGACACTCGCGGAGCAGGGTGGAAAGGGGGGTGGAGTGGAAAGTTACTTCATGGAAGCACGAGAGTCGAATTGTCTTGACGCTGGTCAGGTGAGGAACGCCCGTGGTGCAATTTCAAACTCGCGCGATGAGGTTCTATCAAGCGACGAAAGCTTGCCACACAGTTCGGCGGCCTCTGTGATTGATGGTGCCGCTGAGGCGGCCAGCATTTCGGCCCAAAAGGACGAGTTGATCGCTCTTGTGAGCGTCTCATCTGTGATGGAAGCGGGCTGGTCGTTCAAGAAGGGCGAACATAGTGTGCTCTTTGGTGATCCCAGGGACCTTAGACGTATGGCAGAGTTGGTGCACTCTGTTAGTGCTGATGATGGGGAATTCGTACTAAAGCTTGCATTATACGCCCGGCGGGACCTTTGCTTACACCGTACAGCTGCCTTGCTCGTCTCCTTCTGTGCTTACGAGTGGAGGTGCCAACCGTTTTTAAAGTGCTACATGAAGCATATTGTACTGTTGCCATCTGATTGGCTAAGCGTTGCCAACGTTGCACTGCAAGTGTCGCATTTTCAACTCCCGCCTTCACGAAGTGTTGTTGCATCTGTCTCCTCTGCTACTGGCGAGGAAGCCGAGTTTAAACGTGAGAAATGTGATGGAGGGTTCAAAAGCCTCCCCAACGCACTCCAACTCGCCCTAGCTTCAATTTTTACAACGTTTGACGAATTTTCCCTTTCCGAGTATAACACTGAGCGCTGCGTCAAACGTGCAAGACGTAAGCAAGGACGGCACACCCGTAGCACGTCGCCAACTGGAGCGGAGTTGAATCGACAGGGGTATGCCAACGGTCCATTTTCTTCGCATCCAAGAGAGCGTACCTTCAAGGACCTTGTTCGTCACTTACATATTTCCGAGCCCATCTACGTGGTGTACTGCTTGCTAGGCAGACGCTACCCCAGCAATCGGGAGATCTTTCTGAGGCGCAAGATGGATGACGGTGGGAGGCGCGACTTTGATCCCTCCTTATCAGGAAAGCGCATGCGTTTACCTGTTCCTGAAACATGGGAGAGGGCGATCTCTCGTGACGGCAACCGAGGTGCGGTGTGGGATGGACTAGTCGCAAGCAATCGTCTGCCACTTACAGCTGCTTTGTGCAATGTGCGGAATGTTATACTCAGTGGCTCTAGCAGGGAGACGCACGCCAGCCTAGTAAATCGTTTCACTTCGGAAGAGGATATCTTCGCCTCACAGCAGCTACCGGGCAGGTTTGTGGCGGCCCATGACAGGTTGTGCATTTCCGCAAGGAGTGCGCTATCGAGGTTCTACGCACTGGTTGATAGAGACAGAACACTCTCTACAAGTAAGTCCTCAGATAGCAATAATAGCTGTAGCACACCACCGTCGGTGACGGAAGTGGAAGACCTCTGCTGTAAATACAAGAGTGCCCTGCAGCGGGCTGCCGAGCTGTCTATACGGTTAAATATAACCCCAATGAGTGGCTGCGCCTTCCTCATAGTCAGCATCACGCGAGAGATGATGCTTGAGGAAGGGTTTGAGGGCCGCAAGCTTATCGATGATGCCTGCTTACTAGCCTTGGAGTTTAAATATGCCTTTGAGAGTTGTACCATTCTTTTCCTTGTTATGGTGACTGCCACATGGTTGATGCATATGTCTCTCGTGGAAATAAAATGTGGGACAACCTGGAACGGTTGCGTTCAGTTTGCCGCGACATGTGGAATGCATGGAGTGCGAGGAATGAGGAGCACAAGCCGTCTTGTGCTAACAGTGCACGGTTTCCGTACGCTTTTCTTGACAAGTTTATCGAAGACAGAACAATCATCCAGGCTCTTGTTGTTATGGACTATGAACACAGCTGCTATGCCGGGCAAAATAGTGTGCCTTCGCTTGGGGATTTGCCCGTCTATCTGGAGCGTATCCGTCGTGTGTGTAACGAAGACTTTCTGTTTGTCGCCCTTAAGGCATCTCGTAGGGCTGACTGTTGCTCTGATGTTCGTCAACGATATCAACACCCAAAGGACTTTCTCCTCTGTGGCTTTTCAGAGGCGGTCCTACGTGTTGTGGCGGAAGCAACTTCAGGTCGTTCCAGGTGTTACATTGAACAAATAGATGAAGCTTACGACGTTAACCGTGCGGTTGTGGGCATGACGCACAGTAAGCTTGGAAACAGCTTGCACGTGAGGCGGGAAGCGCCCGCGTCCGAGACGGTCCATCAAGCAGAAGAAAGTAACTGCAGAGAGGCAAGTTGTCTATTGAGTGCCTGCGTGATGCTCTAGAGTACCGTGGCCACGGAAGATAATGGCGTGCGTGCAAGAAGGAAAAGGGAAACCACCCTCATTGAACCGCTGCCATCACATAGAACCTTATCAGCATACCGACAAATTCGTTTTTTTCTCTCCTCGACATTCCTTGATATGGAAAATGAACGGAATGCGCTTGTTTTGGATGTATTCCCACGACTGCGCCGCTGGGTACAGGAGGCCGGCCTGCATGTGAACATTCTTGAGGTTGATCTTCGTTGGGGTATCACCGAAGATTCCTCAAGGTCTGACCTCTCAACGTCTGTCTGTCTCAACGAGGTTTCACGTTGTGCTCCTTTTTTCCTTGGGGTCCTTGGGTCGCGCTACGGTTACTGCCCGCCCACGCTGTACCACGAGGTGGACAAGGATGTGGACTCGGCTGATTTTGGATGGCTGGCAGAGTGGCAGCAAAAGGGCAATCGCATGTCGATAACGGAAATGGAAGTTCGCCATGCAATATTTAATGCGAAGCGCCGCACTCACGAAGCAAAACCACTGACGATGGCGTTTCTGATGCGCGATCAGGCTGCATTAGTGGAATCGTTGCCAATGGAGTGCAAGAAGGCCTACTCCCCTGACGGAGAATCGTCAGCGACGTTAATTCAAAAGCTGGCGACGCACATAACCCAACAACATGCGGTGCTACTCCCGTACAAGGCAACGTATATGGGCTCTGGTGTGAGGTCGTGTTTCTGTGCCCCTCCACGGCGTGGCGGTCTGCTACTTCTGCGAGAACAGGAAGACGTTAACATCCATGCTGTCCACAGTTGCACCACAGGATGTGTTGTTGGACATGACTGATTTCTCTCGAAAGGCGTTTGCTGCACTCAAGTGTGTTGTACAACGTTACCTGGGGCTTCCTTTGGATCCTGACGATATGTCATGGGATGGCGGCATTGTACCTGGCCTTGGGGACAAAGAAGAGAAAGGGAGGACAGAAAGGGCAATAGGTCTGCGCTTTTGGAACACTGTGGTTCGTTGTACGGCAGGGAGACGATGCAGCAGTTGGGATTCACGTCTTTACTGTTGAAGAGGTTTGTGTGTCCACAAGGTTTCTTGGAAAAACTGGTTCATTTTGCACTTACTGGACGTGTTGTATCCCACAACGCGTCCTATGACGCCGAGGACACTTGGGCTGTACACGGTGCTACTACTGGAGGTGGCTTCCCCTTTCAGGAGGACCATGTGGAAAGCAATGTTCTTATGCTCCAAGCGTCTGAGGGAAACGGTGCTTCAACCATGGCAGCGGCCGTTTCCTCCTTTTTGAAGCAGATGAATGACACAAACACTGTTACAATTCACTATGCCTGCCAGGCAAGTGAGGGTAACCTGCGCCACCTGGTGTATTACCTTGCATTCTCCCTCATACATCGCCTTGGCATGCAAAACGACTATTATGTCCGTGAGACCGACGCTGTACCGACTTTGCTACAACTCCTTCCTCGTGTATATGCTGCTGCCGTCAAGAGAAGGAACGTGTGCATCATTCTTGATGGAATTGACAAGTCTCCCTACGCGCAAGAAATACTTAACAATTTGGGATGTTTTGTCGTTTCAGGCACGGATGGGGAGATACGTTATATTGTGACGGCAGCGGCACGGAACAGCCCTTTGGCAACTGCGCTTAGGTCCCGTATACCTCCAGCCGTATGTATGACACTTCCAGGCTTGAGCCCCACGGAGCGAGCCGAACTTGTCAGGCGCCACTTGGCTTCATACGGAAAGAGGTTGCAGGAGTCGTTTCATGTGAATGAGCTTCAGCTGCTATTGCGTAAGGCCGATGCCAGCCAGGCGTCTTACCTAACGCAAGCAGTGAACTACCTGCGTCTTTTCAGCTCTTTTGACACCCTTCGGAATGACATTGTACAGCTCCCGTCAACGCTCACCCAGTTAAAGTTGAAGATGTATGAGCAACTCGAGGAGCGCTTTGGCGAGCAAACATGCAGGGACGTCCTCGTGTCGTTGTGTATTTCCCACGGTCTTGGTGGCCTCAACGAGTTCACTTTGTACCGTCTTGTTTCCAATGTGGCCAGTGCGATGCGTCTTGTTGTTCTTTTGAATGGCACATGCCTGCGTATTAGACGTCGTCGTGTGACAATATCAAGTGCCCCCTTTGCGTCATCCATCGCATTTCGTTATATCCCAAATCCGTCAGATGTTGTGGATGCCTGCTTGAATTTGCTCGTTGCTCAACTGTACTATCGACCTTTGCTAACAAGCGTCTCAAGGCATGAGATTCGTGAGAGTATTCAGTTCGTGATGAACACCATCAAGCGTGACCATGACGTGGGCGCTTTGTTTGATCCGAAGCGCTACACAGCTGGAGAACTACTTGGGTTGATTTACCTTTCCCATCGTGCCAAGGCTTACGACGTCATGGTCACGTTATCTTCCTACTTCCCATTCCTTGAGAACCTTATTGTCAATGGACTGTACCTGCAGAGGTTTCTCAGCATGTTATCACAAGCAACACTCGCAAAGGCGCCGTTTACGCACAAGTTGTCACAAATCGCCGATTTTCTGCAGCAAAAATACCACATCTTGTGCCACAGCCCTTCACACCTGAGGCAGTGCATTCTCAACGACTCTGGCAGGCGCAGTCTGTTTGTTGGTTTGTCACATGATGCCCAAGTACCGACTGGCAGTCCAAATGTCTGGGTAAAGTGGCTAAACAACGCCGAGCGTCGTGAGGACAGCCAGCTCATTGTGCTCCCTTCGGCTGGGCCGATTAGGTGCTTTACAGTGAGCCCGGATGGCCAGTTTATGGCAGGGTGTGGTGACAACATGATGGCATATATAATGACCCGCGGCTCTCCCAACCAGGTCACCGCGTCGTTACGGCATAATTCGCCTGTGACTGCGATTGCCTTTTCCCCTCAAAAGGCAAACATTCTTCTTACAGGTGGTAGCTGTGGCACATTATCCCTGTGGAGTTTAGAGGACAATAGCCTGCTCCAGCGGAGCAGAATATCACACCGTCGTTGCATCTCTTCTCTGGCGTATCATCCGACAAAGAACTTGGTGTGCTCTGGGAGTCATGACAACACCTGCGCAATATGGCATGTTGGGAGCAGTGCAATGGGAAGGGGCGCACACACTGATCTTGTTCCCAGCGAGATGCTGAACCAACACCACGCCCCGGTTTCTTGTGTGTCATTTCATGGCTCTGGCGACATACTGGCCACCGGTTCATGGGAGGGCTACGTGTGTTTTATAAACATGCAGCAGCGGTTGGGAGAATTCCAGCACGAGTATCGTCGTGGGAACGATCCGAATATTGAAAAGGAAGGTAATGTGATGGACAGCGAGTCGAGTGGCTTATGTCTCCCTGAACACTGTGAAACGTTGCCATACGAGCACTACATACTGCGGACGGGGAGCCCAGTTCGGGCGCTTACTTTTATCCCATCAATGGTCGTTACATGTGCAGTTGGGTTATTTAATGGTGAAATATGCCTATACGACTACGCCTCCGCATCTTGCAGTGCACGGCTAGCTCTTCATTCGTCTGTACCCGTCGTCGCTCTTTCGTTTTCCCCAGATGCAAAGTGGATGGCCTCGGCAGATGAACACGGCACCGTGCTCATTACGTACGCTGGTGTAACGGGAACTATTCTATGCTCGCTCAATGGTCACCAACGGGCAGTGAACACTGTTTGTTTTGATCCTCACGATCCACTTTCTCTGTACACTAGTTCCCTTGACGGGACAGTTCGGTTATGGCCCATTGGCTCTGCTATTGCGGCTCCTGAACGCAGTGGTATTGTTCTCGGCCACACACATACCAATAACAGTGCAATAGCGATGCGAACCACGCATGTAGTGGCAGTCACCGCCTGTGCAGCGGCAACTGATGGATCTTTTTTTGTAACGGCTGACACTAACGGTATCGCTCTTGTTTTTACGAATGACGCCAAAAGTGCAAGCACTGCCACATACAGCAGTAGAACCATTAACGACACCAGTTGTGAGCTCGAGCCTCAGCTTGTTCTCTTGCATGAGGGCCACCGAGTGTCGTATATCTGCATCGCTCTGCGTAATACCCGTATTCTCTGTGGAACAGCCAACGGTGAGGTATTTGTGTGGGATACAGTACCTGGGCTGAACCTTCGCGATGGGCGTTTGCTGCGGCGTATTCGTGTATCGGACTATGGTGACTATCCGATTGCTTACATTGGGTGCTCCCAGTTGCCGCGTAAAATAACTCAAGGTAAGAGGGAACATGAGGAACCGCTGGGTCTGGCACAGCCTACACGGTTTATTGCTTTGACCATGAGTGGAGCTGCAGCAACCTGGAAAATGTACGAGGGTGATGATAGACAGTACTGTGAGGCAACAGATATAGAAAAATGCGTGGCACAGCCCCCGTTAACTTGCCTCAACTGGTCGAATAGCGACAAGAGCGAATCTAAGCCCTACGGTGGCGAATATCACCGATTTTCCTCTGCGTTGGCATTCCACAAGCGCATTTCAAACGCTGAGGATATACAGTGCATGGAAAGAGACTGCGTTCTTAACTTTTTAGGGAGTAAGGCTGCTCCATGCCAGCCACACAATGCTAATGATAGCTCCGCATCTGTTACGGGTTTCCTTGATGGTGCGGATGGGGTCATACATCGAAGTGTTATCCAATGGTTCCGAGAGCGAGCTGAAAGGCGGATTAAGGCGAACACAAGCACCAATCCAATGAAGTCTCCACAGCCCCATGGTAGAGGCTTTGAGAGGTTGCCGTCGACAGATGCAGAAGAGGTGCTAGCGGTTATCTCACCAATGTGTTTGCTCAGTGGAGGTGTGGGCTTTAGTTTGAATCGGGAGAAGGTGGATTTCACAGCAGCCGAGGTGGAACATGTAGATGCGGCAAACTTTAAAGGAGGTTTCGCTTTCCTTGATGGGTGGTATGTTGTGGTGGGGCGCCATCATTGCTACCTTCTTATAGCCGCGATGTGCGCTGCTGTTCGTCTTCCCATTTACGACGTCATCCCATTGGAAGATGAGCTTGAAGGAATCGAAGATACTGAGGGCTACGGCGTCAATCGCTCTTTCACAAATCCTTTATTCGGTTTGCGAAAGGGTGAAGTTTTTGTATGTGCGAGCAATGGCGTATCTGCTTGTACTGCTGCGGGGATGCAACACAGCTATTGCTCTGTGTTGTTTGCATTGGCTACTAGCTCTAGTTCTGTGTTGTTAATCGAGGGCCGCCGTCCATCTGTACCGGAAGACAATAATGCGAACTCTGAGCAAAATGGTGCAATATATTTTGACCACCATTTTTGTGCTCAGCTTCGGGTTACACAGTTGAGCCTGATTTGGAGTACAAAAGTCTTTGACTGCCACGGTCGAGCAGTAGCTGTAAACTCTCTCGCTCTTACTCTCTCTGCTAACGAGCACCTTACTACGCTTCATAAGGAATCTACAGAGTGTGATGGGTATGGTGGTGTGGCAAGGATTTTATTGCTGACAGTTGGTTGTCGGGATGGATCAACGCATTTCTTTAAGTTTTGCATCCCCAAGGATCAGTAAACGGCCCATCAAGCCCCGCTGCTATGAATGAAGGCGCAAAGGTACATAAAGAGGAGGAATGTGCATGGAACGGTGGTGAATGTGACAGTGAGGCCAGAGGTGAATTGGGGTCTGAAGCTGTTCATGTAGCACGTACCTTATCGTGGCAAAAATGTGGTGTCTTCTATGCCTCATCTAGTGTTACTGCTCTAACAACTATGCGTTGCTCCTCAAAATTGTCTGTGCCCTCGTCGCACGCTTCAGCTTTACTGGCCCCACGCAAGGGGAGCACCCAGCTAGTCTCAAGGCGGATGCCGAACTCTTGAGGACCGTAACGCATATTGCGGGGGACTGTTTTGGAAACATTTACATGCTTCAGCTGGTGTGTGAGGCGGGCCATGGCTTGGGAAACCGTGGAAAAAGGTCCAGTAGGAATTCATTTCACTTGCTACCCAGTAATTACAGCCAGGAGACGACACTGAGTGGTAGGTCATATGCTTTTAAGGCACTTGAGCCCAGTATACTCCCCGCATTGCGGTCTACACCATCACATGGCACCGCAGTTTTCAACGCCACTGCCAAAGAAATGTTACCCGACAATAGGACGGAAGACACAGCGGCCTGGCGCATGGAAATGCAGCGAATTATTGAGCTGTTTCAGCCGTGTTCAGCTGCCACCGCAGATCATAGTGATTGTGATGGTGATGCCTACGTGTGCCCTGAGGATGTGTGTGCCTCTAAAAGACGTGCCCCGCTGCGATATACAAAAACCACAAGCGGGTGCAATTTCAGTAAAGAAGGCGTAACCTTCCGAGGGTTAGTGATCCTCGGTGAATGTAACACAGCGGCGGTCGCGTCCCTTGCCGCTGTTTGCTTGCCGCTCTGTACTGAATGGTATGTGCCCTGACGTCGCGAGTAAGCGGCTCCATGCCCGGTTCTTGATGTGCTTGATCATTACTTGGCTGATTTTTTGCCCTCTTCTGTCTGTTTCAATTGCTTCGACGTGACTCGCTTGCGCTTGCCATGTTACGGGATCTTTTGAATGCCTGCGTCCGTACGTCACTTAAGGAACGGCGTATCGCTTATAAACGCACATTCTTGTTTTGCTTTGCTTTATTTTTATTTATTGCTTGGCGCATTTCCACATGTCTCCCCTACCCCTCCCTCCTTTTGCCAATGCGTTCCGTTATCTCTTACACACTTTGGTATCGTTATTTTTACTCTGTGCTCACGCTCGTATCGTTTCCTCAGGTGGTGCCTGTGTGCCCAAGTTTCTCTTTGGTTCCCTAATTATGGGGACGGCAAATCATTTTTTGTTTTTCTGTTTTTTCTTCCCTTTCTTTTTGATATCAAGGAACACATTTAGCTTTACTCCCACGTGTTTGATAGTCAAGTGGTCAGCAAGGAATTTTGGGGAACTGCACGAGAGTGGCGCGATAGAGGAGCGTGTAGGGAAAGTGTCTGAACGAGGAGGATTTTAAAGAGTAAGAATTCTGTTCTATTGCTGGGTGCACGGCGGCACAACACAGGGCAAGGCACGCCAATGGCCGGAATGAATATTCCAGTGAATGTGTATGATGAGAAGGGCACAGTTCTGTATCGTGCTGTGCCGTACACTGTGGGTCCGGATGGCGATTTGCTTGCCGCAACTTTTACTGGTGAATGTGGACCATCCGTCGCATGTGCTGCTTCATGTGCCAGCAGCATGAGCCGCATAACTGCCAAAAGTGGGCGGGTACATGGAGTGTTTGGTCACGCAGCCCATGGAAAATCAGCCGCGAACACCGGGGAGCACGCAACACAAAGCGGACTAACTGAAGAGAGTCTCACGCCGGTTGTGGCGCTAGCGAAACTGTTCCCTCCAAAGCCACTGTTTCCTCAGCAGCAACCGGGACAGCCCCAGGAAGGGCTGCAAGAGAACACAATGACAAGCGACTGCTGGGGACAGGAAACGGAGGGCGAACCAACGTGGATGAAGGTTGCCGCTGTCGATCATACCAGCCGTCTTGACTGCGTGCATTTGCAGGATCATCTAGAACGTCGCTGCCGACAAGAACACGCTCGGCCATTAGGTGTGGTTTGCTCTACTCGTGAGGGAATATACACAGAGGGCTTCGAGAAGTCATTCGACAGGTCACTGTACTGTGCCCGGAACGTGGACTGTTGTTAGCAGAGCTAGCGGCGGAGATGCAACAGACAACGGACACATATGATATTCTCTTTGACAGCGCATCGCAGTACGCAGTGCGAAAGGCGATTGAGCGTGACATGCGAAGTTTTCTCTTCTCCGAGAAGGAGCAAATGGAGAGTGAGGTGCGGCGCCTTGAGAATCGTGTGAATGAACTTCGGGCTAAACACAATGGCATGGTAAAGCGATTTGAAGAGCAAAAACAAACGGAGCAAAAGATGCACGAAGAGGAAATGAGGTACCTAAAGAGAGTGAACCAGCAACTCATCAATGAGATTAAGCGCGTTACAGCCTTAGAAAAGGCCTCAACAACCACATAGGGATTCACCGACAGAAGCTGTGGCAAGCTAAAGCGACGGAGGCGGGGATGGACGGCCTCTGCGGCGTATTCCCCTCTCGACCAAGTGGCGCTGTTTCCCGTCACTACCTATACATTTCAATGCGCTATCTAGATGCAAGAGTTGTGTACACCTAGCAGGGATATACGAGCGGCATGTTGATCCCTTAAGCTGTTGTCCTATACATGTAAGTGCGCTGTGATTGGTTTGTGCTTGTGTGTAAGTGTGTGTGGGCAGTGGGGGCGTTGTAAAGTAACCCTGCAACCACTTACCACGGCGTGTTTTTCCCGTTACACAGACCACTTTGTGTTATGTTCTTTTTTCATTCTACTGCCTAACATTTTCGTCTCGCTCCGTGCCCAGTTTGCAATCTTATGTATTCCTCCTTTATCATGATCACACGCAATTGACAGGGGCAAACGCTGCGTGAACACTTTTGTTGCATACTTTGCCCTGTCGCTTGCGGCGCCGTGCTTTTGGACTTGTTATCGGCTGTGCTTTCGACTCATTCACCCACCGCCTTTTTGTTTGTTAGTGTGAAGGTTAAACTTTAGCATCGTGCCAATTTTCAGGCACACTTGTAGGTGACACAATTATTGTTTGCAATTCGCGTTTTCCTAATCCTTTATACAACAACATTAGCGTTTAGTCCATACTGCCCCTGGTTTCTAGCTGTAGTGCCATTTTTTGCCCCGTGTCTTGCAGCTTGACATTTTTTCTCCCCAGCCTGCACTGCTCGCCGTCCCGTACTGGTTTGATGGTGTTTGACCACTGTCTGCTCGTTTCGATATAGCAAGGATCTCTCCAATTACCATGATACTCCACATACCCCATCAAGCGTGGTGCTCCAGGCAGGCTCTTAATGGGTTACACGGCCTGTCCGGTGACGTATGCCAAGTCAGTCGTCGTTGGTGGCGACAGTTGCACCAACGGTGATTACCCGGAATTACGCAAACAAAGACACTCGAGGAAAGGCGGACTGCGGGGTCGGCAAGCGGTTACCGCATCTGAGAAGACTAGTCCGATCAGAAGCAGCAGTGGTGCCGAGAAACACTGCACTCCCAAACTAACAACAACGGAGTGCGGTAGAGGGCGCACGGCGTGTGAGTCAGCGTGTGTCTCAGCTGACAGTGTCTTAGGTGATGCTCGACTCAAACTTGACGACTGCTGTTGCAGTGATCGCTACAGCAACATAATGGGACTCATATGGCAAAAAATAGGTGAAGCCCGGGCTCTGAGGCAGCACAATTTCATCAAGGAGGCACGGTTAAAACTGCACCATGCAAGAGGGTTACTCAAAAGCATCAGTATCTCGGGTGCTGGGTGCTGTGTAGTGAGACAGCAACGGTCGCTTGAAGATCTGAGGCGCAAGATTGATGCACTCGCTGACGGACTCTCGTCACCGAGGTTCAGGAATTCGTTGAGGGCTGAAGTAAGCCGCTTGGCATCCAGAAGTCCAGCACACCGAGGGCGGTGCGCAAGTGAAAGTAGCACCAGCACTACAACTAGCAACGAACGTGTTCGTGGAGATGGTCCCCGCGAGCACACAATAAAGGGTCTAAACTGTGGCTGCAAGATGCCCACACAGCCAACACGATCATCGTCGCCCATTGAGCAAAGGTGCTCTCGGCGAGTACAAAAGTTCAAGAAGTGTGCCTATGAAGCTGACCATTTGAAGGCACACAGTAATGTTAACCATTTCAATGGTTCTGTTAATCTTGAAAGTTATCACAACGAAATATTTCGCGAGTGGGATTTAACAACGGGCGTCACGCAGCGTGCAATGTCAGATCTGTATGAAACTGGTCCAAAGTCGTCACGGCGCCACCTGAAAGTGGACGATGGATCTTCAGGGCGTCACAATGTATGCTGTGCTTGCCTACACCCGGCATCCGCCGCAGATGGAAGCTTGTCTCGATCGTCCAAGTGTTTTGCCCCGCCTTGTTGCACACCGATGGCAACGGGCCGAAAAAATGTGAGGGAGGCGGCAGAAGGGGGTGAATATTCGTGTAAAAACAACGGTGATGATTCCTTACTTGCGGCGCGATGTCACACGCAAGTATATACTCCAACCCCAAGCGCCCCAATTACAGCGTCCTCACCCCAACTGCTGAGCAGCCATGACTCATTACCAGAGCACTCGGTTCGCGCGGCATCGCATCTTTTCCACAGTAAGGCGCCAGGAGCAGCAGGTGGTGACCCATGTTTCAAGCAAAACGCACTTCTGCGAACGTTCCGGATTCCTGCTCGCAACTCCCTTGGGAGGAAAGGGATGGAGAAAGCCATTCAGCCAACTGCTCTCCCTCACACACCACCCGCCAGAAGCCGGCTAAACGGATATACCTATTCCTCGAATTTGCAGACGCCTTTTCCGCCGGCGATGGGCAACGAGAGACAGGAGCCGTGCCATCTACTGGTGACAGCGCCATGTTTTAGCTAGCGCTCATGGAAAGTATGTGATTCCTCACCAACCGTCAACATCGTCTACCTCCTGCAGCCTGAAGCGCTGCTATGTACCGTCGCTGTTTCAAGAAGTGCCGTCACACATACATGGTAACGCGGTAAAGTCAACAAACGATGAGAGGAGGGACACAGACGGTGAGGGTGGCGGTGATGCGACTCAGCATGTTGAAGAGACGCAATCTCCCATTCCTCGGAACACCATGGAGACACAGTCTGTAGTACAGCCGCGATATTTAGCAATGTGGCAAGGAGTGTTTGACGTGATGCTCGCTGCAAGCACAGATAACTGTTCACCCCCGCCAGCCACCATGGGATGGAAATGCGCCTCAGTATCTGTGGGAACGGCAGCAAAGCCTTCGATTCACGGCGGTATCCACAATTGGCGCAGTTTACTTCGAGGCACATCTTTTGGATGTGAAGAGGTCAACAGTATAAGTTCAAAAACGTGCCATTCGTTTCAGTTGGACAGTCGCGCGCCCGACTATGATTACTCCACCCATTCTGATGCGTATTGTGGTGTAGCCAGTAGGAAGTTCAATAACGTATATGTCAGCGATTGGGCGCTTCCGCTTAAATGCACCCAAATGCGGGCAGCAGCGAATCCTGCAGCATGTCAACACAAAACAAATGATGCCACCCACACTACCAACACCTACAATGCAATAGTGGTCGAATCACTGGGAGAAAAAGATAACGTGAAAAAACTACAATTTCACAGCACCTGAAAGGCAAAAAAACCTTCAAGAGCGCGCAGGAATTTTACAACGGTATTATTAATTACGTTAATGAAAACAGTGAGCAGTACGTAGGAGGTGTTGCTAGCGTAATGGAGAGGCCGCGATTTACCAAATTAGAGAAGGAAAAGGTTGTAAGAAAGCTGGATGAAGCGTACAACAACTGGTTACTTCATTACTTGGGCATTTCGCAGCGTATGGCAGAAGAGTCGCAAAACAGAAAGAGCAGTTCATCATTAAGTGAGGATAGCCCCGTAAGTAAAATAAATTTGAGCAAAGAATCCTTGAAAAGTATCGAAGATGGGAAATTAGTCGACACTATGCTCAATGAAACCTTTCAAGAGATAAAGGACGAAGCGAAAAAAACAGAAACCTTGCTGCATTACATAAATAAACAGCCACGACGCCGGCGGACGGTGTGTCGTCTGTGGCCTCAGTATCTGCTGCTGAGCAGGCCGCGACGCCGGCGGATGGTGTGTCGTCCGTGGCCTCAGTGTCTGCTGCTGAGCAGGCCGCGACGCCGGCGGATGGTGTGTCGTCTGTGGCTCAGTATCTGCTGCTGAGCAGGCCGCGACGCCGGCGGATGGTGTGTCGTCTGTGGCCTCAGTGTCTGCTGCTGAGCAGGCCGCGACGCCGGCGGATGGTGTGTCGTCCGTGGCCTCAGTGTCTGCTGCTGAGCAGGCCGCGACGCCGGCGGATGGTGTGTCGTCCGTGGCCTCAGTGTCTGCTGCTGAGCAGGCCGCGACGCCGGCGGACGGTGTGTCGTCCGTGGCCTCAGTGTCTGCTGCTGAGCAGGCCGCGACGCCGGCGGACGGTGTGTCGTCCGTGGCCTCAGTGTCTGCTGCTGAGCAGGCCGCGACGCCGGCGGATGGTGTGTCGTCCGTGGCCTCAGTGTCTGCTGCTGAGCAGGCCGCGACGCCGGCGGATGGTGTGTCGTCCGTGGCCTCAGTGTCTGCTGCTGAGCAGGCCGCGACGCCGGCGGATGGTGTGTCGTCCGTGGCCTCAGTGTCTGCTGCTGAGCAGGCCGCGACGCCGGCGGATGGTGTGTCGTCCGTGGCCTCAGTGTCTGCTGCTGAGCAGGCCGCGACGCCGGCGGATGGTGTGTCGTCCGTGGCCTCAGTGTCTGCTGCTGAGCAGGCCGCGACGCCGGCGGATGGTGTGTCGTCCGTGGCCTCAGTGTCTGCTGCTGAGCAGGCCGCGACGCCGGCGGATGGTGTGTCGTCCGTGGCCTCAGTGTCTGCTGCTGAGCAGGCCGCGACGCCGGCGGATGGTGTGTCGTCCGTGGCCTCAGTGTCTGCTGCTGAGCAGGCCGCGACGCCGGCGGATGGTGTGTCGTCCGTGGCCTCAGTGTCTGCTGCTGAGCAGGCCGCGACGCCGGCGGATGGTGTGTCGTCCGTGGCCTCAGTGTCTGCTGCTGAGCAGGCCGCGACGCCGGCGGACGGTGTGTCGTCCGTGGCCTCAGTGTCTGCTGCTGAGCAGGCCGCGACGCCGGCGGATGGTGTGTCGTCCGTGGCCTCAGTGTCTGCTGCTGAGCAGGCCGCGACGCCGGCGGATGGTGTGTCGTCCGTGGCCTCAGTGTCTGCTGCTGAGCAGGCCGCGACGCCGGCGGATGGTGTGTCGTCCGTGGCCTCAGTGTCTGCTGCTGAGCAGGCCGCGACGCCGGCGGATGGTGTGTCGTCCGTGGCCTCAGTGTCTGCTGCTGAGCAGGCCGCGACGCCGGCGGATGGTGTGTCGTCCGTGGCCTCAGTGTCTGCTGCTGAGCAGGCCGCGACGCCGGCGGATGGTGTGTCGTCCGTGGCCTCAGTGTCTGCTGCTGAGCAGGCCGCGACGCCGGCGGATGGTGTGTCGTCCGTGGCCTCAGTGTCTGCTGCTGAGCAGGCCGCGACGCCGGCGGACGGTGTGTCGTCCGTGGCCTCAGTGTCTGCTGCTGAGCAGGCCGCGACGCCGGCGGATGGTGTGTCGTCCGTGGCCTCAGTGTCTGCTGCTGAGCAGGCCGCGACGCCGGCGGATGGTGTGTCGTCCGTGGCCTCAGTGTCTGCTGCTGAGCAGGCCGCGACGCCGGCGGACGGTGTGTCGTCCGTGGCCTCAGTGTCTGCTGCTGAGCAGGCCGCGACGCCGGCGGATGGTGTGTCGTCCGTGGCCTCAGTGTCTGCTGCTGAGCAGGCCGCGACGCCGGCGGATGGTGTGTCGTCCGTGGCCTCAGTGTCTGCTGCTGAGCAGGCCGCGACGCCGGCGGACGGTGTGTCGTCTGTGGCATCAGTGTCTGCTGCTGAGCACGCCGCGACGCCGGCGGACGGTGTGTCGTCTGTGGCATCAGTGTCTGCTCTGTCTTCTATATCTACTGATTCATTGTAGTTTTCCTTATATAATCCTCCATTCCCTTTTTTCCAGCTACGTTTTTCCGGCTTGCTTGTCTTCCCCCTTGTTACTTTGTCCTTTGCATATATTTATTTGCTTCTTCCTTTCATTCTTCGGTTCGTCCTGGGTATCGCTCATTTTCACTTGTACATATTTTTTTTTGATTGTGCCGTCATAACGAATGTTGCTTAGCTCTCTTTCTCATTTCAAGGGCGAGTTGCTTTCTCTTTTTCCATTCCTTGTTGAAGGTGTAATTCGCCACTTTTCAAAATATCTTGTAATGATTGTTGTGTACGCTAAATGATGACCTCTCATTTGACTTTCACCTCGTCCTGCGGCCTGTCGTGTAGTTTGTTTTCATCCTTGTTGGTGCTATGTACCGTTTTAGATGTTACTGTCGCGTTACATGAATTCTTTCAATTGTGTATATCTTTCTTCAACACTCGCTCCCTGTTAATGCTTTGTCTTCTACTTTTGTTTGTGTTATTGATGCTTCCTAGCCACACTAAATTTTTTAACGATTTCTTTTTCTTCCTGTCTTCCGTCTACTGTTGACTAGTTTTTTCGTGTTGTGAAGTGTCGTTTTTTATACACAAACAGATAGCCTGTTGCATAGTGCTCATTGATTTTGGCATTTATAGGTGGCGCAGAATGAAGCAATGCATTAATGTTGGCTCTAGTTACACTGGTGCAGCACGCCTGACGTGCCACAGAGCTTATTTTCTAATGCTTTTGCAACAGCGACCACCTCTTTTGCGCATATTGCATTCGTCGATGCTTCCTATCTCTCATGCTACCGCCAATTTTCAGAGACGGTGGTTGTCCTCCACAGGACCGTCACCCAGCTCTCCTCTATCGCCCATGTCCGGTGCACTAGCGTCTGCAGCCGGTGAAGCAGCTGGCGCGGAAGGGCCTCTTCCTGTCACATATTCGCCTGGGTCAGGTGTGGCTGGACCGTTGCCAGTGACAACGACTGTCATCACTTCCCACTGCGACGTCCTCTCCGAGTGCGTCGCAAAAGCGGACGAGTTGGCAATGCAACTGAAGGCGCAGAGTGCCTTGGGCGCAAGCGCGGAAATTCTTACTCAAGAGGGGATGGAAGAGTTCGTTGAGGAGTTGAAGACATCTGCAACTGCTGAAATGACTGCTCTTGTACAGCAGTTGCAAAGAACGCCCTTGTTGCAGCAGGCTGGCATGCACGAATTGAGACGCACTCTCTACTACACAACCTCACTGAAGGAGCGCAACTGGCTGGCAGAGACTCAGTACACTATTGTCATGCGCGCCTTGACGGTGGAGGTGCTGCGACGCGATAATGAAGGTGTTCTTTCTGCCGATGACGTGCTATACATAACCACTCACATGGTAACTGCTAACTTTTACAACCGCCATCTTTGGAATCGAATGGAGAGGGCCATGATGAAGTTTAGCAACTATGAAAATATCGACATGGCTTCCATCAAGGCATTTTCGACTCGTCTCTTTAAAACCCGCCGCGGCTGTGGAAAGGAAACGTTGGATATACGCCGGAAGGTTCTGTTGGCGATGTCACGTCGAGTTGGTGTTCTTGCCAATGACTTTGACCTTCCCTCACTGCTTGGCATTCTCCAATGCTACACTGTGCATGATCTTACACCGTTTCACTTGGAACCACTGGCAGTGCGCGCGACAAATCATGTAGGTGACTTCACTCCGCACGAATGTGCCACACTTGCACACGTTCTACGCAAATGGCGCTCAATGAGGTTGGAAGTGTGTGAACGCCTTGTGGAACGCATCTGTACTTCTGATCAACTCACACATCACATGGCGAACGCAGCAATGGTCGCGATTCGCACGTGCTATAATCAGATAAGTGACGGTGGGCGCAATGCAATGAACGCTGAGCCAACGCGACAAAAACTTCGTGCTATGGGTGAACAAGTTGGGAGCAGGTTGGACGAGGTGGTGTATCCGGCGTTGCCTGTTATTCTCAGCGTATTAGATGTTGTAGTCACGCTTAAAATATATGTTCCGAAAAAGTGCTTGCAAACGATGTTTTCCCAGGCAAATGATATGGTGGCAGTGGTAATGGAACAAAAGGACGATCTCGTGGACCCTAAGACTGGAAAGCGCGTGCGACCCGTAACAACGGAGGAAGGCAGGCAGCTTCAAGCATTGCTATCACATTACGGAATGATCTGGCACAAGAGCTGGCGGAGCGGCTTAAGGAGGCCTTCCGTGAGGGAATGCTCCCGGACGAGGCATCATTGTAAAAATGGTGTGCGACTCGGAGTCGTGTTGGTGGATTCATTTCCTTAATTCCCCTCCCCCCTTTTCTCTTCGATCTCCGTTCGATGGTGGTGAGCAAATGCTGCACTTCTTGGTGTTGCGCCTATGCGTGATGAGGATGGAAAGGGAGTTAATGAAAAATAATAATAACAGTAATTCAGGACGCTTGCTTCTTTCAGTTTCTCTGAAGATGATAAGGCGATTATTTGACAACGTAGTTGATACCCCGCTTGGTCTCTTCCGCATGTGTGGCGCCACTAGGTTGGAAGTCCTGCTCAGCTGAAAGCGGACGTGCATTCGGCCTTTTGTTGCCCAGTCTATTTGTATGCATCACTGTAGAAATCACAATGGCACATATGTTGCTTTCAAAGAGTTGCTAGCAGCTTGCGTAGATATTGCGCAACGAGGAATGATGTCAGGCTGAGAGTCCCCATCGTCCAGGTTGTAGTCCGTGCTCGCATTCTGTCTGACTTTCTCCTTTTCCCCTTTCCGCATGCCACCTTTTACAGCCCGTCGCCCGTAGCTTATCCCACCTAAAGTAACACTGCCTTTAAAGGTAGTTTTTTTTTTTTTCTTTTTTTTACTACTTTCGTTGGCTTTATCGATGCATAGACGAAGTGTTCTTCAAATTTCTTGTACAAATCCCCTTTCCTTCTCACTCACTCACTCATTATTTTTATCAATGCCACTTGTGTTTACGCATCCATATGACAAGAACAATCAAATGCCAAAATCAAAACTCTCAGCTCGCTTGTGTTGCAGAGCAGTGGCTTGCGCTCGCTACTACAGCTCGAATGTTTTATTGTCGTCGTGTCACCAGCACCAACAACCCCCTGGTTCACAACTTTGTTCATCACCAGCGCATGTGACTAGTTCTCAGTCGTCTTCATCGCAGATACGTCGCGAGAACCAGACGGTGCACAGTGCCATTGATGCGAGCAAGGAGCCAGCTTGGCGGGTAATCATGGAGTGCATTCAGGAAGCTGTCCAGAATGTTCATGATGCTGTTCCGTGGAGAAAACTGTGCCACCTGTGGCGTTTGCATTTTCCAGTGGCTTCTAATTGCACGCTTTTAAATACCCTAGAGGAGGAGTTGATATCAGGCCATGGTTTCGGACGCGAAGTGCCGGAGCGCGTTCCGCACGATCTCTTTGCTCTCCCCGTCTTTGTCCAGGCTTTGTGCGCTGCGGTGCTGCATGGCCAGGGGGCATTGGAGACGTTACAGTTAGATTCGGCTGGTACCGCGAGTTCTGATACCAACAACATACATCTGCCGAAGATCGATAAAGCTTTACTGACCTCTATCTTGGCAGAGCTGCGGATTCTCGTGTTTTATTTGACACGCGAACGTCTTATCCATGTCCTTCGCGCGATGCGTGAGTGGTCAGTTGAAGAGGAGGTGCTGGAGGAGGCTGAGGGAAGGGCAAGCCAAAGCGCTTCTGTCGTTTCTGTTGAGGAGGAGACCTTTGGACCTATTCCATCACGCGAAAAGGAGCGCGTGAGCCATTTAGGTGTGCTGTTAACGGCTGGAGAACTCCAAAAGGTTGTCATGCTGATGGACGCTGCTGTGGCCGTTTCATTGATTGACCCACCAGTGACACTGCTGCCTTTTGTTTATCGGCTTTTTCTTCCAGCCCTTAGTGCGTGTGAGCAGCTTGACACTCATCGTCTCGGTACACTTGCTACCGCTGTTGCGCGAGTTACGGACTTTGATGATCCGGGTGCGACACATTCCGTGGCTGATGTCGCTACTAGCGGTTGTCCTAGCACCAGTCATAATGTTGAGAAGCACGATGAAGACCATATTGCCGGAAGATGTGAACGTTCTGAGAGCGTTGGTAGGTCTATTTTACGTCCAACGATGACAACTTACTCGGTTTTGTCCCATCTTAACGCCATTGCACGGGCGCTTGAGCTTCAGATGAGTAAGACAATTTCGTGTTTCAAGCCCACGTCACGTGGTCTGGCATGCCAAAAGGCGAAGCTGTCTCTACTCTCGTTAAAGGAGCGGAAGGCGCTAGAAGACCGCACGCGACAACAAAGCTGCGCTTTGTGCGAGGATGGGCCTCCCGTATCAAGAGATGCGCTATTTCTCTTTGAAGATGTTTCTGTTGTGTGCAGCGCGCTTGCTTCGCGGCGGTATGCTGATGATCGTTTTTGGAATGCCGTTACTGAGTTTACAGTGACTGTGGTTGAGCTTACCCCACATTCTGAAGTACTCGCAAATGTACGAAACATTTTGTTTGCGTTGGATTACGTTCGGCACAGGGCTTCGTACGATCGTGTCATGTCGTTGCTAGTGCGCCTAGGTTTAGTGGCACAAGCCGTCCCACCGCCCTCCGCCAGACGTGAAGCAATGAAAGAGATCAAAGGGTTAACAGCCGCCACCTTGCAGCAGAAGGCACCATCGACCTAAGTAATAACGCCACCTCTGCCATGAACGTTTTGTGTGCGCTTCTCTAATCGCCCACCACTGCTTTTAGTGGCAGGCCAGCCGCTTCTTTTGTAAAGTCTGATTCTGATCACGCACTCACACATGGAGGTCAACGAAGTTCTCAACCTGTAGCAGCAGCTGCTGCAACTACGAGGAGAGAGAAGAGTGCAATTTAATGCTGGAAATACTACTACTACTACTAATACTACTACTACTAATAATAATAATAAAAGGCCAACACGAAACATCAATTACTTTGGTATAGCGCTCATTGTCCAAATTTTGATTCCCGTTGACATATGCCTTTGTGTGTGTGTGTGTGTGTGCATGCGTGCCTAGTTGTCACGATTACTGCACTGTAAGCGGGTAGCAGTTAGAGTGAAATACAGGACACTGCCAGAATCTAACCAATTGAGTAATCCCATTTTGAACCCCCTGTTCCCGCACAACCCCTAGTGTGACTGTTACAGCACCCCGTTGGAGGGTGCATAGATGAATGTTGGGAGTCTAGTACTTTTGGAAGAGGCGTCATGGAGGATGGCAGAAAAGCGTGAGCTTTACAGTACTCCTCTGTTCCCCGGGTTCCCATGGTACACTGTTGTATCTGAGGTGAGGGAGGAAGAAAACAACCCCACTCTTGATGTTACACGTCGCCACGTTATACCGTACTTTTACACATTTCGTGTGTTTGTTAAAGGGCGTTGGGTTGGACGATCTCTTGTAGATGTGTACACTGAGGAGCACTCTCATCACTCGCGTGATTATTACGAGGCCTGTGTAAAACGTGGTAGGCTACAGCGGCAGCCGCGATTAAGGTGTAACACGAAGAGGAACCACATGAAGCGCTCCCACACGGCTGTTGACACCATTTGGACCACGCGCTCTTCTACAGAAAACGACATGCAGCAGCTGGAGGAACAAGGTCCCAGCGAAGAGGGGGAGACATACTTCTCCACGGTGACGTTGTCCTGCACACGGTTCACAGACATGAGATACCTATACACATAGGTAGTTCCGGTGTAGATCCTGTTGTTCTTTCAGCTGTCTGTATAAAGGAGTATGGACTTATTCTTGTTCGCAAGCCAGCTGGTCTCCCAACCCATGCAACCGGGCGTTATTTTATGAACTCATGCACGGCGATGATGGAGTACGTCCTTGCGCCGAAGCGTATTAAGGCGTGGCTTATCGGTATGGATGCTCTTCTACAGTCATTGGTGTCGACATCGTGTCTATGCGACAAGGAGCGTGAGGAACTTCTCGCATACTACAGTCAGGGGGAACAGGAGGATGAGTACGTGGCGATTGAGCGGCTGCCACGCCCCTGCCACAGACTCGATAAGGTGACCTCTGGTGTCTTACTTCTTGCTGTGTCTCATGCTTCGGCACGCCGTGTTGGTGAAGCTATTAGCAGAAAAACTCAGCAGATGGAAGAAACTCTTCTCGAACGTCTTCATTGTCTAACTGGAGATGAGAAGGGTGCTGCTGAGGAAGTTCTGTCGAAATTTTACGTGGGTGTTCGGAAGCGTTACCTGGCGCGTGTGCATGGCCTGTTCCCACAACGAGCCGTGGCGGCCTCCGGCCCACGCTACATGGAAAATACTGAGGAAAAAAACAATGCAAAGTCGACTGCCGGGAGTGGTCTTTTCGTATTGCCGGGTGATTGTAATAAGGAGTATGAGGCATCTGGTTTTAAATGCAGCGATGAAGCGGTGCGTCAGGCTAGTGGTGGTGTTGTTTTTGCCTCACAGCTTCGACAGTACAAGTTCAGCGAAGTCGCTGCGGAGGGCGACACCGCAGACCAGCGCAGTAACCCAGGCTCAAAAGAGGTATTTTATCAAGATGCAGTAACCCTCTGCCAACCGGTGCGCTATTATGGTCGCGGTTCAGGTCCAGAAGGCACAGCAACATACGGTGGCCGAGAGGAGAGTTTAATTCACTGTGTCCCCTTTTCCGGTCGCTTGCATCAAATTCGTATGCATTTAAGTGATTGGTATCACCCAATTGTCGGTGACGTGACGTACTATGTGTGTGAGAACGAGACGGACGCCCACCGGCGCGATCGGCGGACACTCTTTTTCTGTGAAGAGGAACTGCCAGGTTCTTATCGCGAAGCGTTCCACAAGCATGACGATTTGTGTTGGGAGTGCAACCAACGGTTACCAATAGCATCGTACGACAATTCTAACGGAAGTACTGTAGCGCTGCACGCGTGGCGATATGAAATTGATCACCATCTGCTTCTCTCCAGAGAGGGCTCCGTTCACTGTGATTCAGAACAGGACACGGGCTGCGGAGCAGCAGGACAGGCCTGTATTGTAGATACAGCTCTCAGTGTTCATTGTTGCTGGGGTGATGTGATTTCTAAAGTGACGCGCAGTGTGGAGAGACGGGGTTCTGTGGTCATCTTTTCTGCTCCGCCTCCTGACTGGGCGCTTGAGTGAGTTGTTTTTCCTTTTTCCTTTTTTTTTTTCGCAAAAAGGAAAGGCACACAGTACAACCGTGTGCGGAGGGGGGTTCGAGAGTCTCACCAGCACACTCCTCTGAGCAATATGGGACTGCGTGCTACCTCATTTCACATTTTTTTGTGGGCAGCGCGCTCGTTTTTTGTTGTGCTGCAAAACGCTCAGGTGGGGAGCGTTCCAACACTTCCCCCCTCAAACGCAAACATACACACGGCGAATTGCGCTAAACTACTCTTTTTCACGTCTTTTTATCCCCATACTAGCCTCTTTCATTCTTCAGTGTGCCAATTACTGCTGTTGGCGTTGCTCACTCATTCCAGGCGACCCAACTGTTTGGCCGCCTGTTTGGTTTCCATTGAATCACCTGTAATTGCTCTGGCGTTGCAGTGGATGCGTAATCGGTCATACGCTGGTACCCGCTCAGGTTCCTACTTACTGCCGTGTTTTTATCTCTAGTGTTGGGTAGGTTTGTGTGCAGAAACAGGCACCTTAACTAGCAGGAGGAGCGTAGACTGAGGCGACTCTGATAGCACTGGAGCAATTGGGCCCACTGAAGGGGTTTGTGGCCAAGTCGTTTCTGTGGCTTTCTGCATGTTGTTTTGTGACGCTATGAGGGAGGCGGAGTGTCCCATTTGCCTTCAAATGCTTCTCCCCAGCGAAGGGAGGGATTCTTCGTCACCAAAGCGCGACGGTGCTAACAACAGCACGGTGCCGCAGACTGTCTCAGAGTCAACAACAAGTACGGGAGAAGGTTTTTCCATCTTGTTCTCGGCAAATGCTATGCTCAACTATACGAGAGATATGGCTCGTTCCCTTGCTTCGTCTCTAGAGCTGTTGCATTCGCTCAGCACGCATGGAAGTGCCTCTGGTGAGGCACCGCAGGCGCAAATTCACCCCGCGTGTTCATCGGGGGAGCAAAACGATGTTGCTGTTCTTCCGTGTGGGCATATGCTTCACTTTCTCTGCGCCAACCAGCTCTACGAATATAGGAAAAGCGCAACATGTCCCATTTGCCGTGAGCCAATACGCGACCTGCGTGATATCCTTCTTTTTGCTCCCCGTGGCCGTCAACCAACAACATCTGTAGGGAACGCCTCGATTGATACCGGTGACGTTTGTAGCGAGGACGTGCACTTTGCAGGAATGCGGCAGATTCCTGTCGTAAGCGCGTACAGTCGCCAACTGGATATTGAGTCAGAGGGACTAAAGAAACGGCGTCAGAACCTTCGTAATCGAGAAAACGATCTCTCTAGCAGTAGGGGGCAGCTGGAAGACCAGTGCTTGGAGCTTGAGCAGTCGCTTTCTGAGGCTCGCCGCCGCTACGAGATATTGACTCAGCAGGGCACAGTTGGCATTGAGCGCCTGGAGGAACTTCGTACCGTTGCACGCTCCACCCATGCGTCGATTGCTCTCGTGACTGCAGAGTTGGCAAAGCTAACACGTGAACGTATAATGTTAGACAGGGAGCTTGGACGCTATAGTGACAAGCTTCAGCGTCGTGAGGCGAGGTCTCTAAGTGGGAATCATTGCCGGGGATTAAAAAGACAGGCTGAGACAGTGCCAGGTGATGAGGACAATAGACACAAACGGGGGTCGGGAGGATCGTGGGAGAGTCGACGGCGGCGTACCACAGAGGGCGAGCATGGAGTGTCTATCCCGTACTACGTTTCGTATGATTAAAACACGTCGTGGGTAGTGCTTGTGGCTGATAGCTCCTTATGGTACAGATGTCGACGCTGTCTTATCTTAACCTCTCGCATGGCTCTATACATGGTCGCCAAAGAATGCCAGTAGAGACGGAATTCACATTTCCTACCTGGCTCAACACGAAAGATTGTCCGTGCTTCTTGTGCTTTTTTCCACGTCTTTCCCGCTATATTTTGTGCCTTTGCACACTTTTAGTGGGATATTTCACACACTTCTTCACTTGTATGCATATGCGTTTTTGTGCGGCTCACTCATTTTCATCTTCTTTTTTTTTTCTCTGTTGTTGTTGTTAACTACCTTTTAGTTCTTGACTTGTTGGCTATTTCACATCCATTTCGTCTGTTGCTTATTTGGAACTATTGTATGAGCGACTGTTTTCCTTCTTCAAAAAACAAAATAAATAAATAAATAAAAAAGGGTCACTGTGACATTTTTTCATTGATTCCCACGCTCTTTTTTGTTATCTGCTCATCTATTTTTTACCTTTACCTTTCTTTCTCTGTTCCTTTCACCTTATGTGAATATTTTTTTTGTTTTGTTATTATATGCGAGTATCTGTAGGCAGGCGAGATAGAGGACAAAAAAAGGACTACAGGTGGAAATTGTAGCTGTATTGATGGCTCGGGATATAAGCGAAAAGATTTCACGTGAAGAGGAGGAAGAGGAAGAGGAGGAGGAAGAAACAGAAGAAGAGGAAGAGGAAGATGAAGAATGGACCGAACCCAATGATCTTTCCGAGTTGGAGGATGGCCCAAGTACGTATTATGTTGGAGGTTTCAGCTCCTTAACGAAGCTTCAGGATGCCCTAGATATCGTTGCCTATCGCAGTGACCTGGTTCTTGTCTACCCGGGCGCTTACACAGAGAAGGAGATCGTTGTTGATGAGACGCGATTGGATGGGTTACGTGTTATGAGTGTCCCAGTTGCGATGGGTCCGAGGGGAGGTTATCGCAAGAAGACTCGGGTCCCAAAAGATCCGCGCCGTCTTGGGCCGTGGTACGCGCCGTACGGCACTGATGCCCCGTCCACGAGTGCTGTGACGCCCACTTTGTTGGATCCCCAGAATTTTCCAATATTTGAAGGGAAGCTAATTCTCCATAATAGCGGCCCATTTGCTCTGGGAGAGGAAGACAAGGAGAAGAAAGTTGTCAAGCCTATTAAGCATTATACTAGAGGTCAAAGCGTATGGGACAATGAGGAGGAGGAGGAGGAGAATGGGTCTATTGGCGATGGGGAAGGATTAGAAGAGTCTGAATTGCCCAAACCTGACGAAAATCGCTTGGAGATACATGGTCTTTGTTTTTTTGGAGGGGTGGAACTTAAACCACTCACTAGAGGCACGCTTCGGCATTGCGTGTTTGGCGACTGTGCGGTGCAGAAAAAGACAGATGAGAATGTGACCACTGAAGAATTGTACGCATGCCAGCTTCCAAATGAAAATGCATCCGGTTGCCTATCAACGGTTGTTGCTCACCCTCTTACCGAGGTTCAAATTGAGCTCTCTGTCATTTACGGGAACTTAAGCTATGCTCTCTATGCCTATCCACGCTGCGCACTGCGTGTTAGCAGTTGCTTCATCTTGGGACCTCAGGAAGGCAAAGCTACCACATACACGGCGAAGCAGTACCGTGCAGCGCGTCTAGCGCAACAAAATCCCCTTTATCGCCTGCAAAATCGTTGGGAAAAGCTTTTCTCTCAACCGCAAATCCCGGACTCGGCGACTTGTGCTGTCGGTGTTTACCTTGATGATGCGGATATTTCTATGCAAGACTGTTTTATTGCTCACACGGGTATCGGAGTTTTGCTTGTGAATGGTTGTGCTGGCAGCGTACTGACTGCGCTGCGTTCTGAAAGTCATAGCATGGTTGGATTTCTCTTCATTGGAAACTGTGCCGCGGCGAAGGTCAAGTGCTGTGCAGTGCGGTGGTGTGCAAGGGAATGCGTCGTTATTAAGGGCCGCCCATTACCACTGCCGCCTGATCCTGAAACCGTAGAGGAGGAGGCCGCTGAACGTGCAAGATTGGCTGAGGAAAAGGAAGCAGATGAAGAGCAGGAAGAAGAGGAAGAAGAGGAAGAGGAGGAGGAGGAGGACAGGTACGCAAAGTATGGCCCACCAGTGGTGAAGCGTGTGCCCATTGATGCTCAGCATCCCTCCTTGCAGAACAATGCCTTTGAGGGCAGTGTGCGGCTGGAAGGTGATATTAGTTGTGTGACTATGTCTGACAACGTGATTTATGTAGAGAAGGATGATACCACTCAGAAACTTTTTGGGCCCAGCGAAGAGAAGCGCTTTGCATTGAAAGGCTTTCATGTTCATGTACGTGGCACAACACCACGGGAGACTGAAGAAGATTAGAACTGAAGAGTTTTCTGGCATGCCAGTACTGTGTGCGTGTGTGCCACGAGCGCTGTTAAACCTAAGGCACAAATCTTTAGAACAAAAGAATAATGTGGGGAAGGGCGTGTGTGTAGAGCTGCCAGATGTTTTCTTTTTTTTTTTTTGAACTGTTTCTCCTTGACGCACTTTATTCGTTGCTTGTTCTCTACGCATGAATAACCTTCGTGCTTCCCTGCAATGAAGTTAACTTGACATCGCTGTGAAAGGCGAATGAGAAGCAAGGCGGAAAGTTCTAGACCTATGGAATTAAGAGGAAATAGGAGAGCAACAGTTTCAAGGACGCGTAGAGAATGAGCCGACTGAAAAACGAATGACAAACAACAAGAACAACAACAAGGGGGAAAAACGATTGCGGGTTTATGTATACACAAGGCGTGCATGCGTGTGCAGGGCCACAGTAATAAACGGCAATACCCCTGTGGGCACTGCAAAGTTATGTTCTGTTGCTTGTTTTCTTTTTTGCCTCCTTACTGTTGATTCTTATTTACCCATCGTCGAAGCCTCATTTACTTTGATTTTCGTTGGTCATTACTGAATACTCTTACCACATTTTATTCTTTTACAATCCACGCAATCTGCCTATCGTTTAGGTCGAGGTTAGTCGTGCAGCAAGGCCGCAGGAAGGTGGTTTAAAAATTTTGGCTTGCTTCCTTATAGTGGACTGCCGATATAAAATTACCATGTTTATGAGTGGGAACCATCCGCCTTCCATTTCGAACCCTTTGTGGCGGGAAAGGCAGCCAGTGTTAAGTGCCCGTAATTCGGTCTCAATCAATTCATTCCTTGACAATGATCGGGCGTCCTCTGCATTGCAGTTTGTTAACAGTGTGGACTTTGAAAGTCGTATCACTAGCGCACAGGAAAGCGCGAGGGAGGTACTACGTAAGTACGGCGTACGTGATAGCTCTTCATCATCTTCGGCCGGGGTGCAGGACGTTCCAGCAGCAACGGAGTTGACGGGTTCTGCTAGGAATGAAGCTTCTCCCACTACTGCGCGTACGGTCACTGTGACAGCACGAACGGGTAGCATTGGCCTTATTGAGAAGCCAGGGAACAATAAAAAAACAGCATCAATTTCAGCCCACCCGAGGACGTTGGGACAAAAGAAGTTGAAGGGCCAGATGCCGCAGAAGTCAGTAGACAAGCCTGGAGTTTCGGGGATGATGCAAGTTAGGGGGAGGGCGCTGAGTCTTTGCAGGGCTGTTCCCAATAAAATGTTCACCAAAGTCAATGTTCGTTCCGTGTCAAGAAAACCTCGTTCTGCATCTCGGATGAGTGCTGGTAAAAGTAACCAGTCAGGTAGCAAAGCTCCTAGAGATGATGAAATGGTGTCTGAACCAGCGCACACAATTATGAACCCGCTACCATTTCGTACTCTCAGGAGTATGTACACCACAGACGTTGTGCCATTTGCCGAACGTGAGAAAAGCGCCCCTTCTCAAGAAGTTGGTGCTGCACAAAACAATACAAGCGCCGCCCCAGGAGCCGAAGGCCCTTTCAGCTACCGAGGCCGTTCTGCTCCTGGTGCCGCTGCAGTTGTAGCGTCAATGGCTGACTTTTCACCATGCGTTGAAAAAGGACAGTGGGATGAAACGCCGACGAACATCATTGCCCCAGTTAATGCCAAGGTGCCTGTTGGGCAGTTCAAATTGGAAGATAAAAAGCGCGCAACGACTTACTATGATGTTTGGTGTCTCGAGACCCAGACTTGCGACGACACGGGCGCCAGCTGTGCGGAGTTTAGTACTAGAGTGAAGTCTAGTCACTATGAAAAGGACAAGACAAAAAAAATGAAGAAGCAGAACATGCCGTGCCAGGTTCCCAGTAACGGAGACCGTGGTGCGGGGAGCGCCGAGGATTATCAGGTTGCGTTTTTCAAGCCTATTGACAATACTGCGCCAGGCATGTATGCGGGACCGTCAACAGATTGGAAAGGGAGAGTGGAGTCTCCCACGAGAGAGGAGGGTCTTTGCAGCTCTATTGGGGGGTGTGCGCTTCTCAAAAAGCCTAGAGAGCTGCTTGCGACTAAGTTTTTGAAAAACTTCTCCCTCCCCATGTCGCTATCGTTTCCGATTGAATTGAACGGTGATGAGTTCACAATTTCTCGTGACATTATGGGATCCGCATTTCATGATACGGGCAGTCAAAAACCACACTATGTTTCTCTTTCGTACCCGGCGCGTGTTCTTTACGCTGCTTTGCTGTACCTTAGAGCGTTGGGTGGCTTCCCTACGCTTAAGCGAATTAGTCCGCTTTTTGACAACAGCGACGTTGTTGAGAAGGAGCATTGTCTTGAGCTCGTCTTTGCGTCCTTTGGTAGCGGCCGAAGCCATAAGAAGTCTGACATCATGACGGCCGAGTTCAAGATCACTGAGGAACGTGTTGTCATTATGCGCTCTGTTTTGGCTGAAAAGGTCTCTGTGAATCGCTTTGGAAGGAACGAGATGGTCCACATTCTCCCCCCGCTCGGGTCAAACGAGAGTTTTTCAAAGACCAATGAATCGGAGACCGAGGAGGGGCCGGCGAATACACCTCAAACTTATATGGATCCCAGCGTGCAGCAGCTTCTTAAGGACGTTGGAGTGACTGTAAACACGCCTGCTTTACAGTCGGGTAGCGGGCCACGAGCCAGGAAGCGGGTTGATGGAAAAGATTACGGTGACCTTGCTGTTGTATTTTTGATGGACTCCAAGCCGCGCGATTCCACCGGTCTTCCCCCCGAGCCCCTCGAGTTTGAGGCGTTGCGCTACAGGGTGTTCTCGCTGCAAAAGCGCAAAGAAAGAGACCTGCGAAAAGGAAGGGCAGAAATTCGAGCAGCACAGCGTCGTATGAGGGAACAGGAAAAGCGAAATAGTTTCCTGGTAGAACTATCCAAAATTGTGGATGGTTTTCATCCCGGCTGGGGTGAGACCTGTGCACCGCGCCCAATTGTGGACAAACTTTCCAAGCATTTTCCGGCCTACCGCCCTGTTACTGTTGCTGAGTCCACACTCATAAGAGGTGGTAATGAATTCGAGTCGTTATTTGCAAGAATAGAGGAAGAATGCAAGCTGGGACTTGGGAAGCAGTATGACATGCCCCCAGGATCGCAACCGATAGCAGAGGATGTGGACTGTATTGCACCGAGTTTTCATCGTCTTCTGTTCTCCCGCCTTCACGAAGATGTCTTCCTCGGTATTCTGTACTCGTTGGAGGTGCAACTTCTACTTGGTTGCCGGAGGCGTAGCCAGCAGTCGGCGCTTCGTTCACCTGGCAGCAATACCATGTTGTGAATGTAGAAATGTCGTATGTTGAAGCCAGGGCCGCTTGCTTCAACACACACTCCCTTTTTCCCTCGTATTGTCGTGTTCCTCACTAATATCAGGGTGTTTTTTTTTTTTTTTTTTTTTTTGAAAAAATAAGTAAAAACGATGATGCGTCACCGTAAGTCACTTAGATGTGTTCCAGTAACAGAAGAAGGCATAGATTTGTTGTTACATAGAATCGATCCGCACGCGAATCAGTTAGGGGGTGGTGGTTGTACACGCATGGGTTGTTTATCGCTTCTGCTGTTGGTGACACCAACCTCCTCTCGCATCGAACACCATGCGGCGCTGCTCTGCACTGCTAAGCTGTTTTTGTAAGTTCTTTTTTTTGTGTGTCTATTGGCACACGCCTACTGACACGATCATAGACAACAAATAGATGTGGTCAGAATTGTTTGCTAGCACTTTTTTTCATCCTGTTATTTTGCCTCATTTCCATAGCCTTTTCCTGCTGGCGTCGATCTTCCGCTGTTTCGATTATTTTTCATTTTCCTTTTTGTTGCTGGGGTATTTGTCTCGACTTTCAGGTGAATTCTCGAGAACATTTGCGGATAGCTTGACATGTGTTAGGAATAAGCGCATACCGCCCGGAAGATTCGTTTTCTGCACAGTGGACTTGAGGTGCTGTGTACTTTTATATATCCTCTTGATGCTTCACTCTTCTTATGGCAACCCGTTGTTGGGCATGTGCATCCAAGTTGGATTTGCTCTCAAACCCACTGCTTAATGGCACTGTTCGCCACGTAGTTGAAACAACTGTCAGCGTTGATAGACCGAGTAACACCGTTCCACCTCGCGTTTTCCTTCGATTTGTGACGTTGGCTTGCCGCCTTTCGTTTTTCGTTGCGTTTCTTTTCCCTTTACTAATTACAAGCTGTTGTGAAACGTCTCTCCAGCTGCGTCGTCACTGCAAGAGTGCGCGGTGGATTAGGCGGGACTTGAAACAAGAACAGGATAGAGTGTTTTAGTAGGCGGAAAGAATAGCACATATTTACCCGTGGCGAATTAGTGCCAAGGGCGATGCCCAGCGGGTTGACTGCTCGTCGGCTCATCTTGCAACAAGTGCATGCGGTAGTACAGCACAGTCCTTTCCGCGCTACGTTAGGCGCCCTTTCTGCAAAGGGCATGGCTGGCGACATTTTTAGTGGAGCGTGTGCCAGTGGTGGCAGGCTCTGGTGGGCCAGGCTTTTGGTTCATCCCAGGCGTAGTGCATTCACTCTAATGACGGAAGACGAAATGACATTAATGCAGAGACAGCGCGAAGAGGAAGGTGAGGAAAGTAGGGTTGTGCTCTCCACTCGGCCCACGCGCAATATTCTGAAGGCGCTTGGTGGCGTGGCACTCAACATTTCGCTTTCCTTTCTTGTGTCACCTTTTCTCGCACTCTCCGTTTCTCTTGAGGCGGTCAGGATTCAGAGGTTTGGGCTTGTGACAGCTCCGGTTTCAGGGTTGCTGTGGGGAAGCGTTTTTGTCCTGGTTGCATGGTACGCTGCGCTGCAACAGTTATGTCACTTTATCGTGCTCACGGTTAAAGGGCCTATTTTGCATCTATTTTATCCCGGCTATTGCTGGAATGAGCTTTCTTGCACTTACGAGCGTCCGCTATCGCATGTAGGCGCGTCACATCCGCTTCTGCATTTGCATGGCTCGCATGAGAAGCTGGTTGAGCGCGCCATGAGGCGCGAGTTGCGCAGGAACAAGAGGAGGGCCAGTTATGAGCGTCGTAAAGGATCGAAAGGTATCGAAGACGAGGATTACTACGCTGTTTTGGGAGTACCGAAAAATGCGAAGCCGCAGCAGATTAAGGAAGCGTACAATCGGCTGGCGCTGAAAGTTCACCCCGACAGGAACCCCAACCAATCCGCAGCTACCCAGTTTGATGCAATTACAAAGGCGTACCGAGTTCTTAGTAACCCCGAAAAGCGTCGCAAGTACGACATTGGTGGAGCGAGTGGTATAGAGGATATTGGCAAAAGAAAACGTGACGCTGTACGTGCGCTGTTTGGCGGAGATACACTTTGTGCTCTTGTAGGCGATGTGAAGACGGGTTGCTTCTCGCAACGTGTTGTGGATGGTCTTGACTGGACACAGGAAGAAATCGCTGTCTTCAGGCAGCGCATGCAGGAGCGCTGCCGTGACGAGCTGCACAACGCATACCTACGGCCCCTGTGCGAGCGAATGGACTGCGATTCCAATAAGGGAAACGAACGAACCCGTGTGGCCGTTGGTGACTCCTCAGGATTGAACGACTTGAGGAGGCATGTCAGACAGGTACTAAATACTGGTCTTGCTCGGGAAGTTGTACATGCCGTGGGACACGAATACATGCGCGTTGTGCAGTACTGTGAGGCGTCTGGGCCACTAGGAAGATTGCAGCTGTTTTTGTTCAAAACATGGCCTCATCGAGTTCAGCGGCGACTGGAGAAGTACCGTCTTGTTTTCCGCATTAGGCAGCATACCTTCAAGGACTCCGCGGCAATGGTTGACTTGGCATGGTTCACCTCTGTAGAAGAGCTAGAGACCACTGCTCGGTGGGTAGCCACGGCTATTCTCCTTGGTACAGGAACAGGTACCAGTGCTGATCGTTGCACCGTCACGGAAAGCAACCCCGAATGTAATGCTGGCCACGAGAACGTGGCAGAAAGAAGAAAGCGTCTGGAGGCGATGCGTATGGTTGCGGAAACTTTTATTGCACATGGGCAGCCCTACAAGGGAGCTAATAGGCAAACTATGGACGCACTCATGAACTCCATGCGTGACTACCAGCAAAAACAAAGATGCAAGGAAGAGAGAGCTGACTAGAACAAAGGCATATAAGTGAACTAGTGATGCCTTCCCTTGTTCTTCTTTCATCTGCTGGGTTTCTTCAGTTTTCAGGCGACGCTTTCGTGCAATTGCCAACGAAAATGGAGCGAATCACGCTGTCAATTACGTCGTATCACTTGCGTAATTCTATTATTGCAGGGTTCCTTAGCTCCAAACACCACACACCTGCCCCCGTTCTAGGAATTCAGGAGCGTAAGGCGACGGTGTAACAGACTGCACCTGGCGTACTGGGGAAAAATTGCTGCGGAGCACGGGCGCAAGACCCGTTTTGCCTCATTACCGTTAGTGGTGACAGTCAGTACAAACCGTGTTCGTGGGCTTCCGTGACGGTGCTGTCATTACACGTTGCTCATCTCAAATGCTCATTCCTGTCGCTTTAGCCAAATACCGGCACTTTTTCCAATTAGTGTATTGTTCCCATGAGCAATTTCTGTCATTTTCACATTTTCTTTGTTGTTGTTATTGTTGTTGTTTCCAGCACATTTTATTTAGCGATGTGCCTTCACAGAACAAGTAGGCTTCTTTTCAGTGTTTCTCATCAACCACAGAGTCTACATTCGTATTGCCCCGTCTTGACTTGAACGAGTTGTTTCACTTGCCTTTCTCCATCGTTTCGTTCTTCTGTTTTTTTTTTCTTTTTATACCGCACTTGTTGTTTATCGTGCCACTAGCATCTTGTTCCGCCAAGGGTCAAACAATAAGTATCGCATTATTGCCTACAAGCACAAGGGGATATACAAACAAATATTTCAAGAGTTATAAGACTGTTAAATAGATACACAACAACAACAACAACAAACACTACTACCGCCACTGTTGCTAGTAGAGTTTTATTTTTATTCTTTCCCCTCCTGGAACATTTCATACAAACGTGCATAAACTATTGTTCTAACTGTCGTCCTGGGTGTCTGGCTAGGAAAGTGTCGCAATCAGGGTAAGGCAGGTGGTAGTGGGGTCAGATGAGCCACTTTAGGCGTAGTGCCGATTCAACGTCTTACTCCACGGCTATTACTACGGACACTATTAAAAAAATCTGCGTGCAAACTGGTTTTTATCGCAACCCAGTTTGCAACGAAAAACTTTACTTGCACAATAAGGCTTTGACAGCATTGATGAAGACGCCTTTGACCCGTATACCAATGTGAAGGTCCTGTGGTTGGAGGGTAACGCACTCACGACAATTCCATGTGGAAGGAACAGTTTGCCGTGCAAGGTGAAGAAGGCACATACAGAGCTGCTGGGGACAGTGAATGGTGAGGAGAATAAGTGCAAGGAGAGGTGTGAGGAGGAAGGGCAATGTGTAGTCAAAATACCAATGGACATCTCCAACGTTCGAAATGGGACTTCCAAAAGGGTTCACTTGGATTGTTACGCTAATTGGGTGGAAGCGACGTGTGAGTCGGTCCATGCGGCGGACAACAGGGAAATTTCTGGAAGGTCAGAAAGCTGCGAAGAGCCAGTGGAGGCGTCTGCTAGTGTGGGGAGCGCCGTAGAGGAACAAGGGAGCGCTCCATGTTTGTCGGCTCGTGTCAAGGAGGGATGTAAAGACGTATTTCAGTCACTCTACCCGACCTTACGGCAGCTGTATCTGCACAATAATGCTATGAAACGCATGCCTGACCTCAGTGGGTTTCAGTGTCTTGACGCCGTCAATCTTTCTAACAACTGCCTTCGTTTTGTCGAATCATATTGTGTCGTGTTTGAGGCCGAGGTGGCGAAACATCAGCGAACTCTGGCGGAAAAAGCCGAGGCGCTTATTTCAAACTCAAAGAGCATGCAACGTGAGCTCAGTGAGGTGTCTGCACAAGGTCCGGCGTGTGGAGCGAGTAAAAGTGATTCGAGGCTCGTAGCTGAGGGGGAGGTGCCGGAGATGGAAAAAGTTGAGGAGAGCACATTAGTGAATGGCGTGGGTTCTGTCGATGCAGCCGAGAGAAAAAGCGCTGTAAAGGATCCTAGTGCCGAGAGGAGTGTTTTTGTTACCGCCGCTGCAACCGAGTCGACGCGGAAGGACGAGTTGGAGGTGTGGCGAGAGCTCATAGAAACGTACTCGCATTTCTGCCCACATTCACCGTACGAACCCCCAGAAGGGACCAGTGGCAGTGAGAATATTCCGGAAGAATTCCGAAATCCGTGTAGCACTGTTCGTACACTCAACCTTGCTAATAACTACATTTCATCCGTTGCTGACATGGTGCAGCTGCTGTGTTTTAAAAACGTTTCTGTGCTTGATCTTAGCAACAATCAACTCAGTGACGGTGAGGCGGTACTTTTCGTGTTAGAGAAACTCCCCCGACTGCGTGCATTGAAGCTGTCCGGTAATCCGCTTGTGCGAACGCTTCCCCGATATCGCAAGACAGTGCTGTTGCGCTGTGGTGGTCTCCTTCACTTGGACGATCGCCCTGTGTTTGATAACGAGCGTCGTCTTGTTACGGCCTGGGGCCGTGGCGGTGATGAGGAGGAAAAGCGTGAGCGACAGCTTATAAAGGATGAAGAGAAGGAAGCGCTCACCCGTCGACTGGAGGAGTTTCGTGCCATGATTAGTCGGACCGCACGCTCTAGAACACGTTCCGGTGGTAGCGATGGGCCCATGGACGCAGGGGGCAACCGAGACACTAACTTAGGGGTGCCGGCGCAAGTCCCGGTGCAGAGGAACCAGGAAGAGAATAGCCGGATTGCCAGTCATCTTGGCATGCATCAAAGAGATTCCGGCAATATCGGTGGGGATGCTGATAACGACGAGCGCACGAGCAGCGACAGTGATGTGGAGGATCACTACAATGAGCATACCAGAGACTGGCTAGCACCAGCTGTAGCGCGGGGTCGTAGAACTGTGAGTCAAGCAACTGCAGCTGAAGCGAGGGTTTCTAGTTACAATGAAAACAAAAGCGAAGATGAAGACGACATTTACGTTCCACCATCGAATCACTGAGGATCATTCTTCCTGCTCATGTGCCACCTCCATCTGTGCAGCTATACGGAGCGCGGCAATTCATTATTCACGTCGCAGCAAGTTGGTTGCTGATTGTGCTTTTACTTCCGTCGATACAAGAGAATGGATGGTTAAATCTTCTGCCGTGTGTGTGTGTATCTGTGTGTGTATTCCCTTCTGTTTGTATTCGGGCTAATGAAGTTCCGCAGGAGGCGCAGGGCTGACTTACCTGTCCACAACACATTGAGCTTACTAATCGTAAGTGAAACCTTATATATCGTTTCCTTCGGTGCAGCGCTTCTTGTCCATTTTATTTGTTTCTTGTCCTGTTATTGGGCGCGTTTCCCTAATTCTGTTTCTTGTTGCAGTCTCAAGCCAGACTGCTTTTCTTCCGATGCTTCTCTTCTGCCTCCCCGTATACGCATAGCTGCACCTGGTGCCTCCCTTAATTTCTTTTCTTTTCCCCATTTTCTCTCTATTTCCAATCAATCAAACTGAACAGTTTCCTTCTCTTTCAACAGTGGCAAAACGAAGGGGAGAAAAGGTGTTGAAAGGGAATTTTTCACTCATTCATCCCCCTTTTCGACTACTGAACACGAGGGCGAAAGGCGAAGGAAACAGGACCATCTGGTTTACACTTCACATTTGGCTTTAGGTCCCCTCTCACTTGTGGCCGCTTAAATATATACATTTATATATACATATTTATATATATTTATACAGGTAGAACTAACAAGTCAGTACTCTAATCGCCTATATATCCACATTTATATATTTTTATATGCACGTGTGTAGGAGAGGTGAGTAGAGCATCCCTTTGCAGAAACGATTTTTCTTACACACAAACGTTAACGTACTTTGAACATCAGGCGGTCGTTGTTTTACGCGGCTGTTGAGCCTGTTGACTTATAGAACTTCTGGCGGCGCTTTAGGGGTTGGGATTGAAGAGGGAGAAGTGTGGCACTACAAGGAAAAGCGGAGGCGTATGGTTCTTTCTGGGTATTACGTGTGCTTTTCCGGCTTTCTCGATTTCGAGGATGACGTCAGTGATACGGACAGTGATGTTCAACTTGTTACGACAGTCAAAGCTGGTGGGGAGCCTGTTGTGACGCCAGCATGTGATTTGCTATGCCAACCTCCGTCGCTGCAAAAGATGAAAAAACTGGCAACGTCATTAAATGCTGTGATACAAACAAAAATAACAAAGCGGACGACGGTTCTCGTTGCAGGCCAAGGACTTACACGAAAACGACTAGTGGCTGATGAACAACGCATACCAGTTGTATCTGCGCGTTGGCTTGAATCGAATGGGCGTCTTCCCTTAGCTGAATGCCAAGTTCCCCTTCTTCACGGATATACTTTTTGTGCGACACAGATGTCTGCAGATGAAGAACGTGCACTTGCTTTGATTATTAACCGTAACGGGGGAACGTTCAACCGCACACTATCTGCGCAAACATCGATGTTATTCGTTCCTTCTGATTGGTTGAGGCATTGGCGACAGCAGCAACAGCGCCACTTAACCACCTGTGGATCACACGCAAGCACTTCAATTGGGCCTCTTCTCCCCGAGAAGATCAGTTTTGCCTGGGCGACAAACATTCCGGTGGTGGACTATAAGCGCTTTCTTGATCTTGCAGCACTCTGCGACAGTGCTGTTGGAGGTAAAGAAAAGGCAAAATTACGTACAGATTTTGACACAATTGCGAGTGTTTGTGCGCTCTTACCCTCAGTGGCGGATGGCGTGGTGCCACCAACGCAGATGAAGGAGCATGCCCAATCGGCGGTGGCGAAGGGGGCGACGGAGGAGAGTGCGGTAAAGGTAACAAAAGACAAAAGAGTGAAAAGTGAAGGGCTCAGTTATGAAGGCCAGGATAGATTTTTTAGAAAGCGCTGCCGTGATTTGGATGACCGGAGCAGCAGTGTTAAAGGCGAGCCTGGTTCACGAAACGGTGCTCATGGTGAGCCGGCGCCCCGACCAGTAGTTGGGGGGGACTCGCCAGATGCGCCAGATGTTGTAAATTCTGCATTTACAACCCCTAAACAGGGCCAGCGGATTCGTACCGAGTTTCATGGCGTGGGAGCAGGTGGGAATAAACCGATGAATTCCTTTGAGATGTGTAAAACAACACCGTGTGGCAGCCATGCAAGTGGTTTATCTACGAACACAGTGATCACCGCTTGCGGCCGTCCCTCCCCCGATGCCTTCATAGAGTGTGAGGCCAGCATGGGCTCACAATGCAGCAACGAATTTGACGTGTTTCAGTCCCAGGGAGAACAGAAGACGGTTGTTAAAGTAAATGGCAGTAGTTTAGTTCCTGAAAAAACTACGAGTCTTACATGCGAGTTTTTTTTCAGCCAAAGTAGTCCATTTTTGCAAATTGTGCTTCTACATTGCACACCGAAACAGTTAGTCGAGTGTATACGCATGAGTATCTGCTGTCGTTTTCTGAGAACACCGATTGTCACACCGTTCACTGATGTTGTTGTGATTGGTGATGAGCCCGTGCACGATCCGTTGGACCTGAATGCCATTGCCCCTCTAGAGATGGGTGTCGGGCGGCAGAGGCAGCAACCAGCAGTCGCTGCTTTTGCCCAGCTTCGTGAGCGCATTTGTCTGGCATATAGCTTGCCTCTTGAACGTATTGTAACGGTGGACTGGCTCAAGGACTGCTACCAACGCATGCTAACACTGAACGAGGATGCCATTACGGCCGATGGTGCTTGCGGGGACACTAAATTTTGTGCAGCGCCTCTTCCGCTGAGCTATGTGGCCCCGACTAATAAGTACTGTCTTAGTTCCTCTGTTGACGCTGCTGTTCGTTTTATGCATGAACAACAGCCGCCGAAATTCAGCTCGGAGATGAGCAATCCTCAGCAGAGCCAGAAGTCGTCTGGTGAGAAAGAGGGCGTGAAGGGCGACGTAAAAGTGAACAAGAGTGAGGTTGTGGCCACCAACCAGCAGAAGAACGAGTTTGCTAGTGGGTCTTCTGAGCAGGGAAAAGGTACAGACACGGAACAAAAAAGGTATGAGATAGATGTTCGTTTGGCTAATCAGCGAGTGGTTAGCCTTCTCAACCTCTTAGGTGGGGCTGTGGATGCGGTTGAGAAGCGCTGCTTCTCATTGTCGAGTGCTCTTTTTTGTTTTGTTGAGCAGGACTTTTCTCGTGTTGAGCTGGGTGTGATTCGAGGACTTGTTAACTATGGCAAAGGCTCATGGGTCAAGATGACACGCGATGAATGGTCAAGGGCACTCTCTCGAAAGGCGTCTGTTGGGACCAGAGACAAAAATGGCTGCGACGAGCTGCTGGAGGGCCAGAAGGAACACGACGAAATAAATAGCAGCGCGATTGCTTCTGTGCGTCAGTTGAGTGCTACTCACAAGCGACTGTACCGTGAATGTGTGAGGTCCATGGCATTGAAAATCGACACCTTTCCTGAGAACATGGCGTGGCTAATTGAGGATGAAGCCCCGCAGCAATTTAGCGATATCAGTAATTGTCAGCGTACTGTGCGACGGAAACCGACGTTGTCACAACCCCAGCATGTTTTCTATGTTATGCCACACGGTGATCAGCGGCCTACTGAGGTTATGTTGCTTGGAGGAAGTCATACAGCTCGAGTAACACGAGCGGATGCGAAGAATTCTTTGACAAATGCGCGGCATCCGTTGCGATATCTTCCCACTGTAACACAAGATTACGTTCTATGTAGCTTGGCAGCACAGCATTTGTTAGAACCTGGGAGCTGCTTCCTGTTCTATAAGCCCGCTCCCGGGAAGGCGGAACGTCTTGTACTAGAGAAATATTGGCGTCATCGCGCTGGTGATGCCGACGGTAATAGCAATAGCGGCAGAAGTGGGCACGGCATGGAGAGAGATGCAGTGCGAGGGGAAAGAGTCATGGTCTCTCCGTGGATCGGGCCTCGTCGCCTTGAGAAGGCACCCACCATTGGTGTCTCCATTTGTTTTCACTGTGTGATGCCACAATTTGACCAGGAAGAGGAATCGTGTAAAGGAAAACAAGAAGCTGCTGCTGTTGCTCTTCGGCGTGTACTGTTGAATTGCCTAGCCGCTGCTGTTGGCGAATTAGACGGCCGGTGCGCTGATGTTTTTCTTGTGGATAAGGTCACGCATGTGGTAGTGGTGGACGTGGCGTCAATATTTTCCTCTGACATGCCCTCTACAGGCGCAGATCCGAGCCATAACTTCTCAACGCAATTATTTTACCTTTTAGCAAGCGAGACGGACGTAGAGAAGGCTCGTTCGGCACTTCTTGCGCGCTCTTCCAAATGGCCTCCAGGGGTTCAAAATAGCCAACTCTTCCCCGGGCTTGTGGAACACGTGGCCGCTGGACGTATCTCCCTTGTTGGTATGGAGTGGCTAGAGGCAAGTGTGGCATGGGGCGTTTTTGTGGATGAAGCACGCTTCGCTCTTCCACTTCCTAAGCTGCATTGTCAACAGTTCCCGCAATCAGCAGCAACGCCTAATATCTCACCTGATTCAGCGCCCCTAACACCACCAGGTTATCCGCGCCAAACTGATGTGACGCTGCTCCCCTTTACAAGCAGTGAGCGCCACAGTAGCTGTCTCGTGCATTATTCACCGCAGTCAACCGGCAACTATGAGTTTAATTTTGCCACTCCGGCTTCCACGCCAGGGAGGGTTGGGCTTGGCACACCACAAATGCAGCACACAACGGCACAGCATGTGCCATTTATGCCTATAGTCCTAGATGCTGTCTGTCATGAATCTGGGCTAGTGGCGATGATGGAGACGGATAATGACGTTAGTGAGACAGCGCCACTGGTTCCGACGTCTAATGATATGTGCACGAAAGAAAACGCAGAGAATGTGGTGAAGCCAAACGAGATGGACGATTGCATGGATTTCGTCGTCCCAGTGGACAGGACGCTCTCATTTGATGAAAATGAAGGAACCCCTGCAACCGGGAGCGCCGACAAAAGTGGTAACACACCGCCAGCAAGAAATATCTTGATGCAGGGTTCAGAGTGTGCAAAGGCTGTGCAGGCAATGTCACAGCACTTGGATCTTAACACCGCGGTGGGAAGGGCAGGCTGTGCAAAGAGGCGCCAGGAGAGCCAGCAACAACAGCCACTACGTACTTCTCTACCCCTACCGTTGCCCAAATCATTTCATGGGTCACTCAAACCTCCCTATACCAGGCGGAATGCAGCAGGGTGCTTATTTATTCATATCGTGAAGGATTTAGCCAAAAAGGAGCAGTTGGAAGCGTTTTGCACCAAGCTCAGCGATTCATTACCTCATTCTAGATGTCATACCGGGGACAGCGCCCAGTTCCCTCGACCATGCAGTTTCAGTCAGCAACATCTTCATGCTTCCACAAACCCTGTCGGAGTCGTTACTGCCGTTAAGTTTGTCCCGACGATTCGAGAAGCTGACGTCCTCGTAACGCACCAACTCTCACAACGGGAAAGTGTACTTGCGGCCGTCGCAGCGGGCATTTGGGTCGTCACCTCCAAGGCACTTGAGGATTGCGAACGCCTTCAGTCCTTCCACCCACTACATGATCTTTCCGTCTATGAGTGGTGCAAAGAACTGCTGCCGCCGGATTCCCCACGATATTGTTATCGTATCGCGAGGCAGTGCCGTATTCGCAGGTTGAATTTCCATGCAACAGGATCCCGCCTCTTTGATGGGAAGCGGTGTGTTTTTATACGTGCCGACACACCTCTTGGCGTTAGGCGGTTACATTCCTTAAAGAATGTTGTTGAGGCTGGTGGCGGTGTCGTGTCATCAACGACGTTTCCTGGTCTTAGCAACGAGGGAGAAGTGGTACCAAATGCTAATGGGAAAAATGCAATGTCTGCGGTAACAGAGAGCGGCGACCTGGATGAGCAGGGGAGCGCTGAACGGTGTTCGGCGGAAGCGGAGAGCAGGCTACTTTCCAAAGCCGCATCCCGGCTGCTGGACTTTATTCTTAAGCAAGTTAGTGGGTGGGAGGAGGATATAAGCGAGGCATGCGATCATGCACATGACATTCAGCATTTGAAGGAGCTTATTGTATTGTTCGATGCTTATGAACAGGGAAAGAGCCCTCCTCGTCTTCAATATGCCCTTGCCAATGCACTGAAGGATGCAAATGAAGCGTTTGCCCAGGCCAAGCATCAGGCACTGAAAAGACTGGGCTGCCATCGAAGCCCCAAAGAGGCACCCACATGCGAAGAGCCAACCGTATTCGATAAAGTGAATGAGAAGAGATCAGCAGGTGATGCCTCACCATCTGTTCTAAGCCCAATCTACATGGAGGATGGCATGCCTTTTGCGGAGGTGGTGCGTCTCTACACTTCAGACTGGGTGGCGTTGAAGGTTCAGCAACAGCCAGTGAGTCCGTTTTGTTCTGTTGTATTATCGGTATAGATTTGAGTCCTTCCCCATATCGGGCTGAAGTGACTAAGGCATAGAATAAACCTCATTTATGGATCCATCCATGAAGTACCCCCTCCCCCACCCCCAACAAAGCAAGTTAACTAGAAAAGTGCATATTTGTTCCTCGTGGCAGTCAAAGTTCAGGTTCACATCTGTTTCTTCCACCTAACTTTTCTACCACAGTTCTTCCACTTCTCTTCCCGTTTGTTATATTTCAGTGCATCTCCCTTTTCATCGGCACTGCTCAAAATGATACTGTAAGAACAGACCAATAAAAAGACAAAAGTTAGTGCTTTCTGAGGGCTCCTTTTTTTTTTTTTAAAAAAAAAAAAAGGAACAAAACTAAAGGAACATAAACGACTACACACCTTTTGCGTCGTGACTACCACTGCTGCTGGTTTCTCCCTCTTTTTGTACGCCGCTCTATTTGTGGTAGTTATTGTCGTCTCCGCTCATTTATTGTTTATACATACAGACGTACATATAAACCTAACGACAGTTTTTTGGCTTGTGCTTCTTTTGTACAGCTCACGTGTTTTTATGCATTTACCGGAATCGCGTTGCGCGCGTGTGTGCGGTGAGGCGCTCTGGCATTACGGCTTCGTTATATATATTGTTGTTGTTGGCATGAGAACGAGCTGTCGTGCCGTATCTCTCTGGCCGCGTGACCTCATAAATCTGCTTGTAGGCGCTCGTTTTACAACGTGGCACGATTAAACAAACAAAAAACAAAATAACGAATTTGAAGTCGATGCTGTAGAGCTCTCACATTTTGTGTGCTTGCTGCAACACCCACAAAGTAGAGTTACATCTTTGAATTTGTTCTCTGTGATCTTCGTAGTGTTATTTGCAAAACAAACAAAACAACAACAACAAAAAACAACAGAAAGTAATAATAATAAACAATGAAGCGAGTTTTGCAACTGGCTTCGTGTCTACTTTACCTCCTGCTTACTCGCAACCCCTTCGTACCAGTTCTTTTTATTATAATAGTTTAGTATTAAGCAAAATAGTTGCATCGCTGCCTTCGATTAAACACACGCCAAGGGACGTTGTAGAGAAATAAGAAAATCCAAGAGAAGGCGCGGCGAGCAGGCAATAAGAGTGAGGGTGTAGGTGCCATCAGTCACATAATTATTAGACGTATTTTGTTCACAGGAGCGGCACTGTAAACGTCAACGGAGCTACTTGAAAGGAGAAGGGTAAATGCCTGCACCTGCCGTCGGCATTGACCTTGGAACGACATACTCGTGCATTGGGGTCTTCAAGAATGACCAGGTGGAGATTATTGCCAACGACCAGGGCAACCGCACGACACCGTCGTATGTTGCGTTCACAGACACGGAGCGCCTGATTGGCGATGCAGCAAAGAACCAGGTGGCAATGAACCCGGTTAATACCATTTTTGATGCAAAGCGCATGATTGGGCGAAGCTACAATGATCCTGACCTCCAGTCGGACATGAAGCACTGGCCGTTTAAGGTCCTAGTGAGTGGTGGAAAGCCAGTGATCCAGGTGGAGTACCAGGGCGAAATCAAAACGTTTTTTCCTGAGGAGATCAGCGCTATGGTGCTGGTGAAGATGAAGGAGGTTGCTGAGGCGTTTATTGGGGAGACGGTCACAAAGGCTGTGATAACCGTGCCGGCCTACTTCAACGATTCTCAGCGTCAGGCGACGAAGGACGCTGGAACGATTGCAGGCCTGGAGGTGCTGCGCATCATCAATGAGCCAACTGCGGCGGCCATTGCATATGGGATGGACAAGAAGAATGATCCGACCAAGAAGGAGCGCAACGTGCTTATTTTTGATCTTGGTGGTGGGACGTTCGACGTGTCGTTGCTCACGATTGATGGTGGCATTTTCGAGGTGCGTGCCACAGCGGGAGACACTCATCTTGGAGGGGAAGATTTTGACAACCGTCTTGTGGATTACTTCGCTACAGAGTTCAAAACGAGATGTGGCAAGGACCTGCGTAACAATGCTCGCGCCATGCGGCGTCTGCGCACTGCGTGTGAGCGAGTGAAGAGGACACTCTCAAGCTCAGCCAGTACTAATATTGAAATCGACGCCTTGTTCGAGGGCGTTGACTTCTTCTCGAAGATCACTCGCGCACGCTTTGAGGAAATGTGCCGTGACCAGTTCGAACGATGTCTCGAACCTGTAAAGAAAGTCTTGAGTGACGCGGACGTTGACGTGCGTGCGGTGGATGATGTGGTACTGGTTGGTGGTTCTACCCGCATTCCACGCATTCAACAGATGGTTCAAAGCTTCTTTAATGGCAAGGAGCCTAACCGTTCAATTAACCCTGATGAAGCAGTGGCGTACGGTGCAGCTGTTCAGGCATATGTACTATCGGGTGGCAAAAGCAAGCAGACAGAGAGTTTACTGCTGCTGGATGTGACCCCTCTGTCACTTGGTGTGGAAACAGCGGGTGGGGTGATGTCTGTCCTGATTCCACGTAACAGTGCCCTGCCTTGTGAAAAATCGCAAACCTTCTCAACAAGTGCCGACAACCAGCGTAGTGTGGAGATTAAGGTGTATGAAGGTGAGCGCCCACTCGTGTCGCAGTGCCAGTGCTTGGGCACGTTTACTCTCACTGACATTCCGCCAGCCCCACGTGGAAAACCACGCATCACAGTGAGCTTTGGCGTTAATACTGATGGTATACTTGTTGTGACTGCTGTGGAGGATAGCGCTGGCAAGTCAAAAGCCATAACTATCACTAATGACAAGGGCCGTCTTTCACGTGAGCAAATCGAGAAGATGGTTGAGGAAGCGGAAAAGTTCTCTGAAGAGGATCGCGCGAATGCTGAGCGAATAGAATCACGTAATACGCTTGAGAACTACACCTTTTCACTCCGGTCGACAATGAACGAGCCTGACATGCAAAGAGAAGTGAGCCGGGAAGACCTGATAAAATTGCAATCAGCAGTGGACGCCGTGAGTGCGTGGCTGGATGAAAATCGGGATAGTACAAAGGAGGAATACGATTCAAAGGTCAAGGAAATTGAAAAGGTGGCGCATCCCATTCTTTCGGCGTACTACACCAAGCGAGCGGCGCAACAGGGATCGGGCACCGGTGCAGCCGAGGGAGATCAAGGGTCCGGACCTGTACCGGATGAGGTTGACTGATGACATGGGAGTGATTTCTAGAGAAAAAGAGGTGTTTGGCATTGGAGCAGGATTACATTAGAAGGTAAATATAAGACATACGGGAATTCCGTGCATCATTTTCCATCAGCCGTCCAAAATGTTGCCTATTCTCCAATTATTATTATTATTATTATTGGCTCACCTAACAAGCGTCGTGGGAAAAAGATGCAGTGTTTCCCTCGGGGTGATAGTCACATGCTCGTGGATTTGCATCTTAACACCCGTCGCGTTTAGGGTTGCCCAACGCCTTCTGGTCACCCTGCGGCCCTGTGAGAGGGAGAGGTGGGTGGCTGGCGGGCTGTGTAGGCGTATATGGGAGCTGAGAAGGGCAAGAACGGTGTGGTGTTGGTGTCGTAGCTCATCGTATCAAGACCATTTTTACCTCTTTTTTTTCTTCTAGTACGCAGGTAGCTGCCAATTCTTAAACTACAAATTAGAGAAAGCTTAACGCGATAAATAAGCGGAGCAGAACGACAGAGGGATAAAGTTCTTTTTTAAACGAAAAAAATAATAATAATTAATTATACACATAAAGTAAATGAGCAAAGGGGGAAAGAAAGTGGGGGATGGGGATCGGGATTGGGCACGTGCACAATTTCCTTTTCCATAATAGAGCAAAATGAGGGATAAGAAGTGCATGAGGAGCACATGTGCATTTTTATCATTGTTGAGGCCGCCTTGGTTGACTGTTTTTTTTTTTTTTTTTTTTTGTCGTGTTGTTGTTCGTGTGTATGTGTGTTTATGCACTCACAGTCTCAGTTCTATTGAGACGCGAATGTGCAGGGGTGACCCCTTGACGTCACTTAGTTAGATCACCAGGTTTTCTTTTGGTGTGTGGGGTGGTGGTGGTACAAAGAGAAATACGAAGGAATAGAATTGCTTGTGGATCACCAGCCAACCAACAACTCTTCAGTATGCCTCTGAAAAATGAACAGGGCCCCACTTTATTAAATTTTTTTTTTTTGTTCACTCAGAGACCTCCAATCCTCGCCGTTTCCATGAATAAATGCAGTGCTTTACGCTATCGTGCTGCGTGCAAATTGCCTTATTGCTCGTTCGGTTATTATTGATATCCCACCACACTCGATGATCGAGCCTCTATCTTTTCCATTTCTTTATTATTACTATTACGCCATTTACACTCACGACTTTTTCCTCTTTATGAAACGTTAATTGAAATGCGTCGTTATTACGTATCCATTTCCACTTATTTGTGCTTCTTCCACTCCCTTCCTTCCGCCCTCTTATAACCGCTCCCCTCTTTCTCTAACTGTTTGCGTTTATTGTCGCGTTGCGCTTGCCTTTAGTAAGAGGTGCTCCAACGCAAAGACAAGGAAGGGAGAGCACAAGTCAAGGCCTTGCAGAAGCTGTATAACATTTTCTGCACTCGAGCGCAGCATATCTCATTGGCGTCGCGTGGTTGTGCTTGCAGGAGTCTCAGTTGCCTATACATTTTGGCACACCATTCCCTCCATTAGTAGGGCGAGGTATTGTTGCAAAGGAAGAGGCGAAGGAAAAGGAGGGTGGGGCACACTTGAGTTGTCCTTGCAAATTTGCATCCGAAGGTGTTACTTGCGGTGCCAACTGAAGGTGAAGTGAAGACGGTGGCCAGAGCGGCAGTAGCGAACTTGTTGGGGGCACCATGCAGGTCTCGCTCCACAACAAGGTGAAAACTTACAACCTCACGGCAGGAAAGTCGCTGCCCGAGTGGATTGCTGAGCGCCGCAAAAATAAACGGCTCGCGGGTGGTGAGCATCGTATCGAGCTGATTCACGACTTGGAGTTTCCTCATTTTGCTCGAACAATATTTCGTACCGCGAATGGCACACATCTCTTTGCTGCCGGTGATTACCCGCCGCGGCTGAAGTGCTTTGATGTCAATCAGCTGAGTATGAAGTACAGCTTCAATGCAGATATGCCAATTCTAGGTGGTGTTTCGCTGTCGCCAGATTTCCGTAAATTTGCTTTGCGTGGTGAGGGACGGCAAATCACTGTGCATCACTCTGCAGCAATCATTGACCGCGTGCGTGTTCCCCATACAATGCGCTGCCTTGCCTTCCACCCACATACAGCAGAGTTGTTGTCCAGCGGCACCACCAACGAAATTTTCCGCTTCAGTTTGGAATCAGGAGCCTTTGTGGAAAGTTACAAAACACAATCAATGGAAGGCGTGAATCATGTGGAGGTGTTCAAGGGGCATGGCTTGGTGATGTGTGCCGGTGTGGATGGTGTCATGGAGGTGTGGGACAGCCGTGCTCCCGCGTGCGCTGCGCGGCTAGCTGTTACCGGGCCTGGTGCGTCGTCCGGTAACCACACTAGCTGTGAACTTAGACACATTGCGGTAGACGATGAGCGTGGGCTGCTGTTTAGCTGTGGTACGGAAGATGGCCAGGTGCTTCTGTACGATCTCCGCCTCCAGAAACCGCTTATAGTGAAGGATCATATGAACTCGCTGCCAATTGTGAAAACATACTTCTTTCAAGGAAGCAGTACAGCAACTGGTGAGGCGACTCATGTTTTGTCTGCAGACTCCCGCACAGTGAAGGTTTGGAGCAAAAAAGATGGAAGCAACTTTACCAGCATTGAGGCGCCAGCTGACATAACAGACTTTTGTGTCCTTCGTAGTCAACACAACATGGTGGAACCGTATGAATGCAGTGACAGCGGTGTCATTTGCATTTGTTGCGATGCACCACGGGTGCAGGTGCACTTCATACCTCAGCTGGGCGTCGCACCGCGTTGGGCATCCTTTCTTGAAATCCTTACTGAGGAGTTGGAGGAAAAAGAGATGACAACCGTGTATGACGACTACACTTTTGTGTCAAAGGAGGAGATGGAGTCGTTTGGAATGACGGCTGATGACCTTGCTGGTGGAAAAGTGCGTCCTGTTATGCATGGTGCCTTCATCGAAAATAGCCTCTACCGTGAGCTAAAAGCTGTGGTGGACCCTGGAGCCTTTAATCGTTATTTGCAGGAAGCCTCTAGGCGCAAGACGCAGCAGCGATGGGGGGACCGCATCAGTAAGTTTAAGCGCGTTTCAGGTACCAATGGTGATACTGATGATAACGTGGGAGGTGGGCCGGCAGACGGGGCTGCTGAAAAGGGACCGATCCGAGTGAACCGTAAAGATCAGGCCCTCGCAGCGGCAAAAGCAGATCCGCGGTTCCAAAAGGCATTTGGTGATGGCAAAACAACGTCGTTTGCATTGGATCCATCTAATCCTGAGTATGCGAGGTTGCTAAGAGCTATAGACGAACGGCGCGCGAAGGCGAGCGAGCGTAGACAACGTTATGAGTCCGAGTTGTTTTCCATAGTTCCAGCCTCGGATGGTGACCAGGACCAAGGCGAGAGTGATGGCGATGGTGATAATAATAGCGGCGATGAAGACGAGGCGAAAAAACATCTGGAGGGAGTTCAAAGTAGCGGCCGGCGGCGGAGACGCGCGCGGCAGCGCTCCGTGCAAAACAGCAATGCAGCTGGTGCCAAGACTGTGGGGAATAAGATTGCCACGGTTGGTACCGATAGTGGCCAGCAAGAAAAGGGTGCTATGCGGCAGGTGACTTTGTACGAGGCAAAGAGGGGCGCGCGTGTGAACTTTACCAGTAACGACAAGGCGCTCCATGCTGCACGCAAGAAGCAACGCTTGGAAAAGCTATCTTTAGAGGAGCGTTTAAAGCGTGTAGAGGCTACGCGGTAGGTGATAAAACGAAATGGTGTGTTTGCCTGACCTATAATGCCCTGTAGCGCCTCAGCACTGTGCCGGGACATGCTGCTGTGTGTCTATAGACGCCCACCGATTCTCGGTGGATGAGAATGAGTTTCGCCACGCTTTTGCAAGGCGAGCGGTTGGCAAAAATCAGCTTCTGTGTGCACCTTTAAAGTCTTGTGACATTGACACGTGCCTCCAGCTGAGAGGTTCACAATAAAAGGGTAAAGGGAACGTATAAGTCGTGCAGTACTAACATTTTTCAGTTAGTGCGTAATGGCTGTGCCACAAAATGAAGCGGTAGCAGGGAAGCCGGTATGGGTGCCTTTAAAAAGTTCTCAGCATCTTCCTTCCGTGCCCCAAACATATTTTTTGCCCTCTCTCTTTTCCTTCTTTCCGCTCCAGAATAAATAAATAAATAAACAATAGCTACTTCCCCTGGTTGACTGAGCGGCGAGTTGTCCATGCGCATCCCTTTTGCCTTTACCAGCAACTTCTTCATTCCTCACTCCCTCTGCTTCTCTACAACTTTTTTATTTCTACACACAAGCTAGCCTGTGTCCAGCAAGAGCCAGGACGGTGCACGAAACGACAATTGGACGGAGGGGCGAACAGATACACCAACACACCCACCCACATACGCATTCATAAATAAATAAATAATATTTATTTATTTATATTTCCGAATAGCTGTAGAGAACACGCGTAAAAGAGCAAAGACGTATTTCGCCAGCAGGACAAGACCAGGATCGTTTATTATTGTCCGTCTTCTCTCGCCACGTAAACGCACGTTCCTAGTAGAGCACATCATATTTTATATAGAAACGCAACAGCCGTTATATACGTGCACGCGCAAGGACACCTCTTGTCATTGAGGTTAAACCGTTCACTGCTCAACTGGCTGGTTTTGCTTTTGCTTGCTTGTTTGTTTGTTTGTTTCTTTTTTCCCCATTGTCTTTACCTTCTTTTTTTCTCCTCCTTTTTTTCTTCTTATCTTACAATTTCTCTTCTTTTTGTCGTCGTTGTTGCTTTACTTCGTTTTCGCTCTCTTTTTTATTTGTGTTACTGAGTGTTCCTTTTCTTCTGTGGTGTAGTAGACTGATCGTTTCACCACACGCCTTCTTTCACCAGCCCCTCACTATTCACGTTTACCCACCCGCCCCACACCTCCGTGCCTTTGTTTCCCTAAAATTAAGGGTTTCCATTTGGTACGTTACTTACCCGACACGAAAGAATTTTTCTTTTCTTTTCTTCTTCTTTCTTTTCTTTGCTTTTTTTTTTTCTAAATTATTTTTGCTTGCCTCCTATTTTCATTACTTCTCTTCAACGTTATCCACACGCTCACTTTTCGCCGCTGGCTGTGCCTCCTTTGATTCCCACAACTATTACTAGCTGCTTTGCTCTTTTCTTTCTTTCACCTTATCTTTATCCGTATATTAACAAATTGTTGTACCGCTTTCTGGTTATTATTGCACCGTTCAGTCAATTTGTTTTTACTGTTTCCTCCCCGCAGTCAGTATCTCTTCTCTCTTCAGTGAGTAAGGAGAAAAGAGGAAGTGGAGGAACGACCACTGCGGGGGCAAGGGGAGGTTGGGGCTCTATAGCGAACCGGCAACAGGTTTTCTACACAGCCTACCGCGGTTGAAGAAAACGAAGATAAAAGCCGAGTGGGAAGGGGGAATAGGGGGAAAGAAGCAAAAAGAAAGATAGAGGAAGAAAAAGAGAGTGAGTGTGGGAGCGAGAGTGAGGGCGCAGAAAGAGGCAAAGAAATAAAAAATTACATAATAAAGTAAAAGGGGGTTGGAGTGAGAAATAAAGGAACTGGGCTGTCCGGTAAGAAGAGAAAAGGGAGAAGAAAGAAAGAGAAAAGTAGAAGAAAAACTTGTTGATACCTTGGTTGTTGCCTTGGCCGAGTTGTGTTTATTATTATTATTATTTTGCTTGTTAAATCACATTGTTAAGAACTTTGTTACTTTGCCGCCTTACGTTATTTTGATGCATACAATGGATTCAGAACTGAGTGTTACCTCGCGGGTGCCGAACAAGCATTGGAAGCCCGACACTGCCTCCTCGCAGTGTGAAAAGTGTGCGAAGGACTTTGGCTTGTTTCGTCGTAGGCATCATTGCCGTTGCTGTGGTGACTTATTCTGCTACAATTGCTCGAGCGTTATCACCGCTACAGTGACACTGGAAGACATATTTGACATTGTAAGGGATATGCAAGAGGACCAATGCCAGAAGGAGTGGGCATCGTTAAGCGACTCAGGTGCAGCCACGGATGTGGCTGTGGAGGTGTCACCAAGTGGCGTAGACGGAGAGATGGGATTAATGCGGAAGGCGTCTTTTTTCACCCGCATCACTGGAATGTTTTCTGCGAACTCAAATGAGACGGTTCGCCTGTGCGTGAAGTGTCAAAAGAGCCTGGAAGACTTTCCTGCAAAGCATCACGAGAAGCGGAAAACAAACGTGAGGGATGCGAACGCGAAAATTAGTGGCGTTGTTTCTGCTCTTAACGTTTCACCGTCCAGTGAAAATTCCAAAAAGCCTCTTTATCACTCACCACGTGCTGTGCGTGGCTGCCGTCCTCTTAGAGGGATGCACAGTGAGCGGCGTGAGTGGTCTGTGTCGCTGAGCAGTAGAGAACGTAAGGTTTATGTTATTTCACTGCGTAGGGAAACTGTGAGAGAGGAGCCTTCATCCCCTGTTGGGCTTGGGGCAGTGTTCGAGGCGCTTGAGAGATTCAGTCGGGCTCAGCTTAAGACAACGTCACGCTCCCACAACGCTAAGGGAGTGAATGGTAGCAGTAACAGCAGCAGTATGCACACGCGTGACACCAGTGATGACGAGCGAGAGGAGTACTGTGAGTGCGATGGCAATACGTTATCAACTGCCAGTCCATCGCTTACATCGGTTTGCTCAGGTTGGGTCAGTGAAACAAGCTCTGCGGAGTTTACGCTTGGGTCTTGTCCCACGGCGAAGTGCTCAGGAAAGAGGCGAGGGGAACACATGATGCAGCCGAGAGGTATCCCCAGCAAGAACTACCATAGTGTTATGCTTCACGTACCGATTGAAGCCCATACGCATAATCGCACGTGCTGTGGACAGGATGAGAGCACCGGTGTCATGAGAGTGTGCACTCAGGTTATCGGTCTTTCCCACAGACAGAGTGTTGATAAGGAGCTTCTGCGACAGGAAACCATTGGCACAGACGCATACATCATCTTGCCCAATGAAGAGCCTTCCATTTTTACAGGCGTATGCAGTACTACGGGGAAAGGTCCTGTGGTAGACACTCCTCTAAGCGCTCCCAGCGAAGCCCAACCCTACGGTGCTCCTTCATCGTGCGGATGCTCGCAGCATTGTGCACTCAGTGCGTTCAGCGGGACTTATTTCGCCCCGACCCATTACTGCTCCTTCGGGCCACGTTCAGATGGCGACAGTGATCCTTCCTCCGCTCATAGAAGATCTCTACAAGCTGTTCTCCAGGTATGGCAGACTCTTGAGAAGTACGGTGGTGCCACGCCAATATGCGCAGTCCTGGACTCCTTCCCTTGTGCGAATACAAGCGATAAACCGAATTTCGCAGATACTCATTATGCTAACCACCATTGTACCTACGGGATGGAGCACGACCCCTTTGCTGTACAGCACGCAAAAGCCAAAACACCGGATAACGGTCTGATATATGTGCATTGCCACCGAGACAGAGGTGGTGCATATCCCTCAGCAGAAGCACAGGCAGAGGCCCTTTATCGCGCACTGCAGATGGTGTTGACTAGGGTCGTTGAGCGTAGCGCGCTGCAAAGGGATACCTAATGCCTTTATTGAGGAGCTAGTACATGTATATTAATAACATCTAACATCGAGCTCCACCATCCACCCACTCACCCATCCACTGCTCCCATCTACGACTGAGCCGAAAAGACTTTTAGCAGAAAAAGGTATCAGAAGGCTAAGCAATTACTGGGCAGTGCCGATATTATTAGCTCGTTACGCGGGGATGTAGTAGATGTCCATTTCTGGGATTATTGTTTTCATTTCGCTTATCTTTATTATTTTATACCCCTCCTCGTTTTCTCTTCACCTTTTCCCCTGTTTGTCACCATTGTTTATCCGTTACGTCACTACTACATATCAATGTACGTACAGCTTTCCCCTCCCCCCTCCCAAACGTACCTTTACCTCCACCCATTCCCCTGTTTGTTACTGTCTGTTGTTCGGTGGATAAGAATGCAGGCATATATAACCACCTCCCCTTAAACTTCTCTTTGGTTTACTTACCACCCACAGTTTAACCCCACCCCCACAAAATAAATAACTAAAAATGAACTCCCCAAACTTCCCAATCACTACCACAAATTTTGTTGCTCTGCCTCAACACAATCGAGAGCGAAGGCACCGCTATATCATTATAAATATCTACAACTAACTTACCTATATGTTCTCCTTCTTCCTCCCCTTCTTCATTTCCTCTATTTCATCCTTCAACGGTCTTTCCTCCCTGCAGTATTAACTCTCTTTTAGTGCCTTTTCCGTTGGCCTGCTACTTATACTTTTGCTAAGCGTTCGAATCTTACCCCCATGTCTTTCTGATATTGCCCCTCTTCGGAGCGAAGCAACATCTCTTGCGACTCTAATGTATTTAACCACCCCGCCGCCTTATTGCCGTGCACAACAGGCAAACCAGTACAGCCAAAGCGTATGCTTGGTTTTCTTTTTTTCTTTTCTTTTCTTTTTTTTTTCGTGTGTATGCGTGCGTGCGTTTGTTTGTTTGCCTGATGCCTTCCCTTCTCGTACGGTCTTTTATATATCTGTTCGTGAAACCAAGTGAGGAAGTCGATTCCACCGCACGTCTGTTTGGTGTAACCGTCCTTTTACTTTACTACTGCAATTAATATATGCCCAATCTCTCGGGCCACGCACGTATTTCTAAGGCCTCCAGCCACTCACCTGTATATTTACATATATCTATCGGCTGACCCCCCCGTCAATCTTCTGCCTCATCGTCTGCATGTATCTTGATCACTTCCATCTTTTCCATGCCACTTCCAACCTTTTGTTCTTGCTTCATGCTTGTTATCAAATCTGACAAAGCACTATTTTTACATTCGCCATCGCAGGGATAGACTTTTGCTTTATATTCCTTCAAATAATATATTTATACATCATCAGTATGTGTCTCTATCTATTAGAAACTGTTCTGTGTGAAAAGCTCAACAGTGAAGGAAAACGAATGAAAATAAATTAGAAGAAATCAAGAGGGGCTTGCCCATATATATACATATATATATATATATGTTTAGTTGGTTGGTTGGCTTTGTGCTTCACCCTTTCCCCTTCCAACTCTTATATCTCTTTCTTATGTTTCGCAGTGCGTTGTGACAGCGACTCAAATAATTCCCCCTTCCACGAACTTCAACGCTACGCGTCGTAGTTGACTTACGTTTTTACCTTCTTAAAGCAGTGGTTCGTTTTAATTTACGCACGTCGCACCCAAGCGCACCTCTGAACGTACTGGACCTCAAAAAGGAACTAATAAATAAGTAGAAATTATGATTGGGCCTTGCGAGTTATCATTCGTGCATCTCGTGCTGTTGCCCCGGCGGGAAACGTTAATCGGGAAGTACTGGTAGAACGCAGAGAAGGTCGAACCATTTTAAAACGTCTTCTTCCGTTGAACTGTCAGTTTTTGCGTCTGTGTGTGGAAAAAAAAAAAGTGAGGAAAAATGATACGGACAGTAAAAAAAAAAAAAAAAAAAAAAAAGAGAGAGAGAGGGAGGAGGAGGGGGAGGAAAAAAAGAAATGACTGGGGGAGAGGAATGTTTGGTTGAATTACGAGGGGCAAAAGTAGTTAAGGTCAAAATCTTCAAGCCCTTCGCTTTTTTTTTTTTTAATTTCTTTCGTTCTTCCCATTCCTCCTCCTCCTTCTCTTCATTATTATGATTGTTATTATCCCTCTATTTTTTGTGCTCCTCCTGCTCTTACTTCGCATATTATTTTTTCTTTTCCTTTATGTTATATTGTTCCGTCCCCTGTTTTTATTCTTCTTCTTCTTCTTCTTTTTGTTTTGTTTTGTTTTCAATGTCCTTGTTGCTTATAATATTACACCCTGCGCTACCTGTTATTTGTGATTTTCTGTTTTTTCTTCATTTCTTTCTTTCTTGGAGGTCACTTGGGTACTTGAACTGCGCGTAGTGGCTCATGTGAAAGGAAAATCGAAGCAAAAAATAAAAAAACTGAGAAAAGAAGAAGAAAAAAAGAAAATCACAAATAACAGGCATGTTTATTTAATCACCTACTAGCAACCAAATTCTTATCACTGGGAGTGCTGGAGACGGTAGAGACATATGCGCGTTGAACAAGAAAAAAGAAACAAAAACGCCCCATGGGCGCTGTATGAGCGTTATTCTTCTTGTCGTACTTACAAATTCATCGTGCCCATTGGAACCCGTTTCACCGCTCTTCCCTGTGTTTGTGTGTGTACGTGCTCGATTTCCAATTCTCCATCCCATTCCTGATGCCACGTGCCTTCTCACAAGTGTCATTAGCTGAATTTTTGCCTTTAGGGGCAGCGGAAGCTGCAAGAAGGCAAGCGCAATTTCTTAAAGGCGTAACTAGGCCGTATATTCTTCACTGTGTTTACGTGGTGCCGCCTAAAAAAAAGATTTGTTGGACTCACGGAGCTGAGACTGCAAGGAAAGGGGAGCGAGAAGTGCCACGTTTTGTGGGGGGCGACAAAACAGTGAAGCCGGCGTACATTTCGGTATTTTCAACCCTTTTTGCTATGCGGCGCGCCGCGTTACAAGTTGTTCCTGCCCGAGCCCCGTTCAAACGAAAAAACACCTTTGCTTCAGGGGGTTATGGCGGTAGTTCTCCAGAAAACCGACAAAACCTGTTGGAGGAAGAGGAATTTCGCGCCATGGAGGCTGCTCGGGATGAGTTTGACATGCTTCCTGTTAGTCATCGTCTTGCCGCGAAGGCTGATGCACTGGACATGGAGTTGAAGCGACTATCGTTCTTTATGTTTGAGAAACCGCAGCTTATCGTAGATACACGCGCAGCTACATTAACACGGCGGCCCGCGAGTGTAGTAAGAGTGCTCCGGTCGTGTAAAGTGACCAAACCCTGCCAGGGGCGCCCCAGTACCTGGAGTCCACCGGTGGGATCCTCTTCCACTATTGTGCAGATTTGTGGGGCGGTACGTCGCCTGCTTAAGGGAGAGGGGGATCGCCCAAGGAGTAAGGGAGGAACACTATCTGCGACTACCGGCGCAGAGCTAGCGACGCTCACGACGGACATTGACTACATGCGCCGAATGCAGCAACTGCACGCGCTCAATTTTTATAGTAGGTTGAACATGACACCACGCCGTCACATTTTTTTGGCATTTTATACCCTTCTTTGGAATGCAGTGGTAGCTGTGCAGAATGCACTTGGTTGCATTTTATTTGGAGCAATTCGTGGGGTCAGGGACCACGGGTTGGTCGTGGGTTTGAGTCGCGGAGTAGCGCTCGGATGCGTACGCGCTGCGCAGTTTATGGCCTGTGGACTGCTTCTGTCCCCACTTGTCCACATACCGTCTGGCCTCTGCAATACGGTTTACGGTGTGTGGAACGCTTTTTCGGGCAGGTTTTTCTTTGAGGCGTGCTCTGGGCGTTGGCAGTACTGCTGTGCATTGGACTGTGCGTGGCTGCGCCATGATCTGCTTTTGGAGCGGCGGGCAATTCGGAGTGTGGGTCGGATGGAGTTTAGGCGAAAGCACATGCAGGCTGAAGAAAAGTGGAGGGATCGCCTGGCTTCAATGGGCTTTTCAATCGATAAGATGACTCGAAAGGTAATGAGTGCAAGGCAACCCAAGGGACGTGGCAACAATGGTGACGATCAGTGTGAAGAGCTGGAAAATCCCTACGAGGTTCTTCAGGTGCCGCGCTCTGCTACACAAGCTCAAATAAAGACACAGTACAACGACTTGCAAAGATTTTTCATCCGGATGTGACACAACGAAACGATAGCGAAACTGAGCGTCTGAAAGCTCAGCGTAAGTTTGAGAGCATTTCACAGGCATATCAGATACTCTCGAACCCGGAAAAGCGCCAGTCGTATGACATTGGTGGAGCGCGTGCACTTCGTCTCCACGAAAGTAAAATGGGACGTTTCATGTCCCGCACCCCCGAGGAAATCGTTCAAGGCGTCTTTGGTGGTGAACCATTTCGACAGCGAGTGCTCGGTTCCCTCCTCCGATCACATTGGCACCTGCGGAATGAGGCACAAGTGAGTGTTTCTCTTTACGAGTTTGAGCAGTTGCAATGCCTGCGCTGCCGAGAACTCACAGCGGAACTTGCGCGCATACTCGACGTCCACGCCCAAGCACCGCCTACCAGAAGTGCGTCCCCACACAGTGCTCAGGCCGTTAGTGAGGTGGCACAGAGTGTTATTAGCAAGCTGGATTGCAACTTGTCGGGAGGTACTAATCAGATGCTCTCCAAACATAAAAATAAAGCAACAAGCCGCAGCAACGGCACAGGTGCAAGCTCGCCCTATGTGCGTGCCTGCTTCACTAACGAACACAACTGTTTTTCGCGTGACTTTGTGTCGCGATGCGACCGCTATACTCGTCGGCTCTCTGAAGCTTGCTTTGGGCGAGAGCTCATGTACGAAGTTGGTCAGTCATACATCATCTCTAGCCAGCGTTTCCTAGGCGTCCTCCCATTTTACGCACCGAAGGTTCACGTGTACAAAAAAATATTCTCTGGCGCTGATCGTATCTTTGCTGCTTTCCGCGAAAAGATTGACAGCAGCGCAAGTAACAATCCGGAGTGGCTAGCACGCAAAGTAATGGTGGAATATTTTAACATGGAGTTTGACTCTGTGGTTGCGGATGCGAGCATTATTCTCCGTTTTGCAGCGCAGAATGTGCTGCAAGACGTGACGGTTACTGAGGAGCAGAGACTGCGACGATGCTACGCTCTTTGGTACCTTGGGGAAGAGATGATGCGCAAAGGAACCCCGTGGTCGGCTGCTGGCACATCTCGTAGTGATGACGGTGAGCTTATGGCATACCTGCAGCAGGCAGCAAACTCTGCCGCGACCACCAGTCAAGCTGAACCATTTTAGGATGTGTGAAGGATTGATAGAAAGCAGTAAAAAAAAAACTCTACGCATGCAGCTGTTGACAGCGCTGGCTATTAACGATCGTAGTTTACAAGAGAGCAGAGTTTGATGCGAGGCGTGGAGAGTGTATCACTACTTCCTCTGTTTGTAGAATGCTCACAGAGTAAAGGCGGGCGAGCGCGAGCGCTGCCATTTTAAATGGCGCAGATGTGTTGTGCCCCCTGGTACCACTTGGCGTGTTTGGGGCGAACTTTGCGTTTGCCTCACCCGCGACGGCGACGACCACCGCCACCCCTCCTACCCACACCCTTCCGGTCTTTGTTTAAGGAGATGATCGTCGTCAACGTCAACGTCGCCGTCGCGGGTGGGGAAAAGACGGTTCCTCGTCTCCATTCCCCGTTCACTTATTCTCTCGTTTCTGTCTTTCACAATGTTGGGTTTCCCCCTCATACTTATTCATGTCCGCGTTTGTTGCTTGTTATTAACAGTTTTGAGGAAGTTGTACAATAAGTAAACCCAAAGCAGCAACACATTTATTGTTTCTGGCTGTTGGCACAGCACGACACTCCAGGTTGATAGCAATTACACACCTTGTATAAAACAGGAGAACTCTTCTTTTTTTTTTTTTTTTTTTTTTTTTTTTTTTTTTTTTTTTTTTTTGAGTGAAAGGGATGTATACGAAGCGACGGGAATGATGACTGTAGTGCCGCTTCCTTTTGTAGCACACGACATCTTGAAGTGCCTCTTTCAAGTACCCCGGACTCTCGTTGTCTTTCTTGGCCTGTTTCTTTTCTTTTTTTATCCTTTGGGATATATGCACATATACAAATCACAGAAATGGGATTTATAACTGTAATGATAATAATAAATCCCCAACTGACAACCATTTTACCTCTGGCGTTCCTAACACCCGCTATTCTGCAACTCAACAAGAAGGAATGGACCAGTTTGATCTCCTTGACGATGCTGAGGAGATCTTACAGCCTTTGTGCATCTGTACTAATCAGGACACCTCGCGTATTGGCGTAGGGCACCAGAAGGGTTATGTTATTTATCGAGTTCATTGCAAAAATGCTAGTTCTCTTGTCAGAAATGATGGGGGCGAAGGGAAGACGCCTGAAGGGGGTGATATGACTCATGCAGCTCAGGTACTTTTTTATACAACGGTGGAGGAGGCCTTCCCACGACGTGGGCGTAGTTGTGCAGCGTCGCCAAGTGGATGGAGTATGGGCTTGCCGCATTGCAATCCCAATGAGAATAGGGAGAGCCCCCAAAAGGAAGTGACACCCGTGAACCAACTTCAAAATGTGCCAGCATACGTCATTGATGAACCCTTTGGAAGTTTTGCCTCCCACCCGCAGGCATCTGAAGCACACCAGCCGCAGGAGGATGGTGCGTCACCCACATCCCAACATGACGACATTGCTGGTAATAGTGATCATACAATTGCTGCTCGGTGTGCAGCAGGGAATAGTTTTCCGGCCGACTGCAAGAGGCCACAGTCAAAATGCTCTGCTAACGAGTTTGAATCGTATAGTGTGGTCTCCCAAGACAGTGTGGACTCCGCCCCGTGTCCGATCAAAATGGGCATTGGCCACATGGCGTTGTTGTATAAGACAGATTTTGTAGCCGCTGTAGGTGGGGGCCCATACCCACTGGGGCCACCAGGCACCGTAAACCTCTTTGCCAAAGGTGAAATATTGCCCGCAGCCAGTTTTCAGGTGCCAGATCCGGTGGAAGCACTGCATTTAGATCACAAACTGATAATTGTCCTCACTTCATCTGAACTTCGCTTGCACTGCTTTGAGACAAAACAATGTTTGTTCGCAACCTCAGTGATGATACCAGCATTGACAACGCCGCCTCACAAGCCAGTCCCCGCACCGTGCGCAGATGAGAGCGCTTGTGGCACGAAATGCTACAGTGCTCAAGCGTGCACTGCTGACACGTTCGGCGGGGCGCTGAGGGAAGACGAATTTGCCCCCGGGAAAGTTGAAGGTCATTCAGCGACCTGTCTCCATTCCAATGATAATTCAATGCTGTCCAGAACTGCTGAAGTGCCGTCGTTGAACACAACCCCTTTTGTAATTAACTACAACTTGAGATGTATTGCCTTTAGGAGTTGCTTGGGTGGGTTTTCACTGCTTCGCTACAACACTGCAAATTACCCCGGAGGCAATGTGGATGTGGAGACGCTGGCCGTCATGCCAACGGCCCACAAGCACAAACTTGCCGTCCTAGCAATGAGTCTTGACCACGTAACCAGTGATTCTGCTTCTAGTAGCACTGCAAATTGTACGGAAACCAATGAAGAAAAGCGATGGTACGTGGCGAGTAGTAGTGAATATGCTACACTTATTCGTGTATGGCTGTACATCGAACGAGTAAAAAATTGTAAGGGTGGCGAGAGGGAAACTTCTTCCCAGGAAGCAGAGGGGGCAGAAGGCGCGACTCCGGGTTATTTTGTGAAGATTAGAGAGCTACGAAACGCCACACTACCCACACCAATATTCCACATGCAGTTTCTGAGCAGCGTGTTTCTCTTTTGCGTGGCGAACAACAAGATAAAGTTTTTTTTTATTGGCCAACAGGAGGCAGCAAAGCCTTACGACCTAGCTTTCGGTAGAGCGCCGAGGGGCCCTTGTGTGCAGAATAATCAATCGTCACTACACCACCTTGGTCGCGTTTCAACATACTTTCAATCAGAGTGGGCTGCCTGCGAATGCCCTCTTCCATTCTCTAATGAGGCATTTCTGCCGAAGTGGGTGCACACAGTGCCGGGAATGTTTGCCTACTTGCAACGTAACGCGAGTTGTTCCAATGCGATGGGAAGCGGAGAGTGGGGTGAAGCCAACACGCGTTCACCGGAGGAGGATTTATCAGCAATGCCAGTGGCTAATGCGTGGAGTTTGACCAGGACGATCTATCACCAAGCAACACCCGAACTAGCCGCGGAGGGCAGGCCAAAAGCAACTCGTACGGTAACTTCGAGTCGGCGTCTTACAGCCTTGTGGAGTGATATGGCACGCAGCTACATACCGTCTCAATTGAGTTCGCTTGTTGAAACGGCAAATCTCACCGTAAAGTATTATCTTGGATCTACCATCATGGATGGCGGTGTAGAAGATGCTAGTGGTCCATGGCTCAACAAGGAGGATGTTGGTGTTGATAGAGGAGGTGCCACTTTACACACAAAGAGCGGTGACGCTGGCCAGTGGCGTGACTACACCATTAAAACCGAACTAGCCTCTTCCATTGTTATTTGGTGGGATCGACCAGCACACTGGCAGCTTGAACGTACATCGAATAGTACTACTGTAACGTCTACAGGCATTTTCAATGGCAATCTGTGGTCCAACTACTTGCTAGGGGGCCGCGGCTCCGCTGTGCTGCGCTGTGTGACGTGTGACGGCAGTGCATTGAGCCTCGAGTTTAACCCCGGAGCTGACACGATATCGTGTAGTGACGTGACTCCGGTGTGTGGCCCAGGCAACTGGTATTCGCTCTGACGCCTCAACAGAAACAAGATTTTACCATGTGTTTAGAAAAGAGTATTTTTCTCTTGCTGTAGTGCCCCTACGCCCATCACTGGGTGAATGAATCAGTTCACATATAGATAATCATATGCAGTCACATTTACGTAAATAAAGAACAGTTGGCTAAGTCGGCAATCCATTTTTTATTTCTTTTCACTCTTTTTTTTTTTTTAAAAAAAAAAAGTTCTCCTTTTCTGCGAGTCAGTATGTGACCTTTTTGTGCCTGCGGGTTCCATGTCATGTTCTATTTTTGTGTTAGTCATTATCGCTCTTTTATGTAATTGAATCCGACACCCATGAAACGAGATGTTACTAGTGAGAGTCGCCAACACGTGTGCGGGGATTTTATACCCGCAACGGAAAACAACGTATGACAGAATTTTTTTTTTCTCTTCTTGCTTTTGTGCTTGGTGTGTTTTTAACACGCGTGTAGAAGACCAAGTGCGGGGGTGCTGTACTTTGGTTGTTACTCGAGTGACTCATTCACGCATCTGATGCTCCTGTTGTTGTTTTCGCCGTTATGCATATCATGTCTTATTTTTTTGTGTGGTGGTGGAGCAACGACAGTGTGTGATGAATAGTTTGATTCATCCGACGGGGCATTCTACTTGACAATGGTATAGAGGCGGTGGTGAAGGAATACGCCTCGGCGCTAAGCCACCCGCAGCTGTTTGTCAAGTGGTACTTCATTACTTTCATGTTCACTCCTAAACGTACCTCTTTGTGCGCACGGTCACGCTTAGCTGTGACGTTCTGGTGTAAAAAGTGTCATATTAGTGTGTGCTCCCTCACAAAAAGCGATCGCTGCTGTTGGCCGATACGGAGAAATGTGTCTCCTCTTGATCTGCAGTGTTTTGTGTCCGTAAATGATGGACGTCGCAGTCATAAAACGGGGAATGCGAAGGTAGAGGCAGCTCAGGCTACTCTAAAAATGGCATTCCAAGTCCTACATTACCCCACTTCCAGTCCCATTAGTCGCGAACAGCTGCATCAGTGCCCCTCACATCAACTCGCACGAGTCGTTTTTTTTTATCTGCTCCTCGCTCATTATATCGCTTCTCTCCGATTGCCTCGTGGCGCCGTTTCCACGTAGCTTTTCGCTGTTCAAAGACATGGAAGCACAATTTGGTTAATGTACTGGAAACACGTGCATTTTTCTCTCCCCCACCCTCCTGCTTGGCCTTGTTATATGTGAGACTGAGGCAAGCGCAGTTGTGACTCACCCCATTAGTATCAGTTTACACTCCTTCCTTCCATCACCACCGCGGACATGCACCTGTGCTTGTTTTTGAATTGCGTATTCGGTGTAGCGGGATTTGTCTTTGTAAAATGTTTTGTCTGTGCCTACGTACCATCCTCTGTCTACTGCCGCATAAGTGGCCTTCTTGTGGAGGTGCGCCACTCCTCTTTAGACTTTCCGCAAACTACACTCACTCTGCTTATAGAAGCGTCAGTTGTACCCCACAGGGGTAAAAGGAGGGAGGAGAAAGGAAGAAGCTGCGGTATGATGTTTGGTGTTCCCCCATTAGAAGAGCGGCGACCACAAACGGTTGCTGAGGCATTTGCAGAAACTTCTAGGGCGCTGCAGCAGTTCAGTGTTGAGCGCATACGAGTTGCTGGACTAAGTAGCGACGGGTGTGGGGACGATGGCCACCGGACGGTCACCGAGCAAGAGTTTATGAGGGAATTTGTCTTTCACTCTCGTCCTTGTGTAATAGTTGACGCGTTGCATAAATGGCCAGCAACCAGGCACTGGCGTGACGATCGGTATTTGTTTGATCTGGACGGGCACTTACCACTAGTTTTGGAGAAGGATGACAAAACTGGTGAGGAAGGCGATTGCTATGATGACGGTGGTTCTCTCTTGTCGGTTTCTGAGAGTGGGACCACAAACAAGAGCGAGGTGATGGGGAATAGTGCCAATAGTGTGCGTGAGCTTCAAGAGATTGACGTCGAAGCCGAACATTTACTTGCAAAGTATGGTCCACGACGCGTGACAGTCGCGCTTACCCCAAATGGGCGTGCAGATGCCGTGACTTATGTAACGTACAGAAGACCAGACACTGATGGAGAGGAAACGGAAAAACAAACAGAGAATGACCCGGAAACAAGTGGCACAGTAATGACTGAAAAGCTCTTCATGAGTGCTGCGGAGGTTCGGGTCACTCTTCCTGAGTTATACAAATTACTTCAAGCCAATCCGTTATTTCCGCCGCCCAGATCGCAGTTCGTAGATTTGCGTCAGCGATGCAGGCCCATTGCATATGCGCAGATGCAGAACAATTGTTTATCCTCAGAATACCCACATTTGCATGCAGACATTGATAATGCCTTGAACGACTTTGGTGAGCGTGTATTCGGTGGTAAGCACGAGGCAGCGAACATTTGGCTTGGGACGCCCGCTTCTGTCTCATCCCTGCATCAGGATTGGGTGGAGAACTTGTATGCTGTAGTGCGTGGGGTAAAGGAGTTTATACTTATACCCCCATGGGAAGGTGTCTTTGTGCCCAAACCAGAGCTTCCAGCGGCCTCTTTTACACTCAAAAAGGATCGCGCAGCGTTTACGGATGGTGGCACCAGTGACAGTGCTTGCTCAAAAAAATGTATTCCAGAAGCAATTGAAATGGGTTGTAGTGACGATAACGGCATCAGTGACGAAGGGACAGAGTACATCTTTTGTGGGGCCCCAGAAAAGGATGGGACACTGGTGCCGTGGATGGACCTTGACCTTACCCCAGCAGCTGCCGAAGACCCCGTGCACCTGAAACCCGAACTACGCGGCAAGCTTCACCCGCTCGTGGTGTATGTTCACCCAGGTGAGGTGCTGTACCTTCCTGCTATCTGGTTACACCGTGTGGCGCAGCACGCGGACTCGAGGGATAGCCAAGCTGCTGAGGACACAGGGAGCGGTTTCACACGCCACTGCTTAGCTGATGACATGGAGGGAAAAGGTGTATCTCCACTGCCACTTATCGCAGCAGTCAATTACTGGTACGATATGAGCTTCACCAATCCAGCAGTGGTGATGCTGCGTGAGTTTGGTCTGCTGCTGTGAGGGGCAGAGATGAAGGCTATCAAATATGAGTCGTTCTTTACCAAGTGTGTGCTGTATGGAGAGCAGGTTATTACTTGTGCTAGTCGGCACTCTTGCACTGGCACTTCTACGTCTATCCTAGGCTTGTGTCGTGTGTCGTACGCATTTTAGTCAGGGAGGCCGTCGGGGATGCAAGGTAGCCCCGTGTGCCCCATTTGTTTTTAATTTTATTTTGGTTAAAACAGACTATCTTGAAAGCTTTTTCTCATGACATTGAGCGCCTACGTGTGGCCGCTACCTGAGAACACAGTGAGGCGGGAACGCAGGAGGCGGAATATGAATTCGAACATGGTGTCCGCGATGAAGGCCTATAGCTGCCTGGAGGCAAATTGGTTGCACAGTGTCTATCTCTGTAGTGATGGTGTGTGTCCCTCCATAGTATCGTTGTTGCAGAACAGTGCTTGTATCACATCCCTAGCTGGTTATATAAGTGGCGTGAATGGAGGCCAATGACGCTCGTGTGCAGTGGAAGGGGAAAATGCAACTTTGGTAGCAAGATGCTGCCCTTTGTGGCACATTCCACTCAATGGCACGCGCAACTTGTGCCTGCTGCTCCGCTCAGTGTAACGATCCGTATTTCTTATTTTCTCTCATTCTTCTCCATTGATCCCGTTATCTGATCCGCGACTGAGTGGCAAAGTTCCTTAACTCTTCTTTACGTTTACTATTTTGCTGCGCTTCTCTTTGCCTTTTGAATGCCTTAGTGTGGGAAATTTGGGAGTCTCACTTCAGCACTGCGCGGCTAGTGCGCGGCTGAATGGACACAAGTGGCTGCTGCTGCTTTTCTCTGAAGCTCTCGGTTTGCTTAGACGAGAAAATGTGTCAATGTCATGCAGCTTTATAGCATTCTAAATTGGCAGATGAAACTAAGGCATCTTAACGCACGCAGATGTGCAGGCGTGTATGTGTGTGTTTTTGCACCCACGGTTTGGTGAGGCATTAGACACCCCCAAGAAGTGTCCAACAAAGTCATTTGTGTAGGGCGGGCTCCACTGCACACTTGAGTGAGCCCGTGTCCTCTGCACGTGATATCAAGTGTGGGAAAATGTCTGTAACTTTGGCCAATGGGCCGGGACCTTTCGAACGGCTAATGGGAGGACGACTTATAGGGGTCGCTGACGGTGGTACTGCCGGCTGTCGCTCCTGATGTAGAGTACACGCCGGTTTTTCCCTTTACTCTGCGACCTTTAGGTGCATCCTTAACTTTCCCATCTCGTGATGAGTGCCGCCGAAATGAAAATGTGGAGGGATGTTGGAAGCGTAGCTGCGCGCCATCACATCACGAAAGGTCCAAGTGGGGTTATACGAGACCTTTCCCATGCGCCACCGTCGTTGGCAGAAAAGAACCCATTAGCAATTGATGGGTGCACCGCAAAAGTAGTCGTGCCTCTTCTCTGGGGGTGCGTTGCCAATACGGCTACTTGGTTGCCATCGAGCTCGTGGCGCCCGCGCACGGATGCACGTGTCTCCCGCGCAAACAAATGCGTAGTGTGTTTAGATGGGAGGGGAGCTGTGGTGCTCTGTGCCTATTGGACTCTTGAAAGCAGCGGTTATACGTTCAGGGAAGGTTCCTGTGGGGCTACCTATAATTTTAATCTTTTTAATTATTATTATTACTTTTTCGTCTCGTTGCCGCTATTTGTGTTCTACTTTGGACACCAGCGCGTGTGGCGTCCCTTTCATTTACTGGTTGCAAGGGGTTGGTGTGCTAATGTTTACTTGTTTCATGCTGTACTTGCCCGTGGAAAAAGTGACTTCCACCGAACCTCGCTGTGGGATTACTTTTAGAGCATTTTTTTTTTTTTTGCCTCTTTCTTACCAAATTCGGCTTCATAAAATTCACTGTCTGTTCTCCCACTGGTTTTACACGCTCATGCTCTGACTGCGTTGCGCGGTACGGAAGTAGGAAGGGTTGGCCAACGCACAATACCCGTCACATTATCCATCCTAAAGGAACCAGTTAAGATAGCAATGACGGAACGCTTCCTGTTAATACGCCACGCGCAAGTGGAGCGCTATTTTGCCATTGGCATGGACTTTCCTAGCGCACGTGTGTTTGATGTAGCAACAGGGGCGCTTGTCACTGTTGTTTCTGTTCCGCAGCGTAGCCGCACATCGCTTGCAACCGTGTCTCTGACGTCGCTAGCACTTGGCATGTGTAATGAACATGTCCCAAAACAAAGACAGCAAAATAGGAAAGAAGATAATCAGCAGATGGATGACCATGCGATACGCACCTGCTTTACTGCAGTGGGGCTGAGTGATGGTACCGTTCTTCTGCACAACGTTGCGAAGGATGTGCTGGTTGGGCACATTCCTGTGTCAGACACACGGCAACCTGTAACCGCGATGGCATTCTGTGGAAAGTACTTGTTTTGCTTGTTAATGAATAGCTTTGTACAGGTGGTTGACTGCATGGCTGTCGAGCGTGTTGCAAAGAACTTTCGCGTCCAACCAAACGCAGGAGCAATTGCTGTGGTGGAGGAACAAGGAGCCACATCTGCAATTTGCCAGGAAGCGGGGGACGGCTCTCCATTGGAGTCAGTTTTCCGTATTTTCGTTTCAGGCTCCACAAACGCCGTTTACACCCTCAAAATAGGACGCAGTGCAACTCAAGAAAACGATGTGGCCTGCCATCGCGTGGCCAGTGCATCACTTGAGCGGGTAGTTTCGTTTGCATCACAGGCCTCTCGTAGCGAAATGGCGTGGATGGGGGGCACGCAGCAATGCCCCGTTGCCCTAACGGCCAACGCACAGGAAGGCGTTGTGCGTGTGTGGGACGCATCCGCGTCTTGTAGTTCATCCGCCGCCGTCTCCCGGTGCCGAAGAAGTCTGATGTGTGGGCAGCGGATTGTTAATATTTGTGTGCGGGAAGCAGTGGATTGTGTTGACACCAATCTTACTGAAAGTACTGTCGAGGCTCGTACCACTAGCGGGTTGGGAAGTAAAATCTCTAGTAGCGAGGCACTCGTAGTAGTTACTACGCTCACAGGTTCTATATTAGTGTGGGTTCTAGGCACGACGTTGCTTCCTGCCGTGGCGGAGCCAATTCCCCAACCCCCCACGTTTCAGCTCGTGTCGCAAGAGGAGGCTGGACGACTGCTATTTGCCGCTCTTCTCGGGCGGACATCGTTGCTTCTACTCCGTGGAAAATTTGCCGTGCCCCGGTTCGACGTAGTTGACGTGTGTTCCATCCCAGAGAATGTGCGGGTGCGCCCTAGGTCGATGAAATCTTCCCTAGCCTGGGCAACAACGGCTCTTGGTACAGCGGGTGATGTAGCGCTATGCGTACTCCCAATGAAGGGTAAGCCAGGCGGAAGAGGTGAGGACACAGTAACACACGCTGAGTTGGAAGTGCTGGACCACGCATGGGCCACTCATGGGCGTCAGCAAAGAAGACGCATATTGCTAGCCTCCCGAGCAGTAAACACATCCACAGAGGGTTTTGTAACCCCCACGTTGCCCCACGCCAAAAGTGTGAAGGATCTGCCGCTGAAGAACCTTACGCTTGAACAGCGACTGAAACAGCTTTCCATTTCTTCCACTGCAGAGTTGTTCCCCCAGCAACAGAAGCATCAGCAACATGCATTGGGGCTTGCCACGGTTCCGCTGTACCAGGCGCTTCACGCCAACGACACCTCTGCAGTGATGGAATTACTTACTGTTGCCTCTCGGTCGGCGAGCGATATTCGTGCAACCGTGCTGGGGTTGCAGCTGCCGTACTGTCTGCAGCTGTTACAGATTCTTTCACAGCGTGTGCGTGGGGCGTCTAGCCGCTCGCCCTTATTTCAGTGGATTGATGCCATTATTCACTATCGTGGAGTAGAGATGCACCAGGTACAGCGACAATATAGAAGGCAGGTACTCTGTTGAAGCCTGGTGAGCCGTCTCGAAATAAAGCCGAGGGCGATAACAAGGGCTCGGAAGTTCCTTGTCTAGGACACCATTCTCCACCAAAAGATTTCGTGGCCCCGATTCTTCATCAGTACACAAACATGATTGCATTATACGACAAGATAGCAACGATGTATGGCCGCATTTCAATATTCCAATCTGTCCGACCTTCGGAACAAGGTGTTTTCACCAATTCTGATAATGGCATTGTGTTTCCATCCATGTTCACGGAGATTCGGTGCGCTGGGGGAGTGTACCGTTCCCTGCGTGTACGAAGCAGGAAGGATTCCCGTGTGCCCCGCAGAGGTAGGAGTGCGAGGGGAGAGGATGGTGATGAGGCGCTTGCTCTTATCCGTAAGGCCCGAAAAATTGCCACCCGACATGCCGCTGAAGCAGGCGGGGATGGGGACGAGGACGATGTCGGCGCCGGTGATGACTTGGACATTGGTGCGTTGGATAACATGGTTTTGTCTGGCAGCAGTGGAAGTGATGAGGACAATTTAGGTAGCAATATGGACGACGGTGAGGAGGAGGAATTGGAAGGCGGAAAAAGAACACGTGCGTCGAAACGAATTAGAGTGGAGAAAGAGATGGAGATGCTGGCAGAGTCTGAACGTGGTTCCTCCTTTGGTGTCGAGTCGCAGGATGCTGATGCTGATGCTGATGAATTTGGCTCATCCAGTGATGTTAGTGAAGACTTTGAGAAGCCGGCAGACTCGACGGAAATCGACGACGAAGAAGAAGAGGAGGAGGAGGAGGAGGACAATGGTGCGGGCGATGATGCGTGTGCGATCGGTGATGATCAGCATGGTGAATTTCCTTCTAGCGAAGACTATGAAAATGAATATAATAGCGCCGATGACGGGGACAACGAGGAAGAAGATGACGGAATTGCTCCTGATCTAAAGAGACTGCCGGAGCTACGAGGTGGTGCCGAAGATGATGATGAAGGGAATCGTGAGGTACGACGGTACAGGCGGGTGAAAACCAATAAGTAAAATAACCAAGCCTTTGGGCGCCGACCCCACACACCCTTCCTCGACGCAGCCCCGCTGTGGTATGGTGATGTCTGGGGCAGTGCAACTGGAATAACTGTGAGGTTAAAGGAGTGGGGAAATGGCGGGGGAAACAAGTAGGGCGGTCCGAGGGAACTTTTTGGTTGCAGGAGGAGCGGGACACTCCTGTCCTTTTGTATGTGTTGTATTAATGAAGGTGCTCTTTTTTCTTTTTTTGTGAATTGATGTTATTTCCGGCATTCCGTGCTGAAACAAGCAAGCGAATGTTGAAGGAAATGTTATTATTGTTATTTTTATTGTTCAAAGGAAAAAAGGAACGAGAGGGTATCGGCTTTTTGTAAATGGACGCGATTCAGAACGAACAAAGAAAGCGCACTCCTTCATCACTATCCCGTTCCAATAGAAGGACCATGCCTTTTCTACATTCCTGTTTATCGGGCATTATCACTTCCATACAACCACAAGCCACTCCAAAGGTGGTGATGGTTGTAAAATGCTTGCCGTTTGTCACATCTTGCGTCACTTCCTTGTGGTTGCTGCGCTGGCAGTATTTCTATTTCCACTACCTCATTTAAGTTGTAACGGTAATAATAACAATAGTAAAGGAATCTCTTCAATCCTTCTTTAACTGCACGTACGCGAGGGGAAAAGAATACGGTTGGCATTTCTCTTTTTATGGCCATTGTCATTCATTACTGTTTATGGCATTCTTCCATTAACAATCCCTAGTATTTCCTCACGCTGCTGATTGAGTGGTGCAGGAGCTTGAAGCGGTTCACGATTTTATTTTGCAGGTGCGCCTCATTGGTTGGGCTTAAACAAATGAATAAAGTGACGGCAACAGGAGTGTTAACAAGTCCGTAACATGAGGAAGAAAACGGTGGGAGTGGGAACTTTGAACCACTGGAAATACTCATCGATCGCAACTTTGGTTGTGCACATACACAGAGGGAGAGGGAGTGTGTGTGTCCATAAAAATGAAAAAAACGGAGCGCCTTGGCCCTGCCTATTTTGCTTCAGTTGTTGTTTGTGCGAGCGCCAGAAGAAGTTGTGATGCCACTTGCAGTGTAAAGGGAAGAGGAGAAACTTTCACAGGTTGTACGGGAGATCTAAGAAGGGAAGAGAATGAAAAAGAAGTCGATTAAGAAGGTTTTTGACAACCCAAAAAAATTGTGTGAGTAAAAGGAACGAGTAAAATGCCTAGACAGCTGCAGGGCATGGAAACATATACTCAGCGAGAAGAATGGAAACGTTTGATATCATGTTTTATGTGTTGACTGCCTGCTTGGATGGCACGCAACGCCAGAAAGAGGAGAAAAGAAAACATTCACATCAACAGTAGTGGGTTGGTGAAGGTTTTAGCTGACTGCAGACGCGCACTTAAAAATCTGTATATATTTATTTACTTATAATGAGCGTGTGTGTGTGTGAGAGAGAGAGAGAGAGAGAGAGAGAGGTGATGTTGAAAGGTACAAAATGGATGTATCTTCCCTATATGTTTATGCTCCTACTTTTTTTTTGTATTTTGAATTGTTGTGTTCGTTTAGTGCGGGAATAAGGCATATTGGAAGATAGAGCGATAGATCTTAGTTTTTATCTTAGTGGGGAAAGAGGGGCTACCGGACGCATAGCACGGCTTGCCTAAACTCTCGTGTGGGTGACCTTTGCGGGGTACTTATTTCTGCTCATTTAGACTTGCTCGCGGTGCTCTTTTTTCCTCCTTAAAAATGAGGTGGTGGCGCGGTAGTGGAACCGTTCAGGGTATGCAGCAGGTTGTGGAGACGCATTTTTGGGGATTGACACGCTACCGCATAGGTCGTCGTTTTCTTGGGTTGGACTATGCTGGTAACATCATCTTTTACCCGGCCTACCGCACCAAGATGTGGGGAGGGTGGGCTGCCGTTACGCTTGGTGCAACGAGCACGAGTAGCTTTTTGACCAACGACACTTCATCAGTGAATGTGCTAGAAGACGGCTATCCGTTACATTGGCGTGCAAGTGCAAAATTGAAGGCGTTCGTTGCGGAGGAAAAGCGGTTGTGGCAGATGCTCATGGATGAAGAATTGGGGCGATTAAGAGATACCGGTGACACCACCACGCATGGAGATCAGGTCAATGGAAACAGCAACAGCTGTGAGCAGGGTTCCGGAAGGTCGATGCGTGATTTCCACTCGCTCGACGTTGAGCAAAGGTTTCGTGATGCGCTTACCATAAAGTGTACGTCGCCCGGGTTCGCCCAGCGCCACCTGCGCGTTAGCCGTTTATGGACAGCGCTCTACAAGATCTTTTATTTTTACCTATGTGCCATCTGCATCTCCCTTGTAGCACAAGCATATCTCTTGTTCCGCAGCTGGCTGAACCCGCCTGCGCGGCAGGCATTGAAAAACATGGAAGCCCATGTAATCCATATCCCCAAGGTGATATTCGGCTTCTGTGTCTCTTGTGCGACCTGCGTTGTGGACTACATGCATCGGCTGAGCCTTCCGCTTATTACATGGTTAGAGGCGACATTCCCCGAGGTGCGTTGGCGAGTAACGGAGGAAGAAACTTCCACCCACGACGGATCTAGTGTGGATACAAGTGGCCCCAACAAGAATTTGCCCACCACTTCGAATACGGCTAGTCAGGCAATTAACAGGAAATACCAGTGGTCAATTTTGGCATTGCTGACATTTCTATTGGCCACGTACCTCCTTTAGACCAACCTCTGCATTGTGTGTACCTCGCTAGCACCGCCTCGCGCCCACGCATGAATGCTGCTGTTATGGGTGTTGGGTGCACACTAACATGCGGTCACTTTTCCATGTGTTTGTTACGTTCCTGTTTCGCTTGCGAAGTCTTATGTACCTGTAAAAGTTGTATGATACGGAAGTATGTGAATTAAACGGCGTGTAAAGCTGGAATTGTAGGAAGATGTCAAGGGCACTGTAATGGCTGCGACACAGAAATAGGTGGAATTTTTTTTTTCTAAAAAAAAAAAAAAACGAGGAACAAGGAACATCAATCAAAATAAAAATAAATAACCAGCCCCGGATGACTTGAGCAGAATAGAAAGTGGTACGAGAGGAGTTGCTGGGAGAGATGCAGAGTTGCCACTTGATTTGTTTTAAGCGAGTAGTGTTGAGAAGCTGCATTTGGTTTACTAGTTGTTAATATCGTTGTTCTCATTCACTTGTTGTTGTTGTTGTGTTTTTGCTGCTGTTGGCAATGATGGATGTCGTTTTATGGTGGATGATGTTAGTTTGCTTCTCGTTGACATGGGCAGATGTGTAAGATTTCTGAAGTACCATTCCCAGGCTCAGCCTTGCTCCCGTCCCCAGACGCATTTGCTGCTCCTGAGGCCTACATGTTTCCAACACCACCGACGCCAAGCACGTATTATTTTAAAAAAAAAACTCTGCCAAAATATTTTTTACTGTTTCCCTAACCTCCTGGTTATTGCAGAGCCATTTCATTACTTGAGTTCGCCTCTGGTACGTGTTGATGAAACAGTTTACCAATTTGACACTTTGCGCTAGTCCCAATTTTCGAGGAATCAGCGACTGGGGCCCACGAACACACACACACACACACACTCTGTCTCGCTCCTGTGCCGGCTTTTTTTTTTTTTTTTTTTTTTGCTTTATTTGTAGTCCGTCACTTTTGCTGCACACAGTTAAATGCACTCTAGCTGCCGTTCATGCCATTCAATCTCACATCTTCCTTCTTTACGACGCACCGAATTCAAACCGCACCGAGTTTCTCATGTTCGTTTTTTGATGTATTTTCTTGTTCTTTTTTTTTCTTGGTTGTTGTTGCTGTCTCCTGTAAATTTTGCTACTTCTACTGAAAATTGTTGTGCCACGTGTGTAAAGAGAAGCGAAAACAGGGATTGTCAGAGGGGTAGGGGATGTGGGGAAGAAGTGTCTTGGGCGAGGTAAACGGGTAAGTGCTGTACGTGGGGAGCAGGTGTAGGCAAACTTTGTTACATCTTGTGGAAATTTCGTATGGACATATCAAACACTCGTATCCAGTACGTCATTACATTGGCCATATTTTACTGTTGGCGTAACAGCAAATCGAGCGAAAGAAGAGGGCTACACGTATCTGGGAGGGTGCTGCTTATTTCATGCGCTCTGTGAAGGCGTCCCATAACTTCTGTCCAACTGATAGCAACACTCATCTAACCTTCACCCGATCTTACACATACACTCCTGCAAATTAGCCTACAAGTGCACTCATCCACGCCGATAGCAACATAGCAGGAGATGCGTGTTTGCCCCGTCTTGTGTTGGCGCCCATCCCTCAACGCGGCAGCAATGGGGGCCGATACTGTAGTGTTTTTTTCTAGTTGTGGCAAGACAATCATGGAGAACGAGTGCTCCGCCCCCAGCTCGCTGCATCCGAAGCGGCCGTCCCCATTGCCTATTCCAATGCGAGGGAGTTTCATTGACAGACGTCCTGCTTCGGCGTTTCTCAGTGAACGCCATGCGGCGCCCTCCTATCGTCGACACATGGTTTCGAGTGCCGATCTCTCACATAGGCCAATGGACTGTTTGCTGGGAGACGAAGCTGCCATGATGGGTAATGAGACTCCCTTGCTCCATAGTGACACTAAAAAGGGAAAGTGTCGAGGGCAGCTGGAAAAGCAGGTGGTGGACCAAGTGATAGCTGTGTATGGGGATCGTTTGCAAGAACTTAGTGCGCGCTGGGCGGCTAAGTTCTATGGTCAGGTAACGTTTGGCCCGCGGAACTATCCGTACCCTTCTTCCCGATGGCTTGCAAGGCGGTTTAAAATGAAGAAGCACAAGATCATCAAGCGATTCCGCTTCCGTCGGTATAAACTTGCGGCTGTGGCTAACCTCCCCTTTGCCAAGATGATACGTGTGGGTATGCTTCCGGAGCTGAAAAGCAGCAAGACAAAAAAAGGGGATGTGGTTGATGCGGCACTCAGCGGGCAGCTGGTGAGTGCCGCGCGCAGTGCAGGCGATAAAAAGAAGGGACAACGTAGCCGCCCAAAGTCAAAGTACCAAGTGTAGTGCACGACTGGGGTCTTTTGCGTTTTCACTTCCACGACTCGTGGGGTTGTGGTTAATAGTGTTATTATTATCTCTACTTTGTGGAAAGAGAGTGCATGCCATCAGTGACTCCATCGGTTCGGGTACCAACGGCGATTTTACACACACGCACGCACGCGTATGCACTTGCGTTTCGTGGTTAGAAACAGAGGGTGTAAATGCAAATGTTTTGGGCGTGAAGAATCTCTTGCATAAAACATCAAGGGTCATTTGCTTGTGGAAAAGAGTTGGTGCTAAGCTAGTTGTCTAGTAGCTCATTTTGGTTACCGTAGAGCTGCTCTGTTGCATGCTATGCATCCACACTTATTTAGTTATGGCTAACGTACTGGTACTCAGCTTGGTCATTGGGAACTTTAAAACAAAAGAAACAAAAAGAAGAAAAGAAAAAAAAGTACAGAGAATGGTGACCCAGCAAATGTATTTCATGAATAGGTAAACTGGTCCCATTCAGCACTTGGATACTTCTCCCTTGTTGTGTTGTCCTTTATTTGGATGTGCTCGCTGCAGACATGGAAGCGTACTTTAGGGAGTTAGTTCTGATGCCTGGCTGGTCCACTGTGCCGACCGCTTTTACTCGCACATCGTCACCTACCACATCGTTTCCGGTGCTGCTGCCTAGTTATACTCCACATTATCGCTGATGCGCAAACATCACGGGAAAAAACGATGTAGCTCCTGTGTGACGAGTTTGTCTAACAGGGTTTTAAAGTTGTTGGGTGACATCTTCTTTTCTTCGATTTATCACTTTTGCCCTTGTGTGGTACCGTTCAGCGTCGACCAATTTCCGTGACCGAGTTGATAAAGGCGTTAACCAAAGGAATAACTAGAGTAGCTTGTAGGGAAAAACTAGCGATTAAAGGTCCCCAGAGGAGTAGGGGCGTTAGGGAAGTTCGATGTTGCAATCATCATTTCATCTCTTGCATTGTACTATAGTCCCTTCCCGAAGACTTTGTCCCTTTTAGATTATTATTTTTTGGGTGGGACAATGATGACCGGTATCTGGATGTCAGCACTAGGGCAGTTGCAGCGGCTTTCGTGGGATTTGGGTCAGGTGCCCACTGCCTGCCAGTGGTTGTGTTTTTTCGCTGCCTGTAGTGCACATCCAGTTGCGAAAGCAAGCGGTTGTTCATTTGCAAGTATGTCACCTAGTGGCCATTCGGGTGGTGGCAAAGCTGAACGCAATTCGGCGGCTTCTGCTTCTACTCTAACCTTGCCATTGCCATTGCCTCGACATGTGCGCACGCTAATTGCCGAGAGCGTCATTGATGCCGTGCGGCTGGCTCGTCTCCAGCAGCTTTTTGTGTCACCAAATGGTATAGTGCAAGCGGCATACCAAGAAAGCAGTGGGATGGGAAAAGAATCTGCTCTCACTTCAATTGATGACACCGAGGATGTGACGCGTTGCAAGATCCCGGTGGATGTTTGTGGTGTATTCCTGTGCCGCGGTGCGGCCTGGGGAAGAGAAATGAAACGAAGTGGGGCACTCCAGTCTGATCTTCAGAGCGTTCTGTGTGCCTGGTGCATTTCTCACGAGACGCCACAGAGCACTGAGCAACTGCACCGCTGGCTTTGTGAGGTGACAAAAGTTCTTCACTATTTTTTGTTGCAGTCACAGGTTATGTCGGATGAGGAGGAAGGTGTTGACGCACGGATGTACTTAGAATACCCTAATCTTCTCAGTGTGCTCCATCATTCGCTGTATGCGCTTTTTGGCCGAGCACGTTCCACTACTGTGGCTTCCGGTAGTCAGTACGACACGCATCACCATCAAGAAGCAGCGCTTCTTTCATTGTGGCTCCTAAAGGAATATGTATCCAATACCAGGGGTTCGGGTCTCCCTCAAGCTGCCCCCACGTCTGGCGTATATACAGGAACGCACATTTTTACAAGCATGTTACGGGAAACTCAGCAACTGCTTGCTTTCGGGCAAGGGACGCGCGTATGGTTGCTGGATCTCCCTGCGTTTCTGAAAACCAATGCGGAAGCAGCAAGGGGGAGTACGCAATTACTAGAGAACTCCACAGCACTGGAGAGTCAGTTGAAGGAAAGCCCCGTTTGCCAGTTAGCCAGAGAAACTGTGCCTCGGACCGAGGTGGTGCCAAATATAGGAACACTGTTCGTAGACCCACACAGAACAGCCGATGCGAGCACACTTCGGGCAATGAGTGACGAACTCAGTCGCATAGCACTCGGTTCGCGGGGTATGTGACAGTTGACCGTAATATCTTTGATCACCAGGGTTTTGGGTCTCCAGATGGCGCCTCCAAAATCTCTCCCACTGTGTTGGCACAAACACGCACGTGCATGGATGGTTCTAATCGCTCCCGCAACCAGAGAAGCAACGGTGGCTGATTGCGACTACGGTCTTAAGCGACACCGTGCGATCTGCTATCAATAGCATTACTCGCAAAGTGTTCAAGTGGCGGCTGTTGGTACTGAGAGCCGAGTCACGGATGTACGGTCGGTTTTCTAACCATCCTAGCGGAACACTCTCAGTGTAAAATTCTGGCCCATTTTTTTTTTTTAAAAAAAAAAAGAAAAGTAATAATAAATAAATAAAATAAAATAAAGTGCCTTGTTAGCGTTACGTTTGTCTCGCTTGAAGAGTATATGTCTTAGTGAAGGCGCGCCTTTGCGGAAGCGGCACTACTGTATCTTTTTGTCCTCATTGTGTAAGCGCCACCACCACTACCACTTCAACTTCCAACAAATACAATACCACACGCTTAACCGCTCCTCGCTTGACCTGAACCGATATGTTGGAAGAAAAAAATCAGGATTCCAAAAGGTCTTTTAAGACCTTAGAGCCTGAGGACCAGCGAAACTTTAGTCATACGCAGTGACCCCAACAGTAACAACTTGTGGAGCGGATTACAAAAGAAACAACAAGGAAAAAGTAAACAGATAAGTATCCAGGTAAAAAAAAACAAAGAAGAAAGCTCAGAAGAAAGTAGTAAGGTAGTTTATAATCTTCAGTGGTCAGGAGGAAAAAACAAAGCAGTACTACAGCGCCCGCTAGTTTACATTATTTTTATTGTTCCTGGTTGATTCATGTGTGGAAGAACATGCTGCGTTTGAGTCGCCATTGTTTGTCATCCCTCCTCGCTGTCACAACTGCTCTTCGTGCGCGATTGCCGTGCACAGCCCCTGCCAAAAGCCTTGCCGATTTCCATCCAAGCATTGCCGCCTCGTTTCTCGCAGCAGCCGCGGGGAAGCTTCTTCAGCCACAGCACTTGCAGCCCACTAGCCGTCGGCTTGTATGGTGGCGTTGCCCGTACTGTTCCCATGAACACACTAAGCGTGTCGATCTTCACGTGGCAGCTGGTGGTGTTTGTCCAAAATGTAATCGCATGCCCACCCTCACTAGTCAACAGAGTCCCCATGGTCATAGCAGAGGTGGGGGAAGCAAAGAGAAAAATGGTGCAAATGTTGGAAGTATGATGGCGGAGGGGCAGTTGAAGAAGCAGGCTGTAAAGCACAGATGTCGTCCCAATAGCTCCCTCTCTGTTCTCGCTGCTCCCAATGCGAATCGTGTGAAAAGCAGCATTGCTGACGATATGTATCTGCGCATAGTGGAGACGCGGAATCTCCAACCTATGCTCGCTCGGAGCTACGACAAGGAAAAAAATACGATATCCAGCGACGAAGAACTTTTAGTTTCACCTAAACTGGATGGCGTTCGTTGTATGGTGGTATGGAATGTACTCGAGAAGCGTCTCTGTTTCTTTAGCCGTTCGGGCACTTTATTTGAGTGTTGCGACCACATTGAACCGCACCTTCTTCCACTGTTTAAGCAGGATACAACGTTGGTGCTAGATGGAGAGCTTTATAGTCACAATGTGGACGACTTTGAGCAACTTACATCAGCTATACGCACAACGAGGGCCCACCGCACCCCCGAGCTAGAAGTTCTTCAACAGAAATTGCAGTACCATGTGTTTGACATTATGTATGCCAAGAAGTTTGCAGACATGTCCCAAGTGCCTTTTGTGCGGCGGTACAAATTCTTGCGCGAGTTGATGAAAACCATAACCACCAGCTCCACTAGTAAGAGGAAAGGCAGAAAAGAATGCTACGATGTGATCCAGTTGGTGCCTGTGGTGCCAGCACGGAAGGCGGATGTGGAGAAGATTCTTCGGTTTTACATTGCAGACGGTTACGAGGGTGTCATGGTTCGTCGCAATTACACTGAAGGCGCTAAGGGTGGTAATGTTGACCACACCTTGTTTGACATTAGCAGCGAAATCAGGAGCAATTTTAGCGAGGAGGATAAGGTAAATGGCCACGATGATGGTACTTCTTCAGGGGGATGTGACCCTGTGGGGAAGAAACGCAGGCGTGGGTGCAGTGTTCCGCCCGGCTATGCCTATGGAGCCCGCTCGCCTAATTTGCTCAAGTACAAGCTCATGCATGACAGCGAATATGTCATTGTCGATGGTGTAGAGGGTCAGGGAAAGTGGCGTGGCTGTTTGGGTGCGTTTGTTTGTAAGACGGAAAATGGTCATCATTTTACAGTAACACCAGCTACATCTGAGGAAAACAAACGTGAGATGTGGCGGCAGCTGCGTGTTTACAAGGGGCGTGTTCTCACAGTCCAATATCAGGAGCTTTCCACAAATGGTGTACCGCGCTTTCCAATAGGGAAGTGCGTACGGGGCGCCAAAAATGGCAGCGATTGGGTTTAATTCTGACAGATCACATGAATGTGCATGCTTTTACTTACTGTTCTTTTGTTGTTTACTGTTGTTTCTCCTTCTCGCAAGATGCCCCAGACTTTCAAATATCTATATACCATTGCCTCATAGCTGGGCGAAACGGGAGGTCGTTGTGTGTGTGTGTGTGTGTGTGTGTGTGTGTGTGTGTGTTATGTTGTATGAGGCAGTTAAATGCCCTTTGAGAAGAGTAAAGTATCCATATGGTCACACAACTGCACACACCTCACGTTCTGTGGGGAGCAGAGCGAATGCGTGAAACAGATAGGGGGTACACAGAATGAACTCGTAGGGCGTGTACGTGTCTGACGGTACGGGGACTTCATCACACTCTCGTTCTTCACATGAATATTACTTATTTTACGATTTACGTGCATTGCTGGGTACTCACACCTGTGCGCCTTCATTTCCACAGTTTGCCGCAGTTTCTCCTTCATTCTGTCCAGCTTTTGAGGTGTGATCAGAGAAAGTGTCTGAAAGCAGCACAGAAGGCCAAAAGTGAGTCTGAGGTGGGAGGGAAGAAAGAGATGAAAGGAGAGAGAGGGAGAGAGAAGAGTGGGGAACGTGTATGATTATTCTGTTTTGCGTTTGGTCATTCTATACGCTTCTATGTGTGCTTGCGGCCGTTACTCCTCTCCCTCCACCGGCGTGCAGCATAGGAGGGAAGGAAAGTGAAAAAAAATAAAATATATATATATTCAAAAAGCATTCACAGGAAGCAATTCTGTATTGTACGCTAATGTCTTATTGGCTTTTATTGATTTTTGTATGTCTTTTATTGTTCGTGTCCATTCTGTATTTGTACGTGGAGGTGTATGCTGTGGTTTCTCTGACAAGAGGGATTAAATATATGTGCGCACACGCGCGTTCACGCATTACGTACCTTCTGTGAGCGGGTCGATGTGCTTCATATCTGCCCTGGCTTCTTCATTCCCTCGGCGTTCCGGCTCTCTCGGTTCGTACGGTGAGGTGCCGTGCGACGGTGGTCGGGGATGGATGGGGGTAATCCGAGATGAGTACGCAGCAAGAGAAGAATCCAAGAGGACCAATGACTGCTGTCGTTGCGTTCCTTTCTGTACATTTGAAGGAGTTCTCTTTTTGCCTTTGTACCAAGTTGCTTGGCTTCTGTATCACATTAGTTCAGGAGAGTCTGGCCAGATCTCGCGAAACTGGAAAGGGAAGTAAAAAGTTCCATCCAGTCGTGGCGAGATGAGTGTAGACACGGGGGAATTTTCTCCCTCTACTTTATTTCCTGCTAATTTTCGAGACGACATTGCGCCTTTACTTTTATTTTTCTTCTGCGATAGTCGCAGGACACACAAACACACATTATATAATTAGTTGTGCTTCTGGACGTGCGGCTAGGGACTAGAGGCCCCATCCCTTTCGAGGTTTGGAAGTGGGCGGCCGCACACGGACGGTGACAAACGAATACGTGTTAACATTGATAAAGTAATAGAAGGCCAAAGAAAGGTATAAACGTACGCACGCACACACAGCGAAATCAGTTCGTAAATCGGGACGTTTCAGTCGGTGGTGATTATTTATTTTCACGTCTTCCAGAATCCCTTTTCTGTTTGTGTGTGTGTGTGTGTGTGTGTGTGTGTGTTTTACCTTTGGTAAATAGATTTGGATGCATAGGCGGAGCAGACTATGGCATGCATCTTCGTTGCCTAATATGACCCCGCCGCTACTGTTTGGCACCAGAGTGCACCGCACGGCTAAGCAAGTGGAACTTTACCGTCAGCTGAGGGATCTCTCCATCCACTCGGCGTTCCCACACATTGCTGCTTGCTGGGTTGGTCCATGTTGGGGGACCACGATGCTAACACCCCACCACGTTAAAGTTGCATGCAGAAAAATAGCAGTTTGGAGGTGTAGCAGGTGTCTTCAGGAGTTTGAAATGATCGTCATGGATTTTGTAAACAAGCACGGAGAGTGTCCGCTCTGTGGGCAGCGCCAGCAGGGCGAGCAGGAACGCTACAATTCGGATGGCACGGAGGAAACGAGTATGGTGGTTCAAGAAAATGGAAGTGTGCCCATGTACACACCGGCGCCCCGTATAACACACGCAAAATACAAGAGTGTCTTATTATACAACCCAGAGTGGGATGGGCTCAACGTCCAGCCGATGTTGGCAAACAGATGGGACACCGTGTCAGAAGTTTTTTATAAACCTCATAAACCCGAGGAGGAGGAATTGTTGCTTGTATCACCCAAGATTGATGGCATTCGCTGCCTAATTGGTTACAACAAGTCGAGTAGGACGCCGCAATTTTTTTCTCGTGGAGGCATTCTGCTGGAGTGTTGTGACACGTTGGTGCCATACGTGATGCCTCTTTTCGAGGCAGACCCGTCTCTGATGTTAGATGGGGAGCTGTTTGCACCAACATGTAGCTTTGAGGAGTTGAGTGGCATTGCTAGACGGCTTAAAACCACAACTAATGGGGCGCACCCAGAGCGTTCGGACTTTTTAGAGTACTACGCCTTTGATATTATGCACTCCAAACAACTCTCTTCTCCGAATGCGCCCTACTCTGAGCGCTACTGCTTGCTGAAGCGCCTCATTCCAGACTCCATAATGGAGCACTTTGTCTTCGAGACAGGCGATAACCAAGAGTTGAATAGGTTGTGTGATAAGAAGATCCGTGACACCGAACGTAAAAAGATCTTTACAGTTCCCGCAGCTGCCGCGTACCCCAGAGAAATGGACCGCGCTCTAAAAGTGGGATGTGAACTAGGATTTGAGGGCATCATTATTCGTCGTCCGTCCTTCCCCTACGAGCATGGGAAGCGAAGTTTTGGCTTGTTTAAGTACAAGGAGATGCAGGACTCCGAGTATCGGATTGTTAGCTTGATACCGGGCAAAGGAAAGTTTGAAGGTTGTCTCGGCGCGTTTCTGTGCGAAACTGAGGATGGCACGCGCTTCAATGCAACACCTAAAACTACCTATGCGAACCGTAAGGAGCTTTGGAACAGACGGCAGGAGCTTGTGGGACAGTTTCTCACAGTCCAGTACCAACAGCTGACGCCCCAAAACGTGCCGCGCTTCCCAATCGCAAAGTGCGTTCGTGGGGGTGCAGAATGCACGTGGCTATAGCGGGTCAAAGGAAATGACCAGGGACGGCGGTTGGCCAGTGCCGTTGTACTCCTCTTCGGGATCTACGCAAAACACGTTTATTCACATTTATAACCGTGCTGGTTCTATTACCATTGCTATAACGATTTATTAAACTTTAACTTACATTTACTTTCGGGATCCACTTCATGTTGCACTGAATGGCATGCTCAGTGGTAGTCTGATGTAAAACAGGCGTCGCGGAGGACGAGGGAGAAGGTGTGCGCCTGCGTCTCCGCGTTGTGGTGTGAAGTATTTTTCACATATCCTACACTTATTTTGACGTACTTATCGGATAGAAGGAGTTTGCCGACTGTTTTTTATTGGCCGTTTTGGCGAATGTGGTTGCTGTTGCTGAACTATAGACCGAATCACTATTGAGGTGTGCTTCGCTTCAATAAAGATTTCCCATTTGCTTGGCGTCGCTGCGTTAGTGTGTGCGCACATACGTGCAATGTTGTCTGACACGTGGAACGATAAACATGTAAAAGGGACATGAGCAGAAAAGTAGAGATAATGAGATGGAAACGAGCGGCAGTTTATCCAGCACCCTTGAGTCACACTGAGCATGGCGTGGCAGCCCGATACAATGATTAATGTCATTAGATAAACCCCATAGATGTTCTAATTGAACAGGATCATTCCTTTATTTTAGACGCATACGCTCCTACTGCGAATTCTGTCAGTGGCTGGCGATGGAATATAAACGCATGGATTGAATCCATTTCTCTTCATGATTTGCTGTTACACTTGTATTCATATCGTGACGAAGTACTCCATGACAAACGGGCAGATCAGGCATTTGTTTCCAGCAGCACTGGGGAAAGGCGAGAACAACTGCCTTTTAGGTCCTACTTTACAGACCCGTGCACAAATACATGCTGATGCACCCACACATCTCTCTCTCTCTCTCTCTCTCTCTCTCTCTTTGCGTGTGTGTGCAAAAAAAGGAGAGGGAGAGGAGAAAATCTTCAGTAGATCTTTTGTTACTGAACTATTCCTTTTTTTAATTTTTTCCTATCACCATCATATAAAGTGCGTTAGCTCATTTATTCACAGACAGTACCAATAACACGAATAACACATTGGGAGTGGTGTTTGGGTCAGTGGTTGAAACGAGGAAGTGTTCTTGCAATTATGTTTAGACGCCAATGGGTCTGGCATCGCGTTGCAGGTCTGCGATATTTTACCACGGTTAGACGTCCCCTTCCTGCTTCAATCATACGATGTAGAGCGCGTGGCAGCATTGCGTGGAGCACCCCGCTCCTAGCTCCCTCATGTCAAATTGCGTATAAAACGAACGCCGCGTCGTTTGAGAGTGAGGTGATTCAATCACAACAAGCCATTTGCCTTGTATACTACAGACCAGACAGCAGTGGTTGTAATGCCTATCTTGCTCACACGGAGCGCCTTGTGGATAAACTTAACGAAGAGACAACTGGTGCAGTTAGTGACACCAAAGCAGCAGACACCCCATCGCAGAGGGCCTGGCTAAAGCTCTGCACCATCAATGCGGACGAAAACAGGAATCTCGCCTCTGCGTTTTCTGTTGAGAGGGCGAAACTGCCTGTGACGTACTTTATAATGCAGGGCACGATAATTGATAAGGTTGTTGGCCAGGTTGCAGAACCTCGCTTAGAAGGCATCCTGCGCAAGTTTCTAGAGCACTACCAAAAGCAAATGAATGTTGATTTGATTGCTGAGTCCCCTGAGAAGCAGAACCCTCTTCCAGCTGCAGCCACCACGGATCTTCTAAGCGGTGCTTCCACGCAGTATCTGCAGAACCGTATTATGGCGGCACTTGTTGGGCCAGAGTGCATTCGTCTTCCACAGGAAAGCGAAAAGCTCGATGGCCTGCGAAAAACAATACAACAAGCCAAGAAGAAGAGCATTTGCGAGTTGCAAGAACTCCGCAGGGAACTCGGAGTGGATGTGCGCCGTCTTAGCGACGAGGATATGGCGGCACGCTACTTCAAGTCCTCACAGTACATCGGGGCGGCGCTGCTGTCGGGGCTTGAAGCGTTGTTTTTGGCGCGTGTACACGCAACGATTGGAAACATTGCGGCGGAAAACATTGTTTATGCCCTCAATGCGATTCAGCGTGACTTTGAGCCAGCCTTGGGCGACACTAACATGCGGCGCCTCGTGTCACTCTGTGAAGTGCTTCTCCTTCGAGCAAAACTTCTCCTTCAGCAGAAGCAGGGCTCAGCGTCGTCTCTGAGTGCCGTTGATACGTCCGAAGAAGTACCGTGCGAGAATGTGTACTTGCCAAAGATGCTGCGTTGGATTGATGAGGTTGTAGATGCCCGCATCCCTCCGGAGCAGTACCCAACTTCTGATGTAGAGGAAATGTTTGTCCTCCTGAAGACTAGTCTAACACACGCGCGACGACGCGAGAATAAGGAGGACGAAAATAACGCGCACGCAAGAAGAGTGCAGGAAGTGAAGACATGTCTCCTAGGTGTTTTGCAGCTGTATCACAGCGATCCAAAAAGTCAGGAGGCGCGGCTTCGGCTCACTTCTCTCCTGTACTAGCATGCAATAATAATAGAGCGGGCGTAATGGGATTGCGGCGCGGTAATTTTTATGTTATCGATTCGTTCTATCTTCACCTCTCACTTCTCACACACACACACACACACACACACACACCACACACAACTTCTGTTTATTTCGTTGTGTGCGTATGTATGCACGTGGTACTTTGAACTTTTTGCACTCCATTGATGTGTCCTTTTCTTGATCGACTTTTGCGTCACAATAGACACTGAACAGCCGTGGTCTTTAGGAACAGCATGCCATCAAATAAGCGGCGAAAACCTCATGCTGGCAGAAGACACGGTGAGGAGGATAGCAGAAGTGGGCATCCTCAGCTGACTGAGCAGCCGATTCAGTATGAAAGAATTGGTACCGAGAGTGGATCGTGGAGGTATGCTGAACAGATACAAGAACTGTTGCGTAAGATGCACAGTACAGGCACATGCACGAAGTCACAATGTTGTGAATACAATCAACAACCAAACACTGCTGGCGCAGACCATCTTGCGTGCCACGGAGAAACACCCTCGGGAGCTGGCAACCTTGTTGACAGCTTTGGCTTGCAACCGTACGAGCCGTTGTGCAGCAAGCATGAATACGACAGAGTAACAGAGACCGAGAGTATGACAGTGAATGGAAATAGCAGCGACTACCACGCACGAAATGGCAATAGCTGCCACCACGGTAGTCGTGGCGCCTCATTCAAGTCCACTGTACCATGGCAGCTCCGCGAGGGAGCAAGTGACCCCACCTGCAATTATTTCAGTTTTCTAGGCACGAAAAAGTTTTGGTCCCAGATGCAGTTTTCACTGCGCCTGACGCTGGTGGGGATGCTGATCCCATGCGTACTTATTGCTGTTACTGATTCCAAGCCACCATTCCACGGGTCGATGTATGCCCCGCTTGGTGTGTTAGCTGGGGGTGGGGACACATTTGGCAGATCGGCAAGTTACTTGATCCAGTTCCTGAAGTCGGCCTGCATCTGGCTCCCTGTTGCAACAGTTTGTCAAGCACTGCAGGTTGAACGCTCCTTTGTGGTGTGGGCTGTCATTTATCTTGTGGTGTTATTCCTTGTTGCCAGCTCCACGGAAAATGTAACGCGAAAGGTTTGTCTGCTGCTCTTTAACATCGCCTTTCTTCAACAACTGCTGCAAAAGACGGATATCGTCGCGCCGACGCGCCTTATGGTAGACTGGCTCATTGGCGCGTTGTTTGCAGTGGGAGCAACCCTCTTCCCATACCCACAACTGTCCACCAAACTAGCCAACAAAAAAATGAGGTTTCTGCACGACAATGCGGTTACCGCGTTTCGTGGCCTTGTTGCGTGTTTGTGGGCTACGACAAATTTGGAACGTAGCATGATGATGATTCGTGTACGATACGTAATGCAACTTTTGGATACACTGCTAGATGAGATGCGTGACATTGAAACGTTTGCTGCCTATGAACTAATTGTGTTTGGTAGTTTTGAGAAGCGCGAGCTCCGACAGCAAAAGTTAGAGCTTTTGGACAAGCTTCGACTCAATATGCTCTCAATGATGCGTGTTATCGACATTGTGCAAGATCACCAAGACGCTCTTGACGAGTTGTTCCCACGTCAACACTTTCGCACGAGCCTCATGCGCCCAATGGAAAACATCATTGCTGCCCTAGAGGAGCTCCTCGAGGGACTGGCAAACGCACATGAGCGTCGCACTCTTTCGGAATTGGATCCTCTTTTTGAAGCCTGCGGGCGAACAGTCAAGCGGCTGCAAGACGACTTTAGTGAGTCCTACAGGGCAGTCCTCCCCCGCTTGGATTCAGGAAGGGAAACAAAGGAGTTTGTCTCTCTTGTAACGTCCTTTTTGTTTACAGTGGTAAATTTCTGGCAAGCTATCGATGAGTTTCATCACTGTGTTGTGAAGGGGGACAAAAAATCCAGTAAGCCATCATGGCGCTGCATACTGGGCATGGTCACGTCCGCTGTCGTGGACTTTGGGCGCTTTGTTTGGTCCATTTGCCACAAACCAAGTACGGATACAATATATGCAATTTTGGACGCAGCAAAAGTCAGCATCGCCATGCTAATTTCCACCTTGTTCTTTTACTTCACATCACCACACTCATTTCTGTCTGGTCCCACTATCATCGCCTACGTGTCAGGTGTTAACCCGGTGGAGGCTGTGAAGGCTTCGCTAGCCAGGCTTATCGGAACAATCTTGGGCTCTGTCATTGGTTTCTTTGCCGCATCGTTTTGCACTACGAGTGCGCATGTCATCTTGAGCATCTGTATCTCCACTGCAGTAATGACATTTTTCCGCAATTCGGAGAAATATGGCGCAATTTCAGTATGCGCCAACTTTGTTATTGTATCAAGTCTCTCTCTTGAAAACATTACAACAGAACACGTGGTTAGCCGCATACAGCAAAACACATTTGCTATAATTGTATACTGTCTGATATGCGTAAATGTGGTTCCTGTTAGTCCCACTAAGCTTCTCGTGCGCAAACGCATAGGAGTGCTTAGTCAAATCAGCGCAATTGTTGGAAACCTGATCGCATTGTACAACGACCCGCTATTGGGTAGCAGCAGGGATGAGCATGGGAACGACCACCAGCAACGTTGGTACACTTGGGAGGGATCTCTTTCTCGAGATATGATGCTGGGGCCCTTCACTAACGAGCTGTGGCGTACGCAAAAGTTTACCACTGATCGGATGCGGCTCCGGACGTTCATAACTGTCCCGGAGCCAGACGCCCGTATCTGCGCATTTTTTGAGGATGTGAGCTGTTTGCGTGAGGACTTGCGTGTCTCTGCTGCAATTATGCCCCTGGCAGCAGACGAACCTGACAACTCCTGTGAACACACTCGCGTGGCTTCTTATCAGCTACAATCGACGCTTTATCGCATTTTTGTGCTGGTTTATGTAATGGTGTGTGGATGGAAGCTAATGCGTGATAAGGGATACTTCACCCCCGAAGTGCACCACCTCCTGCATTACTTGCAGCCCGTAGTGCACGATATTCGCCTCGTGCTACGGCGTTTTATGGGCCTGCTGAGCTTTTACCTCACTCACACCAGCTGCCCACTAGGACCGGAACTCGTAAAGTGCCTTACGCAACTGCATAGTTTGATGGAGGAGCTCAGGGAGCGGACAAATCAAGCCATTCTAATGACCATGTCCGATACCACTGGCAACAAACAGCAAAGCGGGGGGACAGAGTCTAAGAGTGTATGCGCGATGGGAAGTGGAGATGGTCCTCCTGGTAGCAATGTTCCCAACCGTGCACAAGGCAGCGATGTGCAAGGCGTGTATGCGATAAACCGTGGGAAGGGTTTGTCGGAAATGCGGCGGGAGGTCACAGCCAGCACTCTACAGTCTACTGATCAGGAGGAATGCACCCGTCATTCGGCGGTAAAGCGAAAAAAACGGGGCAGCGGAAAGCGCTCTCGTGAGATACGCCCAACAACAGCACCATCGCCCACAAAAGTTCCCTTTGGAGAAGTGGAAAGCGGCGAAGACCGCAATGCGAAGTACTTTGAGTTGGAAATCCAGGATCCATTACACTTGGATTCGCATCAAGCACCCGCCAGCTCGCAAACGCCGGGGGTTTTGGACACTCCTGATGACTCTGCTTTTCATGACCACGCCACGTCAAACGACTCTGTGAATGTTGCAACCTCAATGACAATCCTAGATGTTGAAGGGCTGCATGCCATCACCCTTTCACTGGAGTTAATGGGAAAGGAGTTAAAAAATGTGCTCCTTTCCTCCGAGATAATGGTGGCGAGGCAAGATGGCTAAAACTCTCATGCGTCCGGAGGTCATGTGAGGAGGTTGGGAATGCAGTGACGAAGCGGGGGTTAGGAGGTGAAAATGTATTTTACCGATATTGTTATGTGCGTGCCCTGACAGAGACACTGAGTACAGACGTTCCGACTGTGGCCAATACTGTAGCATCATCCATAAGATCGGAGAGATCGTGTGAGTGATCAAAGGAGGTGTAAAATGCCATTCAAAATACCTACTTCCACGTGCTAGTGCAATGGCTTGGCACCGGCTGGATTCCATGCGTAATCCAAATGCAGTATAAATATTTTGTTATAGCCTGCTCAGTGAACGGCCCATGCGCCTCAACACACGAGCAACTGCTGGGCATTTATGATTACCTACTCATTGAAACCTGGTGGTCGAGATGGCGGTGGAGCTCTAGTGAGGGGAGCAGCCGCCCCCATGTCCCCTCTCTTCTCTTCTCTACTTTCCTCTGTCCCCCTGCATCTTCGGCTCCACATATGTGGGATGCCACGTGCATTGTTTATTAGTAGGACCAGAGTGTGGTTTCCTATTGTAGACTGCTGAAAATCCGTCTCCAAGAAGGCATCAGTGCAGAGAACAGGAGCATGGAGGGGACTAAGCTGAAGGCGGCAGTGCTGCAGCGCCTGAGGGAGCTGCCACTGTTGCTTGCCTCACATGCTGTCGCTTCAGTCCCTCTTCCCTCGTGCTCGTTTCCGAGCGCCCGCCGACCAAGTTGTATATATGCCACGAAAGTTCAGTTCTTTTTTTCTTTTTTTTTCTTCTTTAGAAGAAGAAGAAATGCACTTGTTTGTGCATCTTGTTTTTCAGCATGCTAATTGCATGTGTAAAAGGAATGTAACAGACAGTCAGATATCTTATGTATAATTCCCACTCCACTTCGTCCACTCTTCGCTGTTCAAGATGACAACAAGCCATTGCTGTCACCGTACGGTGTTTCCATGAGAGAAATTTAATTCGAAACGGTTAATTAACTACAACTTTATTACTGATTATTATTATTATTAACACGAAAAGGTGCAATAAACAAATACATGCCTCCCTTTAGTGGAAAGCAAAAAAAGAAGCAATTGCAAGAGAAACGACTGCAAAAGAAGGAGCGTCAGAAGCGGGGTGATAGTTCCAGTAGTGACAGGGGAGTTGAGTGCGCAAAGCCGCGGCGCGCATACAACCATCAAAGCGGTGAGGAAAGTGGAGATGACAAGTGTGTCCCTGACCAGGTGCATCAACAGGGCGAGTTCAAGTACGGTGCCGACCGTCTTGGAATTCGAAGCGTATTTCTCAAGGAATCCGCAGAAGAGATAGCAGCACGAAAGAGGGTCTCATACGAGCGACTCAGGGAACGCAACTTTGTGGGAAATGACGGTATCCCGTTTGGTAAATGGTTCAAAATGCCAGGCATCACGCGTGCATCGGTAATACCGTTTTCAGTCGAGATACCCACTCGCGGCTGGAGGCCTTGCGATGTCGTTTCATCACAGAAAGTGAAGGGGGATTCGGATGGTGCTGCTGATGGCAGTAGCACGAGCAGTGAAGGGAATGCTTTAGAGCGGACCGAAGATGACGACAACGATACTCACATCCCGTCAGATGCTGCGGAGGTGGAGGCGCGTGAGCTGCAGCGCTTTAAGGAATACATGCGTATAGTGGACAACTTCCCACTACCCTCTTTGATGGATCAGATGCAAGTTAGCTCATACGAGCGAAATCTTGACGTATGGCGGCAGCTGTGGCGTACTGTGGAGCAGAGTGACGTAGTTATTATTGTTACCGATGCACGATACCCCATTGTGCATCTCCCACTTTCCTTGTTGCATTATATCGTGAGGGCTAGTGGAAAGGCCTGTGTTGTTGTTCTGAACAAGGCGGACCTTGTGCCCCGTCATGTACTCGACAGGTGGATGAAGTTCCTTGAGGCGTATTTCCAGGCCACAGGAATCGTGGCAAAAAGTGAAGAGGAGGCAAAAGAAAAGGGCGTTGTGTGCAATATACCACTTGTTCCCTTTACGTCCCTTCCAGCCGATGAGACGGCAATCGCTGAGGAGAGTAGTTGCAACACTACGAAGCGCCGAAAAAAGAAGATGCGTCGCAACAAACTATACGAGCAACTGCGTTCAGGGAAGCTGCAAGTTGGCGACATTAACAGTTCCACAGGAAGTAGCGACGAGGAAGAAGTAGAGGAGGAACTAGAGGGACTAAAGGAACATAATGGCGTAGGGGGTGCGCCCAACAGTCTTTTGCCTGCCTCAATAACTAAAAAAATGGATAGCAAATGGGCTGACGATGCCTATGCTGAGACCGATAACTTTAAGGGCAAGCAAAAGGCAGAACATGGGCTCAGACAAGGCAAGCGCGATCACAAGGAGCTTAGAATTGTATCAGATATGATCACAAGCCTCCTGAGGCTTTGCCGTGATATCGGTATCTCCAGGCAAAAGTTTCGTTGCAATGCAGAAGCTGGTTTCACAGGAAATTGCAACGCTGCTAGTCTCGGTGACACTGACGGGGAGAGACGTGAAACGACGGCTGAGGAAAGTTATGTCCATATTGGCTTTGTTGGAAGCCCTAATGTTGGCAAGTCCAGTCTTCTTAATTGCATCCGCGGGACAAAGGTGGTTTCCGTCTCCTCCACTGCTGGGCATACCAAGCATCTGCAGACAATACCGATTCCCTTCGAACGTGTCGTCCTCATCGACTCACCAGGTCTCACTTTCCCAGTTTTTGGTGTGCCACGCCCTCTCCAAGCTGTTTTCGGTACACATCAAATCGCGCAAACTCGCGACCCGCAAAGTGGTGTGGCATTTCTTGCAACGCATTTGCAACTGGAGCGCATTTATGGCCTGCAAAAAATAGACGACTACTCCGATGAGGATAACTTTCATGATGTTCAGTGTGGTTCAAATGAAAACCACAACAATAAGGGTGGTAAACGAAACACTGCTCTCTCTACCGCGTGGTCCCCCTTTGAAATATGCGAAAGCTATGCCCGTAAAAAGGGTTACTTCGTTAAGCGTGGCAAGGGGTCACTCGACATTCATCGTGGAGCAATAGAGCTGTTGCAGGAAGCCTATGACGGTCGCGTTGTCTTGTTCCTTGCACCACCTGAGTGCTCCTGGTTGGAGAGCGCCGCATTTAGGGATGTGCAACCTTATCTTATTCTCCGCGCAGCTGCAGCGTGAGGTGGAGTGGTATGACACGAGGGGGGCGTGTACGAAGAAATGTGAGGTGCTCAAGCATGTCTCTCGTCTGTAGCGTACTGATAGATAAGTGCACCCCGCCCCCGCGCCATCTCTTTTTTTTCTTTCCTCCATCTTCTATATGTTGTCGTGGAGCGTCTGTCACACCCCACTGATAGGGACCAGTCGTGCATGTACGCGCTTTTGGTTCGCGCCCTACATGTGGTCGTGTGAAGGTGTGACCATGTTTGTAGGGAGTGTTGGGGTTTCACACCCTCAAAACGGTCGGGCTGGTGAGGTTTGAAGTCATGAATTTGTGTATCGCCTAAATACTCCTCCCCAACCAAAACCAAATGCTTCTCTCGACCGTTCTGTGCTGCTTCTTCAAGAGCATTTAAGAGAAACGATAGTGTTCTCCCTGTGTGAATAGTGTGGTACAGCTACTGGCAAACTTCAACAGATTTTCGGTAAGTGTTCTTGAGGGGTTGGATTAATTTGAGGTTCAGGGCTACTACTCTCCGGTACCATGCCCTCGCCCACTTCCGTTGTCGTTGTTGGCATTCCTACTACTATTGTTCCCAGCCTCTCTCTGTGCGCTTGTGTGTGTATGCTTGCATTGTAACAACTACCCAAGTGACTGTCTATTCACTACCGTACCCTCAAGCTCCCTTATCTTCTTTTAAGGTACACTCTTTCCTTTTCAAGAGTTTCAAAGGCACCAGGGATGAAGCACAACGTGTTTCCTGAGACTATGTAAACCCTCGTGGCATTCCACGCGTTAGCTACATTGCAGACATGCCACTGTACGTGAAGAACGGTGGTGGCGTTGACACAGTGGTCAGTAATCTCGTGCTCGAGTCCTCCAAGTACGAACATGCGGAAAAGCGACTTGTCAGCTGTATTGCAAATCTCGACTACAAGATTCCTAACATCAAAAAGACGTTGAAGGCTTTGCACTTCCTCCAGAAACGGATGAAGGAATCTGAAGCAACCGGTGACGAGGGTGCAGGCGTTCGTTCTTATTACTGCTTAACTGAGTCTGTGTTTGGTGAGGCAATTGTGAAGCCCCAAAAGACTGTTCATCTGTGGCTCGGAGCAAACGTAATTATTGAGTATACGATTGAGGAGGCAGTGGCATTGCTTGAGAAGAATCTTGCCAATGCGGAGGTCAACATGAATAACACAAAGGAGGATTTCGACTGGATAAGGGAGCAAATAACTAATTTACAAATTAACATATCCCGAGTATACAACTATGATCTAGCAAAAAAGAGAGAAGGTGGGGCCACGGACGACGCTGCTGCTGAATAGGTATATGAATATTCTAGTGCAGTGAAGGGTTTCATTGTGTGAGAAAAAGGGATTGGCAAAGCGTCACATAAGAGAAAACTTTAAAGGCATAGCGGTGAGCATCTGCACAACAGTTGAAGTGGGAGAGGCAACACAATTTTATACCTGTAGGCGAGATGGAACCTCTGGCGTAATGCTTGCAGTTTTACTTTTCCTTGCAGGCGGCTGTGCACATGGGAAAGAGAGCGAGCGGAGTGGAGACTAGACGGATTTGAGGGAATTGGCGTCAAGTGGATGTGTTGTGAAGAATATTGGTGCCCCTGGCCAACGGGTAATTTTCAACTTTGTTTTTTCTTGTCGTGCTTTCATCTGTGTATCACAGTGCACTCTGCTCCACTTGATAGTGGACCTGAGCTCTTGGTGTGCCCACAAAAAGAGCCTGACCCATCTGTCTGCCAATGTGCCGCTACTCTGTTTATTGTAAGTTGCATGCCCTTATTAGGGATGGTATCTCTGATGTCACAACCAACGGGGTACTCGCTCCAAATTTCTTCTCTTCTCCAACTCTACTGCTATTGTAATGGCCACAACAATGACCACACTGTTTGGAAAATGGTCTAGAAGTCATTGGAGGAGGTAGGCAGACGCACTCGGTGGTAGCAAAGGTACGATGCAGTGCGTTTTGAGACGTGTTGGTGGCATTAGAAGGTGGCCAATTTTGTTTACATTTCATGCCAGCTGCTATCACACTCGCCGTGGTTGCAGCGTACAGCGACGGGAGGAAGCAGAGCAGTCCGAGACGCGGCATGTCCTGCGTCAGCTTCGAATGCAATCTGATCAGATAAGACAGAATGGGCGAAGCAAACAGCCACGTGTGCTGAGTGGTACGGCAATGACTCTCTGTTCTGTTCCGGATCAGGGGCAATGCATGAAAGAGTCACCGGACATGAGTCAGCTCATAAGATGTTGCAAAGACATGTGCGAGTTGGCGGAGCTCGCAGAGGTTTCGTCTGAGGAGTGGTGGGACTCTGTAGCCATGTTGCTGAATGCCATGAGGAGGGCGGGGGAGATTCACAGGGATAGCCCTATCGAAAGTGTGTCAACCGCTGCTAATGAGCTTGCAGTGGGTGACACATCACCGTGGCAGATCGCTTTGCAACTGTTTCTTCGTCACCCGTTGCTTTGCAAAGGTGAAGCAGCGAAGCAGGAACGGGGGAAGCAGGTGGAAGCATGTCATCACTTGCTCAGGTGCTGTGTCATGTACACCGCCCCGTTACATGTGTGCCGCGCAGTCTACCGAACACTCAGTTTATCGGTATCTTCTCAAGACGCGACCGCGCATCCACTGGCCGCAACACTCACAGCTGAAAGAAGGGCGTTTGGACAGGTATCATGGCAATTCCCATACGCACGCTACCTTGTTGATCAGGCATCCTGTGTCAAGAACAATAAGGAACTTGCCTTCTCTCTACACAGCGAAGCAGCTCAGGTGCTTCTGCTTGACACCCCAAGAAGTGGTACCGCTATACGGCCTAGTGGTCATTTATTGGTACTCGAGATTCTCCGTCGTGTGGCCACGGGCGAGGTGACTCCCACTGGGAAGGAGGGAGATGAGCGGGCGGACGAAAAGGACGCAACACGATCCATCGACAAAGCGTTTTGGTCACACCTGGGGAATGACAACTTGTTTACTGTTGCTTATGATTGTTTTAGTTGGTGCCTGAGGCATTTTCCCAGGTCTATTCGAATTCTTCAAGATTTATTTCTTCTTTTTAGTGCTGTGGGCATGTGCCTACCTGCCTCTGCGCTAAATCCATTATTGTGCGCTACAACACGAAACAGCGATCCTGTTGCGTGCATAGAGGAATGCATATCTCATTGCCCAAAGTTCCACATTCAATTCCTCCATGCTCTCATGGAAATGCTTAGTACTGGCTCGGAAAAGAGGGAAATGTTCGTTCGCGTACTCGTAGAACTGTATACCCCACAAAGCCGCGTGAATGTGATATGGCAGCAGCAGCAACAGGCCCCCAGCCGGGCTGAGGGACGCGCGGCTCCCTTGTACATGTGGCTTGTTTGGCATATGCTTGCCATGCTGTCCCACTTTCGTCATCAAGTCCATTATTTGGCACGAGACACTCCGACTCACTCAGGCATTGCTGTGGGTGGTGACAGCGGAGCCCTACTGGAAGGAAACCGTAGTGCTCTGATGCGCTGGGAAGAGTGCACAGGGTCTACGTTACATTGCCTTCGCCTATTGTTTCTTCATTTACCAAACAAGTGCCAGGATCACTCGCGAGATCCGAGGTGGAAAAGGAAGTGCTACATAAAAGCACGGCAAAAGGCTTTTCGCTGGATTTTTGTAAGTGTGCTGAATGGCTCATTCTACACGAGTGCTGAAGTGCGGGAGGGAGGAGCCCTGGCAAAAGAGCGCGATATACATCCGATCATGGCGACGATTTTGCAAATTTATACGGAGCAGGATTGGAAGGGCCCGTCTGTCAACGCGTTTATCGAGTGTCTGCATGCGTGGGGCATGCACGATACACTGAAACGTGTCTTCTTGTCGGTGTATCGTGTGGACGAGAAGCGGTGGATGATGAATGAACAAAAGCCGGTGGACAGAAATCTGAATACTCCTGCATCTACTGCCGCTGCTTTTGGTGATGCACAAGGCGTGGCCAGCGGTGTGGAGTACGCTGAAAACAATCAAGACAATGACCCAAGCGCAGCTGGTGGCGAAGCTCTACGAGCCCTTGGCTCCACACCAAATTATCGCGGTTTCTCTATTCGACTGGCCACCTGCGAAATGATCATTGAGTCTTCGTGTTCTAACAACGACGCGGCCACAGCAGCGCTTGCTGTCAGCTACATGCTACGGCAGCTGGTGGGACACAAGTTAGCATCACAGAGAAGTGACCCAGCAGCAGATTTGACTACAATCGATGAGCGGGAAGTGGACGATACGACGGAGGCGTGGCTGATCAATTGCTCGAGCAACGTCCCGTGGAGTCTTGGATGCAAGAAATACAAGAAAAGATTATTCCACGGGTTGACGAGGTGTTCTGCAAGACAGGTGTAGACACTAATCAACGTTGGATGACAGATCTTAGCGATGTAAGAACGACGGCACTTTTCGCAGTGAATTAGTTTGCAGTTCATCGCACTACTGCACCAGTGTGATTTCTTTGCTTTCTCATGCCGAAACATACTCATTTTGCTTACGTGCTGCAACTCGGATTGTTGACTCGATGGTCTCTACAACCTTACAATGCTTTGTGTAATTGTGTGTGACCACTGTAAGTGTTCGCCATCTACGTTGGTGTCTCGCCTCTATGAGCACTCCGCATTGTGTCGTGTGTGGATGGGAAAACAAAAACAAGAAGAACAACGCGTTGCTAGAGCTTTTACTAGTAATCCAACTCAAAAATATTTCATCGTTACTCGCAATGATATCGTGCTTCTTGCCATCGAGGCGTTTGGGGATAATAGTGGCTCTTTAAACGCAGTGATTGCACCTCACGCAGATCTGCACAGCCCAGTCGAACAAGAGTGCAAGTTGCCACCAGTAGTGGCAAACAAATGCAAATGATGGCCCCTACATGCCAGCACACCATCGTAACTTCATGACATCAACTGCAGTGGGACAATAGTGAGGCTTGTTGGGATAGTTTCGCGTGGGAACTCGCAAAATTTCTGTGACATCGAAAAGCGTCTCTCCCCCCACGTGTTGTACTCTTTTTTTTTTCTTTTTTACCGTCTCCCCATTCTGCCAGTTGCTTTTGGCTTGTGTGCAAATTGGAACTTTTATGTTATTTTTTGCTGTCCTCGTATCTTTGCATACGCTCCAGCAGCATTTGGTTCGCTAAAATCCTTCTGGTGCGATGGGACTAGAAGGGTTGATGATGATAGGGAATCGACTCTATCTGTAACACTGTTGTTTTGGGCTGCGTCATTGCAACTAGATTTGGTTTAACTATCCTGCTCCCTATTCCCCTATTGCTTGGCACCGCAGACAACGATACTGAGGGCATAACATTAGGATCGTTTCCCATAGATACAATTGGGGTTAAGGGAGAACTGTTGCTCAAGGAAAGCTAAGCCCGTTTGTGAGGTGCAAAATGGGCTCTGCCAGTAGTATTAGTAAGTCGGCAAAATCTTCAAAGAAAGACAAGAAGTCAAAGGCAGTGAAGCAACCTCCCGAGAGCAATGTGCCGAGGCAGCTCCCAGTTCAAGTGCATGATGGCAAGCCCCTTCGGAACGGCGTTGGAAAGGTTGTCATTCCTTCTTCCATAACGCTTGATTTGCCACCACCTCCTGAACAAGATGTGGAACGAGACGTGGCGGGGGAGGAGCCAAGAAAGTTTGCGTGGTTCGTGGAGGACCTTGACCGTCCAGGTGAATGGGAGCTTTACCCCCAAGATGCCCAGGAAAGGTTGGACGAGGCACGACGGGAAAGGCAACCTCAGTGCCTTATCGTGATGAAAAAACGTATGTGCACTGTTGATCTTATAAAAATGGAGCACCGCATTCCTGGTGGTAATAGCCGACATCGTGCTGTGAAGCGCGTGGAGGTGGAAGTCGACGAGAACACCGGTGCTACGCGGGAGAAGTGTCACAACCGCTTTGATCCTTTTGCTGGTGACGGTACTGATGATGAACACGAGGTGAATGTAGGGGAAGGGGCGGTGGGTGAGGATGGGACTGACAATAAGGGGGAAGAGGCAATAGACAAAGGCACGTTTCAGGAGGAAGAAAGCCTTGGTGCTGGCGAGCGAGTTCCACGGCTCATTCGTACTGTTTTGCCTCATCAAGGAATATCATTTGCTTTGGCGTTATCTCCGGACGGTACGTCGATTGTTACTGGGGCACTAGGGGAAATGCTACTTTGGGATGTGGACACTGCCAATGCTTCGATGGAATTTAATGTGGGCCACGGCGTTGTTCTACATGCAGTTTTTTCTGATGATGGCCAGCACATCTTGTGTGGAAGCAGCGATGGTTTGGTGAGGCTGTACAACAAGGAGCCAAACGGTGTTACGTTCCATGGACACACCAACAAGGTGTATGGTGTGGGCTTCCTTGCTGGTCAAAGCCGTATCGCAACTGTGTCGATGGATGAGACGCTCTGCTGTTGGGATGTAGAGACCACCACGTGCATTCAGACCAGTAGATGTCATCGTGACTCCATTTTTGCACTGAAGACATCGAGTAAAAACGACTGGTTTGCCGTATCTGGGGGCAACGATGGGAATGTCTATGCTCACGACTTCCGCTTGGATGGGGATGTTGTTTGTCAGCGCTTTGTTGGACACAAAAACACGATATGGACCTGCTCCTTCAGAAAAGATGAACAAACGATTGTTTCGGGTGGAAGGGACAATGCTATTCATGTGTGGGATGTACGACATCCCTCTCTTCCGCTGCATGTTGTGCGCCATCATACGCGCCCCATTCATGTGACTGAATTCATGCCACACGACCGCGGGATAATTTCATGCGGACGCGACGGGACAGTGCGGTTAACAGATGCGGAATCCGGTCGGGGAGTCTGGCGAGCGGTAGCGCATCCGCGTTGTGTCTTTCGTGTTGATTTAAATGAAGAGCGGCGGCTGATGGCAACGTCAACTGGACAGTGCGCAGTTAATATTTGGGAATTTTCCAACAGCGAAAAATGGTAGGAAGTGAGTGAAGCAAGCTGTCATAATTGTGAAGGCGTGAGGAGGAGAAGGAAACGTGAGCATAACATGATTTGCGCCCACACGTTTTCACTATTTCAACAAAAATATTTGTCTTGGCTTCCCAGAGGGGAAGAAGGAAGAAGTCTCGATACAACTCCGCCGTGTCCATTTTGTACAAAGGGTAAGCCATAATTGCTAATAGTTAACAAAAAGGGAGGGATGGAGATAAAGGAAGGAATGCTGCGAGTTGACAGATGTTTATAACTTTCTTGTCTCCGACGGTGTTTATATGACTAGTAGAGAAAATGTTCAAAAAGCGAGGGGGAGCATCTTTGTGCGCGCGAATGTTAAAATAAACGCGAGCATGGCATGCCGAATTGGAGTAAAGTCGTGATAACAGGCCTGTGGAACAGCCTGCTCTCCACGTTGTTAGACTGAAGGAAGTTAGTAAGGGATAATGCGTCGAAATACACAAGGAATTGCCTTGTCCTTGCCTTGCAGACATATTATCGTTACCTTTGGTATCATCAATTACATTGTCATGCGACTGATGATGCCAAAACTTCACTGCGGTTGGAGACTGGGCCCGTGTCTTGGTGGTGGCCGTTTTCCTCTTCCGGCTTTTCTTTTGCTCTCGTTCTTCTCCCCTCCCCTGTACCATTACTCCTTTATACCTTCGTTTTCTCTTCTTTGTTAACCCCGGCCGAAGCCTGTTTCTTTATCTTTTCGTTTCTTCTTCTTCTTCTTCTTTATTTATTTCGCTTTCTTCTTGGCTAGCGTTGCCTTCCCACATCTAAACTGTTCTCATTCCCCACAACGATCCAAGACCTTACGGTAATGAACACTGTTTCGCTAACAATAGCTGAATCGTCGTCCATCCTTCACCCTCCACACGCACTTACACTCACGCTCTTCACTCTAACTCACACAATTTTACCCCCTCAGCACTACTGTTTACGGCGTGTTTCATATGACCCACTCAGTGCTATCTTGCTGTTCCTAAGTGTTTTTTGGCTTAGGTTGCCTCTTTTCATATCACTTTGTTTTCCTGTGACTATCACTGGCGGCGGCATGTGTACGTGTGCCCACAGATATCTTTTCGCTCTCAGATGTACATGGCTGCAACTTCTTCTCATCTCCTCAAATTTTTTTCTAGAGACTGTCGTTCAACGAACAATAGCAGGTGAAGAACATTTGCACAAGGCGACCAGTGTGGAGTTTGTAGAATAGTGAGGAGCAAAATCATTCCCTTCCGTCCCACGTACACATCCTCCACTCCACTCTTCAGTTAAGTTGCAAGTGAGTGTATATTATACGGTTTTCCTTTTTGGATCAGGTGTGTCGTCAGCGATTGGGGTACGTCGTCCATAATGTCGTTTATTGGCGTGGATTTCGGGTTAATTGACGGTCTCAGCGACAGTATCCTCCGCTTTATTGACTACACCGAAAGCACCGCGTTCAAAGCGGATATGTTTGACATCTCGTTTAACGTCACGGGCGATGAGGCAAACTGTCACCCTACCGCCAGCCTGGTTGGGACGATTAACTACATGATCTTGTGGCAGCTTGCTTACCGTGTTACTGAGTGTTGCGTGCTCGTGTTTTTCATGCGCAGCACGTTTAGTTTTCTCCATAATTCAGCTAAGCTTCACTTGTGCATGCGACGTGTTCAGGAGTATCATTTTAGTTCCTGCTGGATAACGTGGCTCGCACGTAGACTAGTGAGGTTTTTACTTCCTCCGCTTATTCGGTATCACATGTACAACTTAGCGGTCCAATTCACACCTTTACAGGATGCAATGGCCACCGAAGAGATAGCGGAAGATTTTGAGACGCCTCTTGCCTTTTACCACTCGCAGTATGCCGCTTCAGTGTGGCGGGCTGTTGTGGGCAGTGCGATGGTGAGCAACTTAACAGGTGAGCTGTTAAGACAAATGTCGTGGATATCCAGGGCGTATCATTCACGTCGCAGGAGATCCCATTGGCCTTTACTAAAGAGCTACCTGTCAGCTACTGTAGAAGCTCTAACTCATTCTATTCTGGCTGTTTCAGCGCGTTTTATAGGTGCGGTGGTTTGTCGGCCGCTCAGTCGTAGCACAACATCGGTGGATACGACCTTTTGGGGTGAGCGGCTGGTGCTTCTCGCTTCCGCTCCCCTCATTACCAAAGCGGGACACTCACTCTCAAATTTGACGCGGAGGTATCTCGAGCTGCTTCACCCAACAACCCAAGAGGAAAAGGACGATGCGATATGCGAAGAGGAAGAAAATAATACCGGGAATCGTGATGCAGAATTTTCCAGCGATGCTCATAGTGAAACGAGCGACACCACATACAAATATCCGCCTGGGAGGTGTGGAATTGATTTTTACGACGTGCTTGGCGTGAAGCCAACGGCCAGTAGTGAAGAGATCAAGAAAGCCTACCGCAGGGCGGCGCTAAAATACCACCCGGATAAAGTTTCACAATGTGACGAGGAGCAGTCAAGTGCCCTGGAAAAAATGTCGGCCCTTAACGAGGCGTATGAGACTCTTAGTTCGTATAGTAAGCGCAAACAGTACGATTTAAGTCGTAGTATGGAATGTGAAATGCGCTTTGCTCAGAACTTTTGCGAGACGGCGACGTGGGGCGGGGTGTTTTTAGTGGCTTTGTGCATTTGGACGAGAGTGCTCAGAAGCAGTGCGTACGCCTACGCGCAGTACTACACTACATTTCACAAGTTGACAGGGCCAGGCAAAACGCCACTAGAACACCTTGGTTTTGTGTAGCATTGATGTGTATGTATGTGGTCTGTTGTTACGGAGGAGTGGAACCAATCGGAGCAAAGGATGCAGATGTGGGTAGCGGTGCGTACTGGTGTTGCGTGTAGGAACGTCAACCGCATACTGAGTTCATTTTTCGAGAAGTGTTGATCATTTTGGAGTCTAAAGAAGAAGAAGAAGAAGAGGAAAAAAGGAGTCAGAGTCAGTGCGTGAAGGAGTAAGAGAGCGAGAGATTTTTATGTGAACCGGTGATAAACACACATATTCAAATATAATGTGAGTGCTGTAGTGTGTTTATCGCATTCCCTTATGGTGCTGATTGTTTTTCCCCATTTCGTCTCGCGATTTCTCTACCCTGTTACGATGTGCTCATTTTACTTTTGGTGTTACTTCTGGTTACTGTTACGGTTGTGTGTGTGTGTTTTGACAATGACTCCGCTCACATATATGCGTCCATTCTCTCCCTCACACTCTCCTGACTCGGTTGCAGCGTCGGGCGATGCCTCTGCTCCTCATACACCAGCGCCTGTGCTTATCAGCAGTACCGTAATACGACCTAATTGCCTGCCTTCACTAAACACATGGAATGGAGAATCAGCAGTTACGAATTTTGCATGAAGCTCGGTCGTGCACATGCGGCTGCAAGCCTCTTGATTTTGGTTTATATATATATATATATATATATATATATATATATATATAAACTGGCATTGTAGTGTGCTAATTTATATGCATTGTCGTGAATTTGAGAAGGGCAATCAGATGAATGATCTGCATCACTGTGCACGTAACTAGTAGTAGCAAAATAGCCCCTAGCTTCATCCTCTACTATTTTCACGTTCAAAGGCTGAAAGGAAGATGAGGAAGGGGAAAACACCAAATACAAAGTGATTCCCATTTTACCATATTCTTTATCACCTTATAACGACAGATGGGATGCACAATGTAGTGAAAGGTAGTTGTTTTTTTCTCGTTCTCTTTCTCCTTTTTTTTTTTTTTTTTTTTTTTTTCTTTCTTTCGTATATTACTGTGGTCACTTTGCAGTTTGAGCGGCTCACACAGTTCACAGCCAGTAACACTGCTGAGCACACTCAACGAGATAAAGCATACTGAACTCATATAAACATATAAGTAATCTTTAGGATTCACTCCAGGGGTGTACCATCCGTTTGTAGCCGGTGAGTCATTTTGGTTGTGGTGGACCAGCGCACAAGTTTCATATCGAAGGGAATAAATTACGTTTCAGGGCACATTTGTCGTTCAAGGTATCCATAGGAGGATATAGTAAGGAAGAGAAACACACAATGACTGAGAAGAGCAGGTCTAGCGATGTGTGTGCTGAGACTTCACACGTGCCTCCAGCATTTTTCAGTGCTGCTGCGGTCCTTTTTACGCCTGTTACAGTGCAGCAGGTTGCTGCCTTTAGCCCAGAAAAGCTTACTGACTTGACATCACACGTTATGCCTGACGGCAGCGACTACTTTGGTGAGATGTTGTTGGATAAGCCGCACGGTCTTGGTATTATGATCTTTAAGTCCACGTCCCATATGCACGGAAGTGGAGACCGCTACGGCGGTGAGTGGGTTAACGGCGTTTTTCATGGCAGTGGTGTCCTAATCACGAGTGGCTTTACATATGAGGGCAGTTTTGAGCGTGGAAAAATCCACGGTCGCGGAAAGGTGACATACAGCAGCTCAGTGACAAACGCTGTACTTCGTGGCATTGCTGCAATTTCACCATTTGAGCAGACACACAAACCGTTCGAGTACACTGGGGAGTTTCATCATACCTACCACCGCCATGGGCGTGGTGTGATGTTGTATGCAAACGGGGATGTTTACGATGGTGAATGGGCAATGAACTATCGTAATGGAAAGGGGACCATGAAAAGTGGGAATGGCCTAGAGGTTTACGAAGGTGAGTGGTACAATGATGAGCGTCACGGGAGTGGAAAGATCACGTACGAGGACGGTGGGAAGTTTAGCGGAACGATGATGCACGACAAGAGGCATGGTGAAGGGAACATGCTTTTCCCCAACGGTGATGAGTACAATGGGAACTTCATTAGCGACAAAATCAACGGGCATGGCACAATGCGCTATAAGAACGGCGACGTGTATGAAGGGTTGTGGAGGAATGGGCTGCGCCATGGCGAGGGTAAGTACACGCTTCGAAAGCAAGGGGCGACAGTGAAAGGGTTCTTTTGCAAGGGTCTTATTCAGGGAAGGGGTGTTGTGGAGTACCCGGGTATATCCACCTTTGTAGGCGAATTTGACCGTGGTGAAAGGAAACAAGGAACAATGTTCTGGCATGAGACAAATTCGGAGGAACGCCTTTGTTATCAGGGGGAGTGGATTGGCGAAACTTGTCAGGGACGTGGGCTCTTGTGGTATCAAAACGGAGATTTCTATTTTGGGAGGTTTTCAAAGAACAAGCGGCATGGGCCAGGAAACATGCGCTATGCCGATGGGGCTGAGTTCAGCGGCAATTATTTGAACGATTTGCGCGATGGAATGGGCATTCTTCAACGGAAAGATGGGACTATCCAAGCAGGAGTGTGGCGCAATGACACCCTCATCGAAGGCTACGACGGCGAATGGGATGGAGTCACGCTTAACGGCATTGGTCACCTAGTGTTACGGGAGGTCCTCCTAGGGTCACGGAAAAGGGGTAGCAATAGTGAGCAGAGTGGCAACACCGGTGTCAGTGCGAGTGCTCAAACTCCTGCTCCGCATGCTTCCAACGGTAGTGAAACCGACTCGGCGGAAAAACTCATGCCTCCTCCACTAGAGCACTTTGGTCTGTTCCGCAATGGCCTGCGCCATGGGGCGGGGGTGCTGAGGTTGTTGGGACACGTAGTGATGGGGCACTGGGTCGAGGACTTACTTTCATGCGATTCGGGTTCGTGGGAGTTTCCTTCAGGCGATTTGTACGTGGGGAGTTTCCAGAGTGGTTTACGCCACGGGTCCACGGGTAGGATGTGGTTCAGTGACGGATCGTACTTCTCCGGACGCTGGGAGCAGGACGTCCCTGTGGGAAACGGGATCCTTTACGGAACCAAGGAGAAGAGTGCTAACAACATGCCTCAAAACACTAGTGACGACAATATGTCTTTGAACAATACTGTATCGGCTGCAAACACTGATGACGACGTTGTTGGTGACGGGAAAAGTTCATTCATTGGAATTGCTCTTCTTGTAAGCATGTTTTTTGGAAAAACGTCAGGAAGGCAGAAGCAGGTGTCGACTGTAGCCGCTTCACGGGAACATTATCTTTTACAAAATGAGTGGGCTGCATCGCTCATGTCCTACGCAAAATGCCAATCCTTACTTCTGAAGCAAAGCGCCGCTGCCAAGCGTGGTGGTTGTGCAACAACAAAACGGGCTAAAAATGCACTGAACACGGTGTGTAAACGCACTTTGGTAAGTTCCCCAGATGCAGTTCCAGTAGGTACGCAAAGTGGCCACGGTATCGCCTTTTTCAAATCGGGGCTTCGCGTGTCTTCTGACTGGTTGAACAACCATCCGCAACTGGTGTTACCGCACCATCGTGACGCGCCCTTGCGCGACAAAATGTATAAAAACTATCCTGATGATGAAAGTGCTGGTGCTGATGGCGCAAATGCCTCCACACATTCCTCTTCCATTAGCAAAGTATGCCTTGCCTGCAGTAGGGTATTTGCGTTTTACCGGAAGACGGTGGCATGTGCGCTTTGCGAACGTAGCTACTGCGGCTCTTGTCTTCGCCCTATTGAGCGTTCTGAGTACCCCCGGGTGGAGTCTCTGCTACATATGCGTAGTGTCGTTTCTGGTGGAATAACAGAAGGAGATAGCACTAGTGCATCACAGCTAATGGTGTGTGAGGAATGTCATCAAGCGGTGCTTCTTGAACTGCAGTACAGAACCTTTTGGCTCCCGATGCGGAGGCAAGGTGTGGTACCGAGCGAACTTGATACGGTTGAGCCAGATTCCGTTGCAGCAGAGGGGGATCAAAAGGAGGAGAGTAAAAAAGCATTTTAAGGGCTACAAAGAATGCGGAAGGAAATGGAAGGGAGCTTCTTAACAGTGACGAGAACAAGGAAGAGGATAGCGGCGTGAAGACAGATCCTTTGTGCGTTACTAATGCAGAAGAAGAAAAGGCCCAGGCTAAGGATGATGTCAAGGATGAGGATGGGGCGGACAGGGAAAAAGGCGTATCCACAATGATGGCGACTGCAGAAACTGAAGAGTATATCGTGTATGAAGGCTACACGTCCTGTGGTATTCCCCATATTTTCGGGTTACTATGGTGGGGAAATAGGGATTTTTATCAGGGCAATTTCAAAAAGGGCCGTCGCCACGGCTTTGGCCAACAGATTCTGCCTAACGGCGAAAGTTACACCGGGGAATTTTCAGATGATTATTGGCACGGTACCGGCACCTATTTTTGCTTGGATGGAACGGCGTTCAACGGGACATGGGAATGTGGCAAGTTAAGGACACTCATATATCATGGTGAAGTAGACGCACGCTGTCGCCCTCATGGCCGCGGACAGTCTTATTTAAGCGACAACAATGACGACAGTCGCTACAACGGTGAATGGCGGTTTGGTCAATGGCATGGTACGGGCATATTGCATCGGAGCGACGGTACCATGTACAGCGGTGAGTTTGCTTTTGGGCGCATAGAAGGGGAGGGTAAACTTGTAGATGGCGTTGGTGTTTACTATGGTACCTTTTTAGGAGGCAAACGAAATGGTAGAGGTTTGGAGTTGTATGGAGGGGAGCGTGCGATCTCTGGGGAGTGGGTCAATGATCTCACGACAGGATTTGTCACCATATCGGACTCAATTACCAAAACCATATACGAGACTTCACATGCTAATGGGAAGGAGCGAAATGACTGTTTCGCTCCTCCTGTTATGGTTGATGATTTACATGCAAACTACTGTGCTCAGTGTTGTGCACTCTTTACACTATTTCTACGCCGCCATCACTGCCGTCTCTGTGGCGAAATTTTCTGTGACAGTTGCACGCAGCGCCGCGCCCAAATGCCACTACACTTCAAGATGTGTGGACAGCAACGCGTGTGTGACCGTTGCTTCCTTCGATTGCAGTATGGCAGAACAATAGCAATTAAGAGGTACGTTGCGAGCGGTGAAGTGTATGCTGGTTGCTGGTCGCAAGGGCAGTGGGTTTCGCGCGGTCTGTTCCGCCGTTCGGATGGTAGCATAGTTGTCATGAATGCCGCGGGAACCCCAATAAATTCAAAGGAAGTTATCGAAGGAGGGGCATTGGCAGAGATTAACCCGAAGTCATCCATACCAGATCTCGCTCCGGCCATGGAAGATATCCGTCAACTCCCCGCATCTCCGTGTGGAGAGGTGGACGCATTCGTGTTGTGGTGGGAAAAAATGCTGGACGTAGCCAACCTTCAGGTACCGTTGGAACTAACTCCTATCGGTAAATTTTCTCTCCCGCGTCCACCCGCCGCAAAGCCACTCAAAATTTTTTCAGAAATTGATAGCACTGATGATGATGCAGCCGCACAACGCGCTGCCAAGTTTTCGCCGTATGTGCCGCCTCTGCCACCGCCCATCCCGACCCTGCCAACTTCTGATGCCATGGAGGGGGCTGACATAACTCCACCTAAACGCCCTGAGGTCACAGAAGCGACCATCTTTTCCTCTATTCAGGCAGGAGGATTGAAGGGGCCGCTCTGTAGTGAAATGCCTGACTTTACCAGCGGGAGTGAGATAACGGATGTCTACCAAGAGAAGTCTGAGCTGTCATCAAGTTGGTCCAAAAAGGACCTATTTCCTCCCACCCCTCAGCCACCTTCTCAAGGAACGAACGAGAAAGTTAAATGGGACAATTGGGGCATTCGCGCTGTGCCACAGTATGGCATGAGTTCGTTGACCGCCTCATCTCCCACCACTGACATGATGGGGAATTCGCCGCACATTCCGATGGAATTGAAACACATGCCCTTCGCCTGCCCCTTTCTTCTTCCCTCTGTCTATGACACGGATCGTGCGATATGGGGAGACGACCGACCATGGCACCCGGAACCTTTTATGTCCCCACAGACGTTTGCCGTGTGTGAGACGCATGCTAGTGGGGTTCACGTGGTACAACGGGAGCAGGAAGTGCCCAACACTGCGCTCAGCAACGAATAGGCAGACCGTAGATAATGCAACAGGAAAATGAGACCACACAACCTGGGGTGTTTATTCACCCCGTTTTTCATTCACAACCACCACCACGCTTTCTTCTTTTCTTTTTGTTTGCAAGCGTCTGTGTGCGCGCCTATTTTTGCTCCTTGCTCCACGACATTCTTCTGGTACATATTGCGATGCGTTCACCTCACTCAAGTATGGATGGAGCGTGGAATGAATAAAATGATAATAGAGATAGTACAGGACCACTTGTGTGCTTTTCTTGCTTAGTTTTTCAGGCCACGTTGGAGATGTTTTCATTTGGGTCAGATGGAGTAAATGTGGGAAGTGAGAAATGTGTTTGTTGTTTTGCTACAGTTTACGTATTTGACGAAGTAGGAAGTTGCTCAGTGTTCTTCATTTTGTTATTGTTATTATTGTCTGTTATCTTATCTACTGCACAGCGGCGAATGAGAGGAAGCGAATTGTGCTGTTTTGTTGGCCAACCAAACACATTCACTGCCAAGGCCGTGTACTTATGTGTCTGTGACAGTAGCAGAACCCCCTGTCAAACTGGAAGACCAACCAACAAAAACGAAAGGAAAGACGTAGATCCGGAAAGGTGTGCTGAACATCAGCTCCTTCACGATTTTTCGGGGGCTGCATGTTTTTTTTTTTTTTTTTTTTTTTTTTTTTCTTTTTTTCCGGGATACGGTTACACTGAGAGACTATACACGGGGCTTATTGCTTGCCCCTTTCTGCTCAAGTCTTGTGTCGACACGGTTGTCTGCGCAAACACCACCTTTTCTCTTTTTATTTCTTCTGCTCCATCTGTATGCCTTTGCGCTGAATTGCACTTCACACATTTTGTGTACACTAAAGAAGTCAATTGCTTCAGTTTTTGGAGCTGATCGGCAGTTTTCTTGCCATTGCACGCCACTGTGCACGATAGGAGAAAACGGCAAGGAGAACAGAGAGGGCAGAAGCAACTTACAAGAGCAAGTTGTTGGGCAAACGTAGGTACAACTTGGGGTGCATGTCCGTGTCACGGTACGTGTACACATTCAAGCACACAGCCAGTGTCTGTTCGTTAATTTGTATCGGAAGCGTCTCATTTGACGACAACCGAGCAGAGTGATTAAGGTTTAAGTTACACAAGCCCACTAACAACAACGCCCAGTACAGTACACCACCAGCTCCGTTAGTTAGCATCAATGCAAAATCATGAGGCGGAACAGAAGCGCCCCTTCTCAGGCATTATTGCCAGCATTAGAAGTGCGGTGTCATTGCTTTCCCATGCTGAGGAGTCTACCAACGGTCATAGTGACAGCAACAGTTCCAATGACCCATCGGCAGACGATGCGCATGGTGCCAAGGATGAGGAAGAGAGGAAAGTGCACGGGCCCGTGAACGACGGAACAACAACAACGCAATTGTTGCTGGACGATTCCGTGTTTAGGATACCGGCGACTCCGGAGATTACCCGTTGCTTTCCGCCACAGAGATTTCAGCTGCGCATGGGGTGCTCAATGATTGATTGGAGCGGCATACTAAAAACATTGAGACTGAAATCGGAGCAGCGTTGGTCGAGGGAGAGAAGAACCAGAAGTCAAGCATCGGGGGTGGATGTTCACTCGCTACCTACTTTGTCTAGAGAGGAGATACGAAGGCACAACACCCCTGATGACCTGTGGCTTGTCGTAAACAATGTTGTTTATAATTGCACCAGGTTTCAGTACTTTCACCCAGCCGGAGAGCGCATGCTTCAGCTCTGTGGGGGAAGAGACTGCACCGACTTATTCAACCACTTCCACCGCTGGGTGTCGTGCGAGGCCATGTTGGGACCATTTGCAGTGGGTGTAGTAGATCCGGCGGAAGCTGAAGTTACAGGGGCAAGGGACGTAGCCGAGTGGCAGCCCAGTAGGTGAGTGATGTTGCTCCACTTCTACACCACTCTACACCCCTCAGTAACCTGCTCCACGTGTGCCGCCTAATGCATATATTTGTACTGTGGAACACTGAAAAGTATGCAGCACATATATTGAAACGTCCCTGTCCCATGATATCGCTTTGAGAAGAGGTGGGCAGACGGGTCTTGGTTTTCTCCTGCCCCTACCACCCCTACCCCCCCTTAACCCTCCTACTGTTGCCTTGTATTACTGTTCCAATACCCTCCTTCACGAGAATAACGTGCTACGAGTAGAGCGATCGAGAGCGTGGAGCGAAGGTTTTCTTCACCTTCCATTTCCTTCCATCCGAGATATTTGTTCCAATCTGAGGCCGCACAAGGTTTGCACTATCATGCATGGAACCCCCCAGTAATATCATTTGCTTCCTGTTACATGTGAGAAGAGGTATAAAATATTTTCTCGGAGGTATTATGGAAAGTGGACGTACACAATGGCATCTGCACGTCGAGCGTGGGGTTGTAATGAACAATGAGAATGAGCAAAACGCAAGGCAAGACAAAAGAAAAAAATCAAACCGAAACGAAACGAAACGAAGCGAAACAGAAAAAAAAAAAAAAAAAAAAAGATAGAAGGGAAGGAAGATAGGAAGGAAGGAAGTTGCGGTTGGTGGGAAACGCATCTACACAAAACAACAGACGCAATGCTCACAGCAATAGCTTCGCTTCATCGCCATCATCGATATTGCTCTGGTCATAAATTTTACCACCTCTTCAACTTTTTTTTTTTTCTCATTTTTCTAGCGCATGTGTACTCTTCTTTTGCCTTTGTTTTGAAATATATATTTATTTATATTTATATATATCCATATATAAGTAAATATAGGTGCCTTTCGTGATAACACTTCGTTGTGGGTCTACTTTTCGTGCAGTTGGCTGGTTTTATTTCTATTTCTACTGGTGATGTTATGCTTATTTTGATGCATGTGTTATACTGACAAGTTTTCCATGCTTTTCCTCTTTTTTTTTTTTTTTTTTTTTTTTTTTTTTTTTTTTTTTTGCTCTCATTGCATTTGGGATTGCTCTCGGTTATTCACAGGTGCAACTTTAGCATTTTTTAATTGGCTTAACAGTCCAGACAAAACGATAGCAATAATAATAATAATAATAGCAACAGTAGTAGTGGTAGTAGTAGCGCTAATGAAAAAATAATATGCACAACTAAAGTCTCCATGCTGGCTTGTCACGGAAACCTCTACTTGACATTTTCCTGTCCCACCGCCTAACAGGCGGATCATTATCATTATTATTATTATTATGCGGTAATCCATAAGGAAGTGAAATGATGATCGTGTAAAGTACTGCTAAAAGTACTTTCAACTGACTCGAAAAAGCAGGCTGCAACAATAACAATAATAATAATAATAATAATAATAATAATAATAATAATAATAAATTATAGCAGCGATGATGCAGGTGCGGATATGGCGTCACGGTTCCGAAACCACCCCCGTGCTATTTTAGGCGAGCGATTCGGTGCCGTGTTGAAACGTGCATGTATAGCCCCAGGCTCTGAATTCATGTGTAGAGAGACTGCCTGTAAGCCAGGCTTGGGTGAGTTGCGTGTGCTGTGGTCCTTAGCAAGGGGACACTGCTGCCAAGACCTTTCCATTCCACTCCTTTATTATCATTTCTTCGGTTGTTGCTTTTGCCCCACTCCTCTTTTTTTCCTTGTTGAGGTTGATGCTCCACATCTCTGCAAATGTTTGCACTTCATGGTCTTTCAAATCCATGTAATTTCGCTGTAAAAGGGAGGCCACAAGCGCAGTCTGACGGGGTCAGGAAAGTTTTGTAAAGCGGAGGGAACTGAGCGTGGACTACAAGTATAAAAAAATAGGTTAAAGGGTAGCTGATGGGTAATGGGTGTTCGTGTTGCTCTTCGACTAAAGTACCAGAAAATGAGCCACCGGAGTTCGAGCATGATCCGCTTTGGTGGGTAAAGTTGCTTGATGATGTTGGTCGAGATCCTGCTGGGGTTACGCGTGACTTCCCGCGCACGCATGTCTACGTTGCTACCAGCACCAGAAACAACTACAGTGATGCAAAGCAAAAAGTGCAGAAACATGTTGACAAAGTGCTAGTTGTTGGGGGTGCTCAAGGTGAGGGGGCACACTTTGTAGAAAGAAATGCGCGCATGCGTGAATCAGTGGAGCTGCTAATGGAACTGTGTGGTGAAGAAACATCGAGTATGGAAGCCGCATGGAAAAATCAGCAGATGGATGCCGTTGACGGATCTGCCCTTCTCATGAGCGTGCTTCTTGACAGCGGTATGATGTCTAGGAGCCAAGATGAAAGGTCGTGTGAAGAAAAATGTGCGCATGCAAACGGACTATCAGATGCAAAAGAAGGCGATACGGCTGGAGCCGTGTTACCCGCTTCTGGTCCTGTCGAGTACTTTGTTCACAGTAAGGCCTTACGCCTCATGCAGTACATGGTTCAGTCTGTCGCTTTTTATTCTGTCCAATACATTACCCAAGCTCTGCGTTTCCCGTGGTGTAAGCACATGCAAGATATTTCCTGGGTCGTGGACGTGTATCCTGAGGAAGGGAAATACGACGGCACGGAGGATGGTGAAAGAATTGTCCTGCAGCACAAGCATGTACTGCGGCACTACGTCAGTGAAAAGGATAGGCGCAACCAGCCTCGCTTTGAGGTGGAGTGGACCTGCGCGTTTCACATTAACCTCAAGCAACTTCGCCTCGGGCACTCTAGTACGACAGCTGGGAGCAAACTGGGCGACGACGAGGAGGTGCAGCACATCGACGCACACCTGACGGCAGCGCGTGTGGAGCAGCCCAGAGGAAAGATGTGTTGGATGTCCTCCACATGGAGAAGCCGCCTTAGCGAACTTTCTAAACGGTTGAAACAACGCTTCAATGTAGAGATCGAGAAGACGGAGGAGCTGTGAGTCTGTGTTCCCCAGACAGCAATGTGGGTGTGATATGCTCTGCGTTGTGTAGAGTGATGGAGAGGAGAATTATAATGGCTCAATAGCTTCGGTCGCTATTCGTGCTATTATTTATTCCGTTTGCAATTGTTTGGGTCATTAGTGGCATATTTTATATAACTTTTCGTATTAGCGCACATTCGACTGAGGGAATTGTGCAATGTGGCGTCGGAGAAAGTTCACTGCTGCGGAATATGCAGCCAAAAGTTAAAGAGTGGTGACGGGGTGTGGACACTTTTCTATGCGATGTCAAGAACGTGTAATGGTACTGGTGTGAATGTTGCATACGGATAAGGGGTGTGGCAGGACATAGAAGGTATGGATACAATAAGAACTGTCGGAGCGAGTTCGGTCCGTAGGCTTATTGATGCTGTGGGTTTGCTAAGAATCCTTTGAGATACGTGCTGCATTGACGTTAGCGGCATATCTTTAAAGTATGAATACACAGTTCCTGCTTCATATATATAGTGCATGTTGTTGTTCTTTTGCTTTCACGTTAAGTGCTCCTCAACTGCCAAAACAAATGTAGTGTGCTGCAATGGACGGCAATATAACCGTCAAGAGAGAGAGAGAGTGTGTGTGTGTGTGTGAGGGGAGAGAAAGAGAGAAGCCCGTGTATATGAGAAAAGGATTCCATATGCAAGAGAACACGTGGTGAGATGTATTGGAATTTTAAACCACGGCAAAGGTTTGCCATGTCTGTGTTGTGGATGATTTCCATCTTACTGTCTATTACCTCTAATTTTAACATATTGTTTCATACGAGCCATTAGCAGGTTATTTTCGCGTGTGCTCCTGTACACGCTGAGGGTGTAAGAGCAAACGGTAGTGAGTGCAAAGCACCGGTTTGGTGGGCACACGGGTCCTTGAAAGTTTAGGGGGCCAATACGTGTGTACATAAGAAAAGAAAAAAAGAAAGTAGTCAGTGTAGGACAAACGCGCGGGTGCGTGGCTTCCGACAGTGTAAACCGGCAACAACAGCTGCGGGAGGTGCGCTTGTGTAAATTCGTAGTGATACATGCAGCAGCTCGCCCCAAATGGTGGTGCCTCACAGGCTGGGTCGACTCTCCCCCCAGGAGCTTTAGATCAGCCTGGAGCCATCACGGGTCTCATGAACGGTAGTGCTCTGATGCCTGTTCACCAGGCTGCTCTTTGTGGTGTAGGAGGCATGTCGGTGGTCACACCGATTGGAACGATGTATCCATTGGCTGTTGGTCCTGGAGGAGTCATTCTTCCTGCCAAGGAAATGTACATGCGTGAAAAGCTGCTAGGAGCGTTGAACTTGGAGCGTTTGCAAGAGCAATCAGAATGCACAAGAACTGAGATGGCGCGATTGCGACAGGAACTGGAAACTGCAAACATCCTAAAACGGGAGGAGTTGGAGAACGCTAGCAAGAAACGAACATTAGAGAGCGCATGTAGGGAATTGAGGGAAATTGTTGAGCTTCAAGCTTCCATAGAGGCAGGACAAGAAGGCAAGCAGCATAGTAAGGGGCAGACTCCCCGGCACGGAAACATTAGTGCGGGTGCATGCAATGGAGAGGTCTCTGTGCACACAATGGAACGAATAAATAATGGCAACTTCCAAAGGGCATATGGGCGGGGTGTTGAGGTCAATTCTATTTTAGCCGCGTCAGCATTAAAAAAAGGCCTTTATGCCATGACCGTTGAAAATATTAAAGGATTGGACATCACACTGCCATTGGGGGAGCTGACTTTGGACATAGAAGAGTACCAGTTACACGAGGACAGTGACGGTTACGTGCTCCGTGCTGTAAGACAAAAGTTGCATAGGAATATAGACATGAGCCAACAGGGAAAGGAGTCGCTTGTTATTCTTCTCTCACAGTCAGTGAATTTCTTTCTTGAGGACCACTATGACGCTCATGTATTCGTTATAGAGCTACTGCATCGCAAGAGAGTTATCGCATGGGCCAGCGTGACTGCAGTCGAAAGCGGTATTTGGGAGTCTGTGCTGCGAAGGCCGCCTGTGGATGTGTCAAATTCACTGTACTTTACAAATGACTGCTTGGACAGCACTCTAATTGGTGGGAAAATCACTCGCTTACGTTCGGGTGTTTCTCGGGAAATAAATAATTACATAAAAGATCCGGAACCAGACGGCTCGCCACCAGTCTCCGAAGGACCAGCAGGCTATCCATACAGGCGGTCGAGCTGTGTGCCAAATATTATTTATAACAGCTATGAATGCGCTGAGCGACTTCCAGTGATCAGCAGTCACATCGGAAATGCAATAAAGGGTACCACCAACACAGCACACAGTAGAGGTTACGCATACTTGTCACCCACAACGTCGACAATGACATCAGGTGAACGCACGTTTGGGGCATCTCAAACAAATAGTGAATACTGCCTTCCTAGCATCTTGTCCAACAACTACACCCCAAGCGCCCACGCATTTCGCACACAAAACTTCGGCATTGCCATGGTCAACGATCAGATGGGCCTGCAGCAGAGCCAGGGTATCATGCAGAGGGGTAACGCGGTCTCGCCCAATGCAAGCGGCACGCGCTACCCCGATGTGTCGCTGGTAGGCAGCGCCATGGTCAACGATCAGATGGGCCTGCAGCAGAGCCAGGGTATCTGCAGAGGGGTAACGCGGTCTCGCCCAATGCAAGCGGCACGCGCTACCCCGATGTGTCGCTGGTAGGCAGCGCCATGGTCAACGATCAGATGGGCATGCAGCAGAGCCAGGGTATCTTGCAGAGGGGTAACGCGGTCTCGCCCAATGCAAGCGGCACGCGCTACCCCGATGTGTCGCTGGTAGGCAGCGCCATGGTCAACGATCAGATGGGCCTGCAGCAGAGCCAGGGTATCTTGCAGAGGGGTAACGCGGTCTCGCCCAATGCAAGCGGCACGCGCTACCCCGATGTGTCGCTGGTAGGCAGCGCCATGGTCAACGATCAGATGGGCATGCAGCAGAGCCAGGGTATCTTGCAGAGGGGTAACGCGGTCTCGCCCAATGCAAGCGGCACGCGCTACCCCGATGTGTCGCTGGTAGGCAGCGCCATGGTCAACGATCAGATGGGCCTGCAGCAGAGCCAGGGTATCTTGCAGAGGGGTAACGCGGTCTCGCCCAATGCAAGCGGCACGCGCTACCCCGATGTGTCGCTGGTAGGCAGCGCCATGGTCAACGATCAGATGGGCATGCAGCAGAGCCAGGGTATCTTGCAGAGGGGTAACGCGGTCTCGCCCAATGCAAGCGGCACGCGCTACCCCGATGTGTCGCTGGTAGGCAGCGCCATGGTCAACGATCAGATGGGCATGCAGCAGAGCCAGGGTATCTTGCAGAGGGGTAACGCGGTCTCGCCCAATGCAAGCGGCACGCGCTACCCCGATGTGTCGCTGGTAGGCAGCGCCATGGTCAACGATCAGATGGGCCTGCAGCAGAGCCAGGGTATCTTGCAGAGGGGTAACGCGGTCTCGCCCAACTCGGGGGGCGCGAAGTATTTGCCTTCACTCTCTGATGAAGATGAACTGTCGCCGTTGAAGGATTGCTCACCTGTCGTTTTGCCTGTTAGTGGTCCTACCCGTGCTTCGAAAGCTCCCGTGTGTGCACCTTCTGGTGAACTGCCCTCAACCCGAAGTGATGCTGAAAAGGATGCATTAGTCACTTCAGTTGACGGGACTACTTTGCCACCGCCACCAACTTTATTGCAGACGCACAAGCCGCGCGGCATTCCGGATGCCCCTAATGCAAGCACGGGTGGAGAGCTTTTTTTAGATTTGAAATTTGACCGTGATGGGCGTGCTATTGTTCCAGTCAACTATAAGCGTGGAGTGTATTACCCTCCTAAACTTCTTATAGGTTTGGAAGAGGACTCAAGCACGGATGTGGGTGTGATGCTGGGCTTCCGTTCGGCAAGTGATAATTTTGTTCCTACACAAGTGGCGGTACAGCAAAAATCTGCTCCCGTAGTGAATTTGAAGATTATCGGTGTTAGTGGTCTTCCATACAACTCGGCCTGTGCTCGCATTGTGGTGTATCTTTTGAATTACATTGACTTCCGTACATCGCAGGAGACAAATAAACGCAATGACCCACACATTTTTCTTCGGCCGCCCGCCAGTGTCATCTATCAAAGTGTCAATGAAGACAACAACATGCTTCTCAATATCTATGTTGACCTGCACGGTATCATAGTAACTGATGACACATGTGCTCTCGTCGTGATTGAATACATAACGGCTCCCGAAGCCGATATAACGGTGTTTGGCCACGCCTGTCTCCCCATAGGAAAGAAGGCACTTGCTGGGAATTTTTTGTCACGTGTACGATGTGGCGACCCGCGACAACCATGGGCACGGACGTGTGTTAGTCACAGCGAAGAAGATAGTGCCTCTTTTGCGAGGAGGCGTGAGCTAAATTTCACTCAAGAAGAGGCGGAGAGTATACTTGATGCGGAGGCGCTTTTTATCAAGGCCTTTTCCCCGCCGTCTTCGCGCATAGAGTGCATTCCGTGTAGCTTTCTGTCGTGGACATTAAATAGCGATCCAAATGGACCCTACTTTGAATTTCCAGGCGAGCCAAGAATGTCAAATGGAGAGGCATTGCTGTTTTCTGTTCGCTTCGCCCTCAAGGTTGGGGCGCCGAAAACTGAGGATGAGATGGGCACCCTTATCCAGGCATTTGGTAATGAAAAGGATGTGCTGCCTTATAGTTTCACTTACGCTGCACCCTACGATCCGAGGCGCGGACTTTTCATCCGCACTGATATGCTTTACGGTATGGGTCCATCCAACGCACTGTACACGGTTGTTACCGCTCTTGACGCGGGTGAGAGGCGCATTTTTTTCTGCACTCGAAAATTTCACTTTACCTCGGATGTTGGCCTGCCGCAGTTTGATGACTCCGTAAACATCACAACAAAAATTCTCCCACTCCAACAGACGATGGCCGTCTACCATATACTAAGAATATGTAATCTTGAGACCATACGTGAATATGGTGAGACGCGTCTGACCGTGGAGCAAATTGGTTGGTCAGTACTAAAACTCTTCCCTGAAAGTGGCGTGCTGCGCAATGGGCGCTATGCACTTGCAATCTTCGACGGTAAGCCACCTGAAAACCTTTTCAGGCGGCTGAAGGAAAGGCCAATGGAGACCACCTTTAGGGAGCTGATTGCGTCCAGGGAAATCCGCTATCTAAAACCATGTGCAACTGTTGTGGTTGATGTTGGCGACCCCTTGTTCATTGGGCAAATAACTGTTAAACACCCTGGTAGGCCGGAAACGACGAAACTGATGACTTCTGCTGCGCTCGCGGCCCAGTACCCATCAGCAGGGAATTCGGGCAGTGTTGGCCAGGAGCAGCAGATGATGTTGCGCAACATGGGGCTGGATCCAGAGAAAGTTCAGAGTGCGGTGAACATCGCCACAAGGGGCTTTGTTGAGCAAAATATGCTGACGAAAGAAATCGCAGCGACGCTAGACAAACGTTCGTCTGGACATAAACGCCGAAACAAATAAAACGCGGCGGAATGTGTACAGAAGGGGAGCGCCAGTGTATTAGGAACGTAACAATTAAGTGGCACGAGCTCCCAGTCCAAAGGGTGGAGGGCGGCATGGAGCGGTAGCGTTCACAGGTACACCTCGCTCGCACGCATATGTGTGCGCCTTACGTGCCATTTTTTCCACATTGCTCGTTGTCATTTCTTGCATTGAACGTTCCTTCACGTGAATTTTTTGTTTCCTTTTTGGGATATTATTGTTATTATGCTGCTGCTGTTGTTTACTGATGCCTTATCACACCGGCACTTCCATGCACCTACCACTGACATTACCAAGGGTTTTGTTGAACAGTTTCTGTCCTCTACAGGCGATAGCAACTGGTCTAAATTGTCGCACGCATACGAACCTGTTGCAGTTTGCCGTGGCAGCGTGATATCTGTCATTTTTAGGATAGGACAACACAGAACAACGCTGGCTGGAAGTAAGGAGGACAAAAAGAAAAAAAAGAAAGAACAACAGAAAAACATGGGAGCGAGGAGTGTCCGGGTTGGAAAGTACAGTGCATCCCAGCGATAGACTAAAACGTACATACGCAAATAAATTTCGCCTGTGTTATGGTGTCCTTTTATGTGACTTTTGATGGCTTTCTTTAATTGTAGTGCACTGAGCACAGGACAGGAATAGATCATTCAGTACAATGAGAAATCATACGTGTTTTTTGTTTTTTAGCTTCCTCGTTTCGGTTCCATCAACAAGGAATAATAACAACTTCCTAAAGGAAAAATCGGCAGAGGGAAAGTGACTGAAAAGAAAGCAAGTGGCAGTAGAGCCAGTTCCAGAAGGGACTAGAGAGTTGTGTGGGGTTCATTGATGGTTGATATAAGAAAATATCAAAACCTGAACTGTTTTCTCGTTCCTTTCCCCCCGCTTTTCTTCTTCTCCTTCTCTTTTTTGCTGCTGCTACTGACTTTTCCGATAGGGAGAGGGAAAACACGAAAAAGGAACGGGAAGACGGTTCGCTGTACATTACGAAGCACGAGGAAAAGCAAAAGAAGAAGAGGTGGTGAAAATGGGACGTGAATCAATAATTTTTTAAAAAGGCTTGAGATGACGTGATCAGAAAATGAAGGAGCGGCAATATATATAAAGTGAGCAGGCGGGGGTTTACCAATTCCACTGACGGCTCATCGTTTGTGTGCGCCTCGTCCATCACTTGCCTTCTCATTCATCATTTTAGAAAAAGTCGCACCGCAACATATCTGTTCTGGTGAAAGAGCAGGCACCGAACAACGACAAAAACTATAAAGAAAAATGACTCGCGCTCCCGCCGCCACCACCACCACTCCCTTGTCCATACGTCACAACCTTTTTCTTTCTCACCGAAACAAGCACACAGTGCACAATAACTAGCTCAGTGAAAGGCCCGTGGTCCTGCCTAGAGGTATCGTATTGTTATTATTATTTAGACCTTCCAAGATAAAACAAAAAAGAAAAAGAAAATTATTTTTTGTCTTCTTCTTCTTCTTCTTCTTCTTGTAAGTTGTTGTTTTTGGATTCGGAATATGTAGTGCGACGATTTCCGCTTCCTACCTGCTCGCTTTCATCACCCTTCTCAGCGTGTCGCGCTTGACGCTCAACAGTATCAAACGAGACACAGTATAAATACATACATCGAAATTTCTACCGTTTTATTCCACATCGTCTTACACTTCCCCAGTTTGTTTTACACACGAGCATATCCGCACGTAATCCACACCCTCTCATAACGTCGTATTGAAGCCTTGTATTACTTTCCCCCCCTTTTTCCCCCCTTAAAATCCTTTTTTTCTTCTTTCATACATCACCAGCAGCAGTGCTGGAAGGCTGGGAGGAATTTGTTAACGATTATTATGATTGTTATTAACATCAAAAACGAACAGAGTTGGTGATTTTCGACGGCAATCGAACGCTTTTGAGGTGAACGCCTTTTGCCTCTGCCTTCCGTTTGGAAACATGTTGAGTTATTGTTATTATTGTTGTTTTCATTGTGGCCACGCTACCCTGTCGCGTGGTAACGAGGGCACGCACAAAAGCGAAGCTTAGAAATGCACACAAGAAGATGTAAGCTCGGATGCGAGTTGGTGGTAAATAAGTTGAGTGACAAAAGTGTGTGAGAGAGGAGGAAAGGGAAGAGTGTATAACGGCCTTACTGTGCAACAGTAAAGTCTACGCGCCACGTCTTCGAGAGATGTGTGCCATCATCTGTTTCCAACACTCGCCGCTCTGGTTACCTTACTCAGTGACGGGTCGGTTTGGGGTGCTGTGCAAAAATTAAACTGTGACAATACATAAAGTGTATGGAGACGGAATGTCGCATTTGTATCGGAGCGAAGCCATCGCCTCTGTTTTTTTGTATATATAACACCAATGGAGCATTAGTGCCTGCAGCACTTTCCATGAGGAGAAACAGCACTCATCTCGAAGCAGGTCATGATTTATTGTGCCAGTGGGTATGTGATTTGCTCCGTAAATTGCGCGCGCGCGCACGCACATTCCTCTTCTGTTTTTTTTTTTTTTCGTTGCACACAATAGGGCCAGCCTGGCACCTTGTTGTTTCCTGGCACCATTTCCTGTGCCGCCACGATCAAGCACAGGATATGGTGCCGGTTTCAACACAACGCACCACTGCACTGCATTGCAGCAGGCGCCTGCGGCGTCTGCATGATACGGCTGCCCTTCTGCTTGCTGATGACCAACTCCTTCTTGCTGAGGGTGTAATTACGGCATACTGCGGCCTTGCAAGCAGAAGTGCGCTAATGAAGCTGGAAGATGCGTATCGTGGAGAAAGCGGAGCGGTGAACACCCCACTACAAGCTTTACACGATAAAATTAAGCGCCTGATGAAGTTACCGGTGCCTAACGAAGTGGCGGGAGTGCGCCCGATTAGCCATGCCGGCGGTGTACCGCTCAAGGACGCACTTCAGCTGTTATCAGAGATAGATGTGGCTATAGCGCATTGCGAAGGGGAAATCACGGCCGCTGAGCAGGTGCACCTCGCCACGCCAACTAGTGCCCTGTACCCCCCGTACCCCGCAAGAAGAGATAGCCCTCCGTTGAGCAATGGAGGCCGCGGTGGTTTTAGCGAAACGCTTCCTGTGGACAAGAAATGGAACGACAGCAGCTGTGTCCGTCATGATTTGTACAAGAAGAGCACTTCACCCTCGCCCTCGACTAACTTGGATGATGCCTGGGATAGGGGCAGCTGTAGAACAGAGCGAGTCTATGGCACCCGCTTGGGGAGTGTGTGTTGGGCAGGTGTAGATTGCGGCTGCGGTGAGTGTGTTAATGTGGCCAGAGAAATATGCGCAAAATCAAGAAGGGACAAGCAACTTTTATGGCATATGCGATGTATTGTGGAGGAGGTTGTTCGGAGATACACTATCCTCGTTGAAGAACGAGTGTATTTAATTACTCTTTTAGTTGCCTCCCGTGAGGAGTTGGCTGTGAGGTGTAGCACTGTCTCGGAGTGCTCTTCTGCCACCAGGCACGCCAAGTTGGTTCGAGAGGAAAACACGCACTTGGCCACGAACGCGGTGGAAAGTTTGAAGCGGCCGCAAGAAATTAAAACAGAATCCACTTACATTGATTGCCTAGTGGGTGCAGGAGAGGGTGAAGCGGTAGTCAAAACCAAAGCTCCCAAAGCCTTAACATCTGGTCGAATGTACGTACAACTGTTGCGACTTGCGCAGGCGCACCTATGTGATGCCGAGGCGGCGCAGCGCGCAAGTATCTTGAGGGAGGCACAGATATCGGCAAAGTTCCTTTATATTAATCTGCAACTGGCGCTCGCTCATACGAATAATTGGTCACGAACCGACATTGGGAAACGCCTTGAGCAGGAACTCGCACAAATAGTTCACGAAATTGCATGTTCATCAGCGAGAGCGGAAAGAAGCCTTACTGTGTGTACTCCATTTCAACATGAGGAGTGCAAGGTGCCGAGCACAGGGCGCCCGTTTCCGTCTATGAGGAGTGGTACACCGTTCACTGCGCACTGCTTGCTCAGCCAAAGTCCAAGTCCTGCTGCAACGCAGAGGGGGACACAACATTCACAACCTCACCTTTGCTCCCCGTCACGGGATGATGTTCCCGTGCGATTGTTTGCCTTCTGCACACCCTCAACCATTGGGGTCTCCGACGTCACGCCCTTAGCGGGAAGTAGCCCTGAAAAAGTGAGCAGTACCCACTTTTTCAGTGCCAGCTGCGGGGTTCTTCCTTATGACTCGCCTCCTTTCTCAGAGCGCATGACTTCCGCCACATCTTACCCGACTGTTAGCCTCCCGACTCCAACGCCTAAGCGTGGGCCTCTATCCCAACAGCGCCGTGGACAAGATGTGGGCGACTGGAATGTGAAGGACGTCACTCTTCACATTTGTATGCAGCTGGAAGATGTGAAGCGGAAACACATTGCAATGCGGGAGAATCACGCACGTAAAAAATTAATCCCGCTTTTTTGGGCTACGACACCGAGTGGGGAATAGAAACTCGGGAAAATATTATTTTCTAATGCCATCTCCGTGCACACACCACTGCCCGTTGGTGCCAAGAGAGAAGGGCGAGAAGGAGAAGGCCGGTAGTAATGAATGGCGCATTAAGAATCACAACAAAGAAACCGTGTTTTCACAAATAAAAACGAGCAACAACAAAAGGAGCTTTTTTTTTAAAAAAAAAAAAAAACGATTGGGAAAGCTGTTGGAATGAAATGTATCGCCATTTTCCTTTCTTTTTGCTGTTCAGTTTCTCCTGTACAACATTGTTACATTCTCCATTGGTCTTTTGTCATCTTGTCTATCGCTCGTCTGCATTACTATTATTATTATCATTCGTATTTTGTTAACATTATTGTTCATTTATATTTGTTGTCGTCTTCCTTTTCTTTTTCTTTTCGCATCATAAGAAGGGAAGGGGAGAAAGAGGAAAAAAATTTTTTTTAAAAAAAAAAAACAACACGAGACATACGAGAAAAGAGACCAAATTTAAAAATACAAAATTAGCTGAAGGTCACTGCACAAGGGGGTTACTTGAGGGGGGTGCCAGCAGTGAGGAGGCAGGAAGCCGTTTGCTAGTGTAGCGTAATTGAGTCACCATATCAAGCAAGGTTGACGATGATGACAAGAAATCCGCTGGAGTGGTCGGGTATGTTGCGCGTTGGAGTAACCCTGTTGTTGTTGCAGCTGGTGTTCATACCTGTCCAATCAGCTATGGCGGAGGAAAGCAAAGCGCTCCTGTTAAATGGTGATGATTTGGTTGCAAACAGCAACACCCATGTGTTTGTCACAGTGCTCCGTCGTAAACCGAGTGAATTCAACAGTGACAAGTTTATTCATTCTGTTCTTAAAATTCTGTTTACGCTGCCTAGCGACGTGTTTAACAGAACGTCGCAACTTGAGTTGTTGGAGTTCTGTCCGTGGGCAAATCTAACGGTGAACAACAGTTCACACTGCAACTCTGCGGACAAGAGTTACGCGAAGCCGAATGCAACGCTGGTACGATTCGGAGTAGCGGTCAGTGACGCTGAGCAAGTTCAGCACCTTAATTTCATGGACCCTGAGATGGTAGTTCCTCCAACAATACAGCTCGGCGACCCCGGGCTTTTCAGCTTAGAAAAAAACTGGATCCAGTACACGGATCTCATGTCGCCAAAAGTTGTCCTTGATAAGCTTGGAACTGTAGCCATAATTGTTCTTCCCCTCATTCCTGTGTGCTGCTTCTTCTCTGAGTGGCGGCGAGAGCAAGTGAGGAACGAAAAACGATCGAAAGCCGTTCGGCGCATTATGGGTCTCGAAACATCTAGTGACCAACAGCAACCAGATGTCCTATCAAAAGAATATGATGAATATAGCACCACTGGACAATTCTACAGTAAGAACACGCATGCGGCATGGCAGTTTGGCGCGGACGGTGACGGAGCGTACAGGGAAATGGATCAAAAGACGGAGGACCCCGCCTTTTCTCCACGCCAGTAATTGCTAAAGTACGGTTCAATCAAGCAGAGCTGTAAAGCTGGTCGGTGTAGCGCAGCCGGCTAGCCGTGAAAATAATCGAGAAGAAGACGGAGTATAGGAGGTTGGTGAAACAAGTCACTCTGCATTCATGTCATACCTCTGCGAACCATATATTGATACAGTTCGTCTGTTTGCTACTTGCTCCTTATTTTGTTTTGCGTTTTTATCTTTTTCACCCCTTTTATTTTCCCGCGGTCGTTAACTGAATTTTTTTTTTTTCTTTTCGTCCATTTCCCTGTTCTACTTTTTGCTTTTGGTGCTATATTTTTGATGTCATAGCTGCACCAGTCAGCATCACGCCGGCACCGAGAAGTGTCTTGTGAACCTATACGGAAACAAGGCGGGGCTTCCCACTACGTTGCAGTGTACCTTTCTTTCTCCTTTGGGGGGAGGTGGAGTGGGGTGGGAAAAGTAAATAATGAACAGGAGCGTGAGGGCGGCAACGTGGACGGAAAAGGGGTAAATGGAATGTTGGGCGCGTGCTCAAGCGAACACACATTCATCCGTACACGGACTCGCTTTCATTCACCTGCGTTGTTAAAAGAGCCGGCCTCCCATTCGTTTGCTTTCCTTTTATTTCTTACTTGCGCCCCCGCGGCATGCGCTGCTAAGGTAGAACAAAGGTGTAACAGTGACGAAAGTGATGCCTTCATCTGATGTACGAACCTCGCCCGCGACACCCACTACGATTGCTCAGCGTGAAGTAGAGCTCTTGTTACTCCGCTTCTTACAATATCACCAACCGGACGTGTACGCACTATGGGCCACGCACCCTGTAGCTGACATGTTAGCGGATGATAGCAAGTCTAGCAGCGGATGTGATGAGCACTACTCGACTGCCGAAGGTACCCAAGTTCGCCTATATAGAGACAAGCACGTGAAGTACCTGCAGAAGAGGCTGGTGTCACTTCCTGCGTCATTGGAGAGCCTGTACTCAGCACAGCCGTGGCTAGTGTACTGGACACTGCAGGCAGCGGATGTACTCGGGGTCTTAAAGGAGCTTTTCGCAGTGGTCCCACCCGAAGCGATGGCGGAGTTTCTATTTGACTGTTTGAAGGTATCTCCAACTGATGTTACACCTGGCTCGTCTGGGACCAGCGATGTGAGTTTAGCGGTTAAGACGGTAGCCTCAGAGAGCCTCAATGATTCGACAGATGCGCGTCAGCAAAGTTCTAGTGCTTATCCCAACGAAAAAATAAAGGAGGATGACGAGGCGCTCGCTATAGGGTTTGGCGGCGGTCGGTTAGCACACATCCCTCACATTGCAGCAACTTACGCTGCCGTTAGTGCACTCTGCATGTTGGGACGGACCGAATACCTTCAATCTCTCCCTCGCGCAGCTATCAAACGTTGGCTGCTTTCCCTACGCTGCGAGGATGGCAGCTTTCGAATGCACGTTGGTGGTGAGGTGGATATTCGAGCCTCCTACTGCGTGTCTGTTGTTGTAACGCTTTTACAGATAGATGGCGTGCTTGATGAGAAAGCTGCGAGGTTTGTTGCTTCATGCCAAACCCACGAAGGTGGTTTTGCGTGTGGGGATCATGCGAGCGAGGCCCATGGAGCATATACATATTGTGGCATCGCCGCGCTTATCCTCATGAAGCGGCCCCAGTTCTGCAACTATGCGATGTTGCGACGCTTCCTCGCGGCGCGTCAGTTGCGTTTCGAGGGCGGGTTCAACGGACGCACGAACAAGCTTGTGGACTCATGCTACGCCCATTGGGTCGGTGGTGCGCATGTCTTGCTGCGAGTGGCGGAAGCGTACACTCAGCTCCTGGGGTTGGGTGACAGGAGACACTGCCTTACAAGCAGTGAGATGATGCTACTAAATCACGCACAGTTAATTTCTGTGACGCGCCTGCGCCCGTCAGGTGAGGAAATATTGGAAAGGGAAGAAGAAAAGCACAAAGAATCACTAAGGCGTGTGGAGCTGTACATTAATGCCTCCCCCACTCCCGCTGCGTCCTCGGGTCCAGACCCCTTCACTGGCTCCCCGCCGTGTTTCTGGGATGAGGAGGTGGGGGATTTCTACTTTAACCAGCGTCGTTTACAACTGTACGTTCTTGCCTGTTGTCAGGAGAAGGTTAAGGGAGGGTTGATGGACAAGCCCAACTACCCGAATGACGCATATCACACGTGCTATGCCCTCTCTGGTATGAGCGCTGCACAGAACCTGCACTACATGCCGTATGATGCCCATTGTGGGAGTTTTGACCAGAGCAGTGACGACAATGTCTATGCCATTGGCCTACGTTGTGGCCTCATTCCTGGAACGGACGAAGACCATGGCGTAGTCCTTGCAACGACAAAAAAGGATGACGCCCTGGCGCAACTCCAACCAACCAATCCCATCTTCAACATACACCATCGTCATGTGACGAATGCCTTGCGTGCTTGGGGGTTGATGGACTGTCTCCCATAACAGCATCTCTAGCCTCTAAACGACTACACTCCGCCAAGAGTAGTCGGTTGCGTATTGAAAAAACATTGCTTGCCCATGGAAGGGCAACTTGGCTGGGAAGTCGACGAGCATGGGAAGGTGCTGGATAAACATTGCTTTTTAGCGGGTCTTTTTTTTTTTTTTGGAGGGGTGGGTGGGGAGCCCTTTTTTCTTTATTATTATTATTATTATTATTATTTGTTGTTGTTGTTGTTATTTTTGCCTTCTGCAGCTTTCCCCTTACATCTGGCAAAGCCGCCGCCCGGAGCTTCTGAAGAATTTCATTGCTTTTCTTCACCCTTGAGGCTATTGGCATAACAACTGGGACCATCACATTTGTGTCAATCGCTAGCCCTGCTTGCCATCAGTTCATCTAATGAATGCGGGGTCGCGCAGAATACATCTGTTTTTACCATGTTTGTCCGCGCTCTTGTTTGCATGGCCTCTATCCCATTTACATGGTCCTCTTTCAAGATTGACAAGTCAATTTTTTCCCAGACGGGATGCAGAAGAACAGTACTCATCCAACCAGCGGCATGCAGGCTGAGGTTGCTTCAGGTCCCATTGTTGACGACGCGCGTGAGTCATTGCATCTGGAGCAACTAGGTAGCGAAAGCTTTGATTTAAAGCAGTGGATTAACACCTCACTTCAAAGCCTCTCCATATTCCCTGCCACGGGCGATGGTGATGCGGTGCTTGAGGCGCGCCTTGGAAAGCTGTACAGTACGCTTCAGCTCTACTCGCAGGAGGTAGCAGGGTCAGTTGATGAAACCATTGCCCAGTCGCTAGTGCGTTTGCCGCGCACCGGCCTTGAGGTTAGCCGAATGACCGCAGAAGCGCAACAGCTGGAGCAGCAACTACGCTTTATGCAGGAAGCAACGCAACCCGTGGTGGAGGAGACCATTAAGCCCTATGTGGCACGGTTGGGCGAGATGAAGAAGGCACGGGAAAAGCTTGCACGTTGCGCGGATACTCTCCGCGTGGCCTCGGAAGTGGATGGCAAGATGAAGCAGTTGGATGAGATGGTGCAATCGCTCCGTGCGGCGCCCTCGGAGGAGGATCCTGGGGCTGTGGCGGTTTGCATAAGACAAGTAAGGCGTGACCTGGAGAATATCAAAGCGTTTGATTTCACTTTCGGCGAAAGACAATTGGAGAAGGTGAAGGAGTACGAACAGCTTGTGGAGCGGGAAGTGGAAGCGGAGTGCATGGGGGAACTTAGGCGGCATGGGGTTGAGAGAGCAGTGCATCTCCTTGGCATACTCGATGCAATTGGTCGAGCGGATGCTGTGCTAAAACAGTTCGTTACGGAGTGTGCTGCGAGCGAAAAGGCGAACGTGGAGCGACTGTTGGGGTGCGGGGGTGGGTCCGGCGCGGAGGACGGCGTCTCTCCCGCAGGCGCCGCAGCGATACTGGAAAAGCAATTAATACCATCGATCGCAAGGGCACTCAATCACCAGTTCGATTATCTTCTCCATTTGGAGGTGTTGGCGAAGAGTGGCGCGGACCATGACACAAAGAACACTCTTGAAGCCGGCGCGCGTACAGCGGACGCGCTGTGTTTCATGGTGGATCAAATCACCGGGTGTATCGAAACCGTGCTAAAGCCAATCCTTGTGTCTGTGGGCCGTGGTGCCGAACTGGTCGCTTGCATTGACGCAGTGTGCCACCTTCAAATCGGAGCGGGTGTGACAGCAACTGAATTGCATTACAGTGAGGAAAACTGTACGGATAATTCTGGCAGCAAAATTGGGCAGCTGGTCACCGCACATGCCAAGGGGGCGCTTATGCAACTGTTCGACCAGCCAGAAATGTTGGAGACCTTTGCACAACTTGAAACAAGCAGGGTGGAAAGTCTTGTGGGGGACTCGGACTGCGCCGTTGGACGGGCACATTTTCGCCTGGTGGTGGACAAACTGGTGGAGGCAGTCATGAACACGGCACGCTTTTTTCCTCACAAGACGCTGCCCATGTGCATTGGCAGGTGGCGCTCGGCCGTCCTTCAATGCATCCCGGTGCCGGAACCCACTACAGGCGTATCCCGGTACAAGTTACTGGAGCAGTTGTACGTAGCACGGCGGGTGGCACCGCAGCAGCTCCTCTTGGCGCAGAAAGGCATCGCAGAGTACCTCAAGTCGCCCGGATTAAGGGGACAAGACCCTGAAGTGGTCGAAATGATCAGCCAACAGCTAGAAGAGCTTCTGTGGACTCCACTGAATGAAGCCGTAGAATGCTCCGCTAAGCAGCATCAGGAAGCGGTAAAACAAACAATCATTGCACCTGTTATAGCGAATACGGATGGCTATGAGTCGCAGGCAATGTGGGGGTGTGGCGGCCGCGAGGTCAACGCTCGACCGGCCCCCGCAACACCGGCGCGGTATGCACGTGCACAGACCGCTCCCAGCGATATCGTGCGTAGGTTTGGAGAGTCGATTGTTGAAATTCCCCTCGCCCTCGAGGCACTGCGCGGCGATGGGGAAACACGGTCGGAGGGCTTCGAGGACCTCCTCGAGGAGATGGCGGAGCCTTGGTTAGATGATATTGTGCGACGAGCAGTGGTTGACTTTCTCGACCGTAAGGTGGGGACCATCACGATACACTTCCCTACCAGCGACGGGGCGGAAGAGGCGGCTGCGATGGAACAGCTGGTGGAAGACCTAAGTTATCTAAGGGCCATTCTTGCTGCCGTGAGCGACGTCCCATTCGAACGCCTCGAGCGTGCTTTGGCACAGGTAAAGACCATCAGCCCACGCCCCGGAGAGCCCCTAATTTTGCGCCACCTTCTAGTGTAGTTTGTGCCCTTCATCTCTTGCGCTCGGAGGTGCGAAACGCGCCTACACGTTGTGGCTACCTCTCGCCTCATAGGTGCATGTGCAAATCAAACGCGCTCTACCACCGCCTTCGCATAGTGTTGCGGTACCGGTCAGCAATGTCAGTGACGCTGAACAGAGGGGATGAGGTGGGGGAGGGAAGTGAGTTCGCCCCACAGCGGCACAGTAGTGAACACTGCGGATACGAACGCACGTGTTGGACCAACTTCCGGAAGCGTCCCGTTGTTGACGGGTACCGGATGTTTGATGCTGCCACCAAGGACACTCGTGGGCGCCCATGGGTGGATCAGTGCAGTGGTCCTCTGCAGCCCATCTCCTGCAGGAGCGCCGGCGCCGGAGTGTCGGTGGTTCGTGGACTCCGCTCATTCGGCTGTCCTTGACCTCGCCCCGTCGCGACTAGGGCGGCAATGTGTGTGCCCCCATCTGAGCGAGAGGTAGGAGTGGCGCAAAGCGAATGGTGAGAGGGAGAGAGAGGTCGCATAAACAAGTTAAGCCCCGGCTACTTTACCCTTTTGGACTTATAGTATCACGCTCCACCGCGCGGCAACTCCCGCGATGAATCCCTGCATTCACGTTATTCAATTGTTTTTTACTCATTTCACTTTTTGTACTTCCTTCCTTCCTTCTTTCTTTTTTTAAAGGACGCTGCACCCTTCGCGGGAGACACGGTCCGCGGGACACGTGTTTTAATGTGGAGGGGAAGTGGGGCGAGACTCGCCGTGTGGTTACGATATAAAGTAAACAAACAAGACAATTAAATAATGGACTTCAGGGCAGCGCTGGGCCTCATACCCGTTCGTCGTAACACGGGTGGCCACAAACGAGCGAAAAGAAACGAAACGGACAAAATTAGGAAGGGGAACGATACGCTATTAATAGCTGCGCGTTAATCTTCCGGCGCGCGGAGGCGCCAGTGGCGCGGGCACCTCCGCTTCTCTTTACCCGAGTTGGGGTCCTGCAAAGAAGTACAGCGAGACAAGGCGGCCCATCAGGCACAGCACTAAGTGCGAACTCGCTCTTGCATCTCGCGTTCCATCGCGGCACTCCATCCCCCCAACACACCTTTGTGGAGCACATCCCTCAAGACGGGATGGGCTTCAATGATGCGTGTGACGGCAAACATCTCCACGTCCGCGATGTCGGGCTTATCGCCACCGTGGAAGCGCCTTGCCGAAGTTCCCTGCAAATTTGAAGTGAAGGTGACCAGCTCCTCCTCTAGCAACGCGCACGGGTCTTTCCGCAGCAGCTCCCTCAGTGTTCCCACGTCTCCACCTGATTCGCTGCAACGCTTCACAAAGGCCGGCGCGATTTCCCACCGCGCAAGCAGATACACTGCGGAGGCGCCAACCACACGGAAAACCGCGTTGTGATACCGTGCAGGTGTAACAAGGGGGTGGGTAACATACGCATTCGTCCATTGACTGCTCGTTGCCAAAAAGCTCACCGTCTGGAAGCGGTTCACGATCCACTGCCGTGTCTTTGATACTCGAGCGTCCTTCAGCTGCCCGCCGAACTGCAGGGGTGCGGCGAGGGCGGAAATGATGCACTGAGAATCCACCACGTACACTGAATCCCCGTCAAGAGCAAGAGAGTCCGGCGAAATGCTGTGATTATCAGCCACCGAGGCCAGTTTTATTTGCGGGACCGAAGTGTAGCGAGAATCGGGGATTCCCTTCCCAGAAAGCGTGTCAACGTCCACTGTGTCGAACGGCACCCCGTAGAAGCGAAGAATCCATTCCACCCTGGCGCAGAATGGGCACCCCATAAGCCGATAGAGCGTCAGGGCAAACGCTCTGCTCTGTGGTTGGCCGCTTCCTTTCCTCTTTGTTGGCGCTGCCCACGGGAGGTGGTCGGGGGCGAGGGCTTCGCCGAGAAGTGCTTTACTTTGAAGGGCATTGAAGGCGTCGGCAGTGAGCGGTGTAGTCGCTGCTCCCCCTGTTGCGCCCCAGCGCCTTCTGCACCACAGGGCCGCGACGCCCGCCAAGGCTCCGCCCACAAGAAGCACATTGTACTTTCGGGGGAGTCGGGGCATGTCTTTTCACAAACAATGCAGCTACGGCACACGCGCCGGGCACCTCAGGGGTCCTCTCTGATGTGTTAGCCTTCAATGTTCTTTGCTCCACTTCCGCACGAGCTGACAGAGATTCGTGTTTCGAAGGTAAAACTATATGGTTGTGTTTTGTTTTTGTCAAAAAAGACGAAAAAAAAAACACACATAAGATGACGTGACTATAAATAATAACATTAGCAGTTGTAATTATAGTAACAACAATAATAATAGTTCTTATTGTTGCGAGGCAAAAGGGGGCGGAGGATGTTTAAACGCCCCAATCCAATGTTTCGTGAGGCGCTGCAGTTCGGCAACGATGAGCAGGAGCGAAAGCGGAGACAAACAAACGCCCTGGCGTGGGCGTCTAGAGCGGGTGGTGGCGCTTGACTCGGCCTCCACGATGTAGACTGTAGCAGGGACAACCTTGGGCCGGAAAGCCCTCTCCTCCCACAACTATGGGACGTTCCGTGTGCGACGGCATGGGGCCGTCAGAGGACAGGTACACTTGCCAAGAGCGAAGCCGTTGGTCAAACATAAGACCGAAAAGGAAGTAAATAAATATCAACGTAAAATAATAATAAGAAGAAACGATTAAAGCAACCACAACACTCCGACTCCCAACGACGGCAACATCGTGTCGGCGTTGGATATATGGAACTGAGTTTATTTGGATTAAGTAGCGAACCGCTTGCCTTACGGAGTGTAAGGAGCAATGAACAACCCTGCCTGTTGTGCTGCCACTGGTTTGCGCGTTGGGACTAGCATGCGTCTCCTCCACAGTCAACAAAAACGCCTTGCACGTCTTGGTAGGTGGAAGGGTGGGATCATCTGACCATGCGCACGGGGGGCACAACGCTCTAAGCTGGAGAGCGGGACTAGTGAAAAAGCAACTAAAAGGCAACAGCGAACGGCAACTAATTCATTTGACCCTTAATGGCACCAAGTTTCTTCCACCAGGACATCGTAACGTACAGGATGGCTAACCCAGTAAAACCCCGCAACTGCTGCAAAAACCACCACATCCCTCTTCCTCAGGTTTGCGCAGGGTAGAGGACGATTGGGTCCCGCTCCGCAGTGACAGAGTGTGAGACATTGGTGTTGCACAGAAAGAACTGCTGGAATAACTCACCAAGGGAGAAGCACGAAGCACCGACCCACAGCCCTTCCCAGTGGTAAGCTACCGCGCGCAGTCCTTGTCAAAACATCCCCTCGTCCAAGTCCACGTGCGCCATGTCCGGTACTGGATTTGTTGGGTTCATGCGATGCACGGCGATGGCGTTACGGGCACCGAAAGGGGAAATATTGGGACTGTTCTTAGCATAGCTCACCTGAATCATACGGTTCGCCAGCATCTTGTAGCGGTTGTGCAGGGTGAAAATGGCGGTGTCAGCTCCTTCTACATTTGAGTACGTCACAAACGCGGCACCCTTGCTACGATTTTGCCCGTCTCGAAGAATGTGAATGTGCTCCACTGTACCGTACGCACTAAAGAGGTCGTAGAGACGCTTCTCATCACTTTCAAATGGCAACTGGCCAACAAACAGTTTGGCGGCTGTGGGGCTTAATTGTGGAGGAACACTGGGGTCATATGCTTTGGCTGGTGACTGCCGCAGTTTCGGTTGTGAGTTCGGTTTTGGCTGGTTTGCATGACCTGCTTTTTCGCCAACGAGACGATAGGGCTCTCTGCCGTCCATGGAACGTCGTCTGGGCGTAGGTTTGCAGAAAGCATCGATAAACTTGATAATAGGAGTTAGACGAAGGTGAGCCGCCGCTTGTGCAGTTTTGTGTAGTTACGAAGAATAAGCTATAATAGAGATGTGAGAAAAATGGCAAACGTCACGGACGAAGAAGATGCGAACCGCCCGCCAGATCAGTGCCCGTGGAGCGATGACACACAAGTTTAGGGATAATAATAATGAAACGACTGCGATTTGTGCAAACGATCGCGCCAATGAGGAAATGCCGCATGACCACGCTCCGGTGGCTTAAGTTACGAGGGAAGTATTGGCCACCTTGTGGGGGCCAGTTTTTGTCGCCACTCTACGCCGATACGAATGGGATCCACGGTCATTTCCATAGTAACGCGAGCCAGCAGCGCATACCCCTTCCCGCCATCCCGTAGAGCCACGCTGGTGATTCAAATAATGTGGAAAAGGTGAGGGAAAACCAGCATCCGCTGCACCAGTGTTCCCTTGTGCTCATTCAACCTTGTGATACGCGCACCTAACGCGACGCCTGGGGCAAAAGTACATGAACACCACCGTCATAACAATAACAGAAAAACATATTGCTAGCATTCCTAGCACTTCCAACATGACTGCTTGGGGATCCTTCTGTTCCATAACCCTCGCGCCGCTTCCATTACCATTGCCGCCGCGGGACGCCAGGACGGGCGCTAGCAGACTGCAACTTAAGGCAGTGCAGATTGCAAAGTGCGCGTGCATCTCCTGGACTATCTAGGACCCTTTACTGCCGACTAGAGAGATGGTAAGTTGCTCACGGCTTGTCAGAGAAGGCCCAGTCAGATATTGAGCGCTCTGAACTTGGCACGTCGCGCCGTGTTTCGGGCCTTTGGCGTATAGTGAAAGTGGGGCACATTCGCCAGAATGCAAAATAAAATAATATAAAAAAAACTGTGGCTGAGGTACATATGTTTCACAGAGTAAAGAGAGTTGAAACGAATTTAAATTTCACGACTCACCGCCCGTCCATCGGTACTCTGCAGGCTTCCACAGAAAATTGTTTCATTGACCACAACGAGTTACAAAACACAGGAGTCATCAGCTCGTTACATCTCAGCCCAGCAAGCAAAAGCATTTTTGGCGAAAGCCCCACACAACCTTTGCATACAGACGCCGTTTTGGTGGCTACTTTACAAGCCTTCTTCATAATCCCTTAACCAGATACTTTTGCGTCCAACAAACGACGGGCCAATGCTGTTAACACTGTAGCTAGCCAACCCCCCACCTGCCATTGCAGAGGAGTCCAAGGCGACTGTCGTCGGCCTCCGCGGCGAATCCATTGTCGAACTGGACATCTTCAGTGAAAAAATCGTGTGCTTCGTTGTCCGCGCGAAGAAGTTAGCGGTGGTCACTGGCAGCGCATGCTCATTTGCCTAATGACCACACACAAACCCCAAACGCATCCAGACTTTCTCCACTACAAGAGCTCGTGGATGGAAAGCTAAGGTGGTTCAACACAAGCTAAATGTACGCATCACACGCAACACAAAACCAGATGGAAATCATGCAGCGACATGAGGCAAGTGTGGCCAACATTCCACGCAATTGCGAGTCTCCTAACGGGAAATTAAGTGTATGTAGGACTGAAACGTGGACAGTGGCGAAGGGCTGGAGCCACACATCCAACACGAAAGACAGTAGAGAAACACTGCATTGGGTTAGCAAAATAGGAAAACGGGGACTCTGGGTAGCGGGGTCGTCATTACGCAACACATCCAGATACGCAACACTCGCTAAGCGGCCAATTGGCACATGTATGCACAGCCACGCCCCACTGCAGAGACTGGCACTTGTAGGGTCGGGAACGTGCACACGCGAAATAAGGTCACATTCCAACAGCAGTGACGAACCTGTCACTATAGAACCCAGCGCCTTGAGCCCCGGCAACGGCCAAAGACTCAGACTTCAATTTCAAGGTACCGCCATGCACTGAACTGAGAAAACTACCGCCCCAGAAAGGAACGTGCGGAGGTCCACTCGCACTTTTCGGTAATAATGAACACACACTATTTGCCTCGAACAATGACCCCAAATACATGCCGGAGGATTGTGCTGGGTTGAATGACCAAATTCGAAGAAACAGAAAATATGTAGCAACTGCAATACGGTATGTCCGAGTACGGTTGTGCAAGTACCCGCCTTGCAAAACACACCACGTTATCTCTGTGGTCGGAAAGCCATCGTTTCTCTCCACAGAGGGCCCCAACTGCCATCACCGATAACATTTTTCAAACCACTGTTTGATGCATCATCAATCAACCTGCACACAGAGACCTTGCGCAGAATCCGCAGTAAGAGAGCATGCCCATCAACAACTGCCGGCCAGTGAGGGATGGGCAAGAAATATACGAAAGCTCGATGGTGAGTAACTGAATGAAACGGGCACCTCCCCATTCCCAGCGCACATGCTTCGGCGAAAAAGTTCCTGATCGACGGTTTAAAGGAAGCAAACAGCATACCTGCAGGCGTGCAATTCGATACACCGAGCAACAAAGTAAGTGCAGGAGCCGAAAATGTATTCACACGCACCGAGATCCAACATTAGTGAGCGCACGTGTGCAATGGCCTAACCTCCCACCCCTCATCGACGAACTGCAACTCGTCACAAGCGTGTCTACCACCCATTGGTTATAGTCATCATGCCTCTCAAGAACACATTATACATATGAACATCCAGCGGTACCAAGTCCTCTGCCAGTACTGGCGACGATGGTCTTGTGGATATTGTGCGCGGATTGTTTGGCACACGCAAAGCCAGCAGCGACTGAATTTATTCCTGTGCTTTACTGAACGAAAAACGTCTGCCGATCTCAACAGAGCCAAAAACACGGCGCTACGGGTAGATGGCCAACAGCTTAATTGGCCTCGTACAGCTGTTGTGCACCAACGTCCAGCCGTCCCGCTGGCCTAGTAGAACCTCGGTAGTTTAATAGACGACAGCACGGCACGTGAGGGGGCCAGATGGCAATTACAGTAACCCTGTTGCTGAGCAAGGGCCCGCCGTCCGTTTGAACGCACAAAAAAAGGCAAACGGATTTTTTTGTCCATTAGATCAAAAAAAAAACAAAAAAAAACAAGAATTACCATCCTCACTTGACTTCTGTGATAATGCGAACGGCCCTCTGCCCTTCCAGCCATTTCTGTGACTCGCCGGTAAACGATACATCGTCTGCACGGCTCAACGCCCATATATCAATATGTCGAAAAGCGTTACTGCCTCCCTGTCGACGGATCAGGCAACCCAGAAGATCTGACATATCGTCAGTGATAGGAGAATGCGAGACGTGCAACTCCCTCAATGTGCACGACACCTGTTCCAAAAGCGTAAGCAAAGGTCTGAGGAGCAATTCGTTTTTGGAGAGGGAGAGCACCTCAAGGCATGGCGCTCTCCGTGCCCGCAGAGCCCTACCAAGAAACTGCAATCCCCCTTTGTCCCATGCACCACGTGACCAAACTCCATTGTTGTCAAGCCGCAAGACACGGAGTGGGACACACCCAGCCTTTTCTATAGCGCTCGCCAGCTGTAACAAGCCCTCCTCCCTGACGTTACAGCTGCGCAAATCCAGTTCTCCCAGTAACGCAATCATTCCAGCAACATTCAACCCGTGAAGACCAACACCAATTTTGTTTCCTGACAGGCAAAGGCGTGAGCCCATTGCAAACGAGGAAGGGACAAGCCTCTTGACTTCAGTCATTGCCAAGTTATTTTCGCAAAAAGATAGTAGGTTCCAACGCCGCCCCATTCGACCAAGGGCGCGGCATATTTTTTGCATATCACGTACCCCGATATTGCACTGGTCCAGTGCGATACCGTGCAATGCATCACAACTGAGCAGCATTGCCTCAATACCCATGCCTGCACAAGCAAAGTCATGGCCACTGATATCCAGTTCGCTTAAAGCATTGCAAAATGCCAATGGGGCGTACCGGAAGCATGCAAGCGAATGCCCACTTAAGTCGTTGTTGCTTACGTTCAGTGCAAACTTCTCACGACAAGTAAATGTCTCAGTATGGGCGAGGAACTGCTCAATATGCTCATCTTCTAATTGACAAAAGGCTATATCCAGAGTCTGCAGTTGCTCACATGAGCCAATGATGTCTGCCAACAATGTGATTTGCTTGCTGATACCTTCGTTGCCACGTAAAGAAAGTCGGCGTAATCCCTTCAAGATGGTGACGCAGCGTCCAAGGGCTGCTACATCGTGAAGGCCGCAGTTTTCCAGTCGGAGCTCCATTAACGTGTTGGCAGCTGCCGCCGACACAAACACAGAACCGAGGTTTACATGTCGAGGAAGGTTCTCGAGCGAAAGATATTCTATCTTATTTTGCTCACACGCCATTGCATTGCTGATCTCATTTACCACCTGCTGTGCATCTGGTAGCGCTAGCACGTCGGAGAAGATCACGCTCTTAAGACGCGTGTGACGCAAAAGGCAACGCAGCCCTGCGAACCCATCGTCTGTGAGAAGTGGAACTGAACAGTAGCCTCTTACACGCAAGTCCACAGGGCCACCCAGACAAGCAGTCGAATGTGACAAGCATTGCAAAACGTCGTCTCGCCCCTTGTTCAGTATTTCAACCTCTGGCCGTCCAAATCGAACTCCTTTGCGCATCATCGAATCTCTCCCGCACATGCCGGATATACAGCAACTCCTAGGCGTGCGCTGAGGCAAGATGGCCTTGACGAGCGAAAATCCAACATTCCGCACAAATGTATCGTGATTTACACGCCTTATTTCTCTTTTCTGTCGGTCCTGTGCCTTACAAAAAAGTGATTGCCAAAGGGCATATTTATATGCAGCGTCATGCGTTAGTTGCTGCTTTGGCATCCTTCGACAATAGGGTCAACAGGCATAGGGAAACCGGGGGAGTAGACGTCGCATAGTGCCACTTGCAGGCAGAAAACAGTTGTGCTACAACCCGACACATGCAAGTAAACAGAACACACAAACTCTTGTTAGTGGTCCATTTGCTTATCATCTTTCCAACATTTAAAACGCAGTGGTCTCATCTTTCATTGCTTCAAGTCATTATTCCACGAAGGTGTAAGCGTGAGCCGTCCCAGGGAGATAATCTGTGCAGTAAGCAATGTTACTCCCTCAATACGCTTCATCCCTTTAATTGAACTGAAGCATGTCACCCACATACGTATGCCATCCTTTAGCAAGCACAACAACAACGGAAAAAGAAGAAGAATTTAATTTACTTTTGGTACGGCAGCATCACGTCTGGGTGTCTGCGAAGTGACGAACGATGTGCATTTAAGGAACACAGCGTAAAGTGGGATGCGCTTCATAGCGTTTCGTAGACCTGAGCGAAAAATGTGTAGTTCATTTAACTCCCAGCACGTAAGCCGCTAAACACTTCGAGTAGCCTTCAACTTCCGTTCCGCTGCAATTATTGAGGTTGATAGATGCCTGAAGCGCAGAGGCAACGCAGGCAGTGTCATGGGAAACTCAGAACACGTTCTTGCATTCGTTTAAAACGCCTGCAAAATGGCATCAACGGTAAAAGGACAGAAGTGGTATGATAAACTAAAGAAATTTTCTAATTGGTGTTGCTGGTAGTTGCTTTATTTGGTCAAATGACGCCTTCGCCAGTTGCTCAAGCTGTGCTCCAATCACTACACAGGTTGAGTGAAATCGCACAACCGCACGTAACAACAGGAAAAAGAAAATCTAAAGAAAAAGTGATGAACGTACACGAACCATCGCCGTGAGATCCCAAACGGCAGGGACGGAGGGCTTGCTCAAGTCCGAGCAAGCGATACAGGTGCATCCACAGCACTGTCTTCGCTTGGCTGACTCTGATTTCCATGCTACGTTCCGTCAGTGGCAAAAACGAAACCAGTTTGTTGGCCTACGCCAGGTGCGGTGGGCCTATCAGGTGCCATCGCCAATTCACACTACATATACCTGTTTGTGAACCCATTAGTGACTCATTTGGATGCGCTTACAAACTAAGAGATTTTGTCTTAGATATTAGCACAACACATTTCCTGTGGACTAAAGAAAAAACGCACTTCATTGGCGAGAGTTAAAAAGTCAAAAGACGAGGGGAGAAAGAGCAGAGAGACAAATGACAAACAAAGCCAGATTGAGTATCCGCTTCCGTTTCAAGTGAAAAAAGACAACTCGTACAGGTCACTTAAGAATGGAATAAAAAACATAGTTTAGAAATCTCGAAAAGTGAACAAAGAAAAACAGTACGAACAGATAGATAGCTTCAAGAAACACTGCCTAACGCAGACGACGGGCCTCGCGCTCTGTCTCCATAAGAGAAAGCATGTCACCCTCCTTGCATGGACCTTTCACGTTGCGCACAATCGTACGATTTGCTTCAGGTGAGCCTTCCTCACCCATAAGACGCACGCGGACTTGCGTCACGTTGCCACGGGAACCGGTGCGCCCAAGCACCTTGATGATGAGGCCAACGTGGGCCTGATCCGTCTGCTGTACAGCGGTCTCCTCCTGAGTGGCCTTCTTGTCCTTCTTGGTTGCTGCCGCTGCTGCGGTATCCGCCATGGCTACAAAGCTGTAATTGTGCACATTGATAGAAACACGTATAAAGTATGTGTAAAAATGAAGGAGCAAAACAATGCCAAGAGAGTACCAGAAAAGTATAGCGGGTGAGAGAAGACAAGCCACAAAGAATGCAGTTGTAACGTGGTACCACTGAATTTCGTAAAGGGACGTAAAAAAGGAAATAAAAAAAACAGAACGAAGCATAAGATACTTGGGGGTAAAAAAGAAAAAAAGAAAAAGAAAAAATGTATAAATACGATACAGCCATCTAACTTAACGCAGACGACGGGCCTCGCGCTCTGTCTCCATAAGAGAAAGCATGTCACCCTCCTTGCATGGACCTTTCACGTTGCGCACAATCGTACGATTTGCTTCAGGTGAGCCTTCCTCACCATAAGACGCACGCGGACTTGCGTCACGTTGCCACGGGAACCGGTGCGCCCAAGACCTTGATGATGAGGCCAACGTGGGCCTGATCCGTCTGCTGTACAGCGGTCTCCTCCTGAGTGGCCTTCTTGTCCTTCTTGGTTGCTGCCGCTGCGGTATCCGCCATGGTTAGTAGACGACACTTACATGAGAAAAAAAAAAGAAAGAAAAGAAAAACATAAGTAATAAAAAAAAAAAAAGGACGTTGATGGATCTTATACGTCAGTGGATTCGCACACTCGAGACGGCCACATGTCAAAAGGTGCATTATGATGAACTGAATTTAGTTAAGAGAAAAAAAAAAAAGAAAGGAAGATAAGCCACGAGCAAGGCGCTCTGTCGACATTCATATGTAAGTAAGAAACACGAGAACGAAGGCAACAACGGAACCAATAAAAGGGAATTTCTCCTCGTACTTTTCAGGTGCATCTGATTGATCGCGGAGTATAGGCAGCGGTCAGCTGGCTAAGCACGTGCGGGACCCCCAATAAGTGATTCGTTCAATATGCGTAGCAGCATACGCCTCTGTCCCTCGTCCAACTGCAGAACACAGTTATTCAGTTCATGATACAAAGGGCAGGCAGGTTCGTAGAAAACGTAACTCGAAAGGTAGACATACGTAAAGAAACCCATGACATTTTGGCAGTCCATTCTGTCTGTGATGCCCCCGTGCCCCGGAATTAGGTCACCAAAATCCTTTAACTTGAAGGCACGCTTCAGCCCACTGGCAAAGAAGCCCCCAAAAGGCGCCAATAGAGAAGCAAAGGCACCCAACACAAGGGCGTGTTGTTGAGCTTTCGAGCACCGAATAGTTGTAATAAGCTGACAGGTAACTGTTCGCAAAAACGACGGGAGTTCCACTTCTCGCTGCAGAAAAAGAGAATCCTTCTTACACCGCATTGGTGAATGAAAGTCTACCTTAGGGCAGTGCATCTCTGGAAAATAGCCTATGAAACCGGCAAACCAGAAGGACCAAATCATGGTGAACAAAAATGAGCCCAGAAAGCCTTCCAAAGTTTTATTAGGTGACAGCGCCAGTAGACGTGTTCTCCCGAATAGTTTGCCAAACACATACGCCCATATATCGTTGTTGATTACACAGCCGACAGGAAGTATAAACCACACCATCCCACGCATCATGTTCAGCATTTGGAAGTAACCCTGAAAAACCACAAGACCGAGAATCATGACGATCCAGGTAAACTGGATAAACTGATAGAGATACATGCCCTTTCGCAAAGAAAGAACGAAACCCACTACACCGATTAAGTAAAGAAGGAAGGCGAGCATGCCGAAATTTCTGTAGAACCACTGAGTCCAAGGATACGATGCGACCATTGGTTTCTGTACACTACTTCCGGTCATGAGAAATAAGGTTATGAACAAAAACCACATCTTCAATATGAAAACCGAAGGTAACTGTCGCTCCTTTCTCTCCCTTTGGTTAATCCTACTAATCTCATGAAACATCATGAATAAAATTATAATAATAAATGGTATGGTCGCCTTGACTCCAACAGAAATAATTCCTATAAAAGCAAAAGCCATAACCAATGAGAACACTATGCGATTGATCACGTTTGTGTATTTGTGTTTATTTACGGGTTTCCCAAGCGTATCCGTTGTCCTTGTTGCTGTAAAGCCTGAGGCATCATTATTGGGCCCTGGAACTTTTGGCGCTAGATTTCCCTTCAATGGGGTCAATATAGGCCTATTACTGCCATTTCCACCCATTGCAGAGCCCACGTCCTGCTTTCTCTTTTGGTTTCCCTTAATCTTGCTATCATGATTGTGGGGGCGCCGTTGGGAGTACGGTTTGAAATAGATGTGTAGCAAAAGGCAGATAAAGTAGTGAAGAATTTTCATGGAAAGTGAGACTGGTGATTTCACATGCCCCGAGCAAGGGAACGGCAGCCTTCAAATGAGGTATAGGGAAAGTTAAAAGAATGAGAGTGAAAGTAAGTAAGTAAGTAAGGACAAGGAAGGGGAAAAAATAATAAATGTCAGTAAGGAAAAAAACGAGCACAGATCGATACCAAAGGAGGGAAACGGAAAGGATTGTATTTGCCGCATAAATGTTGTGTTATGCCTTATTCACCATAGATAACGTGGTGGCAGGGGATGTACAAGCAAATGAGTTTGTGAGCATAGAGAACCCCAAATGTGCGTTCTTGCCCGCAACGCATCTCTCTCATGCTTCACTATCCCACATTCATCGCTTTTGTTCCTCCCTGCATATCCATAACCGCTGGATGGAAAAATAGACAAACGAAATAAGAAAAAGAAAAAGGATATAGCGATGCCCTCTCACATAATGGGATTACCCATTAACCCTTTCTGTGTCAACGCAAACGTTAACGCGTTCGTACATCTTAATTGCTCTATTGGCCGTTTACTCAAAAACAAAAAAAGAAAAGAAAAAAAAAAAAAAACCTTGACCATTGACTGAAGCATTCACACAATTATAGCCGGTTCGTCCCCCCTGGCTTTGTGTCTCAACGACCCCTTCAATGAGACCACACGGCTCCCCAACCACCCAAAACTCCCACCCCACCACCCGACTCCTTTTTTTCTCTCTTCCTTGCCTTGTCATGTTTCACTCCCACTTAACTCGTACAAATTTTCATTTATTTATATGTTTATTTTTCTTTGATCGTCTTTCGTTGTCACTGTAGAGTGAGGATACTTTTATTATTGTTCATATTATTTTTAGTTCCCTTTTCGCCGACAGACTTTATTTTCTTTTTGCTTTTGTTATTATTATTACTTATGTATTAACATGTAGCCGATCACCGTAGATAACATCAATGAAAAGCAGCAGCGCATCACCAATAACAGTGGGGAATGAAAATAATAACAATAAGGTAAGTAACTGTAAAGAAAAGCCGTACAGTTTAAGGAGTAAAAACACCTCGAGAAGGAAAAAAAAAAAAAAAAAAAAAAAAAAAAAACAAATTAGATAAAGTGGGAAAACTGTTCGTTGACAATAAAATAAAAAGTCATCAGGGAAAGAAAAGTAAAGTAAAAAAAAGTTAAGATTTTATTTTACCAGCTGTTTGCCACTATTTTCCATATCAGCTGAACAAATGTCACAATACTGAAGTTCACCTGAAAATTTATCTATTTATTTATTTTAAAGGGGAAAAACAACAACAAGTAACTGGCCATCGGTCTCACGATCACATCAACTCCCCCACTCCCTTAAAGAACTTACGCTTGGCATTTATCCATAGAGCAGCGATATCTATATAAGCAACGATAACAGGGGAAAGAGACAACAGCGAGCTGAGGTAGTGAAGCGATAACGAAAATAAATAAATAAAACTAAAACTAAGGGAAGGAAAGGGAAAGGGAAGGAAGCCTGATAATTAGAGTGTGGAATGTCGTCGAAAATTTACAACAATTATAATGCAAAATAAAATGAGGTTTCCTCTCTCGTTGTTACTTTTTGTGTATCGTTGTAGCTGAACGGTGCTGTATTATATATTGTTTTGATAGTAAAGTGAGGTTTGTGATTAGGGCAGAAGGAACGACAGGGAGAAATGGCACAAAAAATAAAATAAGATAAAATAGCAGTTACAATTATACAGCAAAAGGTGGGGCGAAGTCAACAGGGAAGCATGGACAACTGGGTGAGTAAGTAGGTCACGCTTCACTGTCGTCGTCACAGCTGCTGCTTGTCATTAGCTCAGTTCATCCACACACTTGCGTAAGGGTGAAGCACTGTGGAAGTGAGGTGACTGTACGTTGTTGCCATGGGTAGACTGACCGCTTCAATCTGGTTTAGATAACTAAAAAAACGCAGATGTCACCGAGCACCGAACTGGACAATTACTTAAGCTCGTGTTCACAAGGGTTAAATATGTATACGTATACTTATCTAACCGGAAAAGCTACGACGCAGTTGTGCAATGGCCAAGCACGAGCTGTACCACCGACAGGAGGAGGGAAAGTAAATATAAAAAGAGCGCAGTTGCACACCAACTCAAAAGTAAGCACATTACACAATGCGAGTTTGGCTGGGAACGTTCAGCACTTCTACGGTTACTTCGTTAGCGTCTGTGTGCATGCATGCATGTGGACATATGCACACGGGCGCCACGCAGCACCCTTCCTGTCCACCAAGTGCATCTTAACGTCATAGGCGAAAAAGACGACGTCGTACTTCCCTCCTCATAAGCTGCACCTCGTAGGACCCGCCGTTGGCAATAATGGATGCATTCTCCGTTGCACGGCGGCCGAGGTAGTGGATGGTCTCTTTTACTGGACCATAGGGAACGTACTTGAAAACGTTAAACCCAGCTCGCCGCAGCGGTATCGTTAAATGGTCAGCCATGCCATACAGCTGAGCAAAAGAAATATGGGCCTTTACAGGTGGGAGCTGCAACACAGCGCTTGTGATGTCTTCTATTGACGCTTGATTGTGTGTCCCAAAAAATGCCTCAAAGGGTACATCCGGCTTCAGAACAATCTCCTTGAGAATTCGCTCTGAGACTGCTTTGTAGCAGGCATTTGTTTCCTCATACGTTGGCCAAATGGGACTCTTGTAATTGTACCGCTCCGCCGTTTCACGTTCCTGTCTGATGTAGGCACCACGTACGATTTTTCCGCCCCAAACCCAACCCTCCAACTCAGCACGCATCAGGTCGTTGAAGACACGATCTTCCGTGTACGTCAGGTAGCACTGGTATGTGTTGTACACTATTGCCTCGGAAGTGTTAAACTTTCGCTGAAACTGTAGGACGATATTGTCAATGGCCAACTGGTAAAATGTTTGTTCAGCGTCGAACAAGACGCGCACACGCAAATCTTTGGCGGTACGTACGATAACAGACAGACGCCACAGCAAGTGACGCCACAAACCACGTTCCTCTGTTGTGAGCTTTGGAAACTTCTCGATTATCAACTTTTGCACAGGCGTGGGCTCAAGAGCAAGAATTGCCTCAGAAACAACCGTCTTAAACCTATAATAGTTGATCTTGCCCTCGTTATGGGGATCTAACGCTTCGATAACGGCGTTCACCTCCTCGTCAGTGAATTTCCTCCCTGACGCGTAGGAGGAAAAACCTTTACGCACTTGAGCAAGAGTGATGTGACGCTTGTGCTCAGTCTTAGTTCCCATCACAACATTGCACTCTTCAATGGGTGGCGGCTGTTCCTCCGTGAAGAACTGAACCCAGTCACGATGCACAGAGTGAAGGATTGCTGAGACACGGGCCAGCAGTTGCGGGTCGCACATACCCGTCACTTTCACTGCAGCTAGACCAATGCCGCGCTCCGGTTTGTGCAGCGCGGCATGAAGAACACACATTACGTACAATTTCATATTCTCATCGAAGGCTTGCCTGTGCGGCAAGTACGTAACGGTTGTGCAATGGACAAGGCTAGCCATGGATAGGTTGGGCGCTTCCGCAGCCCCAGGGGCAGGGGCAAATCCTTCAGCGTCCGCCTCGGCGGCATAGTCAAGCACTGAGCCGACGCCCTGGTTCTCAAGTGCCTTGAGTGTGTTCTTCAATTCCTGTTCACTTTCACCGGCGCAAAAATGACCATACACGGTTTTCTTTACAAGAGTGTTGTATGTGATAGAGGCCCCGAGTACAGACTCTGACCACTTCATAATTGCTACAGAATTGTTGGAGATAGATTCGAACTTGCACAGACGGAGTACGAATAGCGCCCGCAACAGCCACCAAAGGGACTTTTGACGGAAGATCGTCTGGTCCGAGAAATCCACGCTCCGTAATGGAACTTGCTGGCACTGGGCCGGAGAACCCTTGTTATTAGCTCGGAACAGCAGACGGAACATTCACGCGTTGTATAGTCCTCTTCCTTCCTCCTTAATATTGTGAAGAAATATTAGGGTGAACAAATGTTGTAAATATTATGAAGCGACATCAATGGCAATAAAACAGAAAGACACACGTCAACGTGCCAAATTAAATTCAGCTTTCAATGATCACAGCATGTATTGTTTCATCCTGTTCGCTCATATTTGACAAGGAACCAAATTAATAATTTCACAATCGAATATTTGTGAAATTATGGAACTTACACGAGGTGGGAAGGAGTAGTGGATGATGGCGACATCTAAAAGCCTCTCAAGAACAACTCGCAGCCACAAAAGAGGCTGCGGTACGTGCACAACCACAGATCAAGCGACGACATCAACAAGCAGCAGCACATGTGTCGCACACAACCACCATCTCTCTAGACGATGTTATGTGTAATACGCATAACAAGATGATCAACAAACTAGCAGTATTCTCGCAGGGCAGTTTTTAAAAGAGTGAAGTCCAAAGAGCATTTGTAAAATTTAAGCCCACATTTATGCCACTCGGGCTTGCCAGAGGGCGTGCGACGCTGTCAACGATATCACAACATTTATTGTAATGAAGCGGACGGCGCGTGTTCCACCTGCTGCTGCCGCAGGTGCACAGAACGTGAAAGGGTTGTATTTTGCCTACTCGTCGAAATATTTTGTGGGGGCAATGTGCACAGTTGGGGCGTAATCAAAATGTCGCTTGCAACTGCTCATATTGCATACAACGCTTCAGCAAAGGGCACTTCAATAAGCCATAGGTTTGCTTATTGAAGTTACGCAACGCACCACTAGGCAGGCAAGGTGAAGAGGAGCAAAATAGTTTGTACAGACCACAACATAAAATGCTCCAGGTAGGATTTTGTGCTACTGGAGCATGACTAAAAACAGATTAACAGAAAGACAGTTGGTTACAAGGAGAAATACGTTCAACATCTCTGACTGTTGCTACAGAACGTGTTTCAAATAACTGGTAGGGAATGGGACATTGTGCCGTACACACTAACATCCAGTATTTCATATCCAAATGTTCTCTGAACCAGGTGCAGCCTCCCATCTGCTCCTCCAATTCTTCGCAACTGCGCTACACCGCACCATTTTCTCATATTAAAACACGATATATGCCCATCCGGTCTTGTGGCGCACGCAATGTCGCCACAAAACGTGGCCTGAGAACCGTGATACCGTTGAACACCAGTACATCCTCCGATTTCAGACACCGGCTCGACTGTGGACATGTACCTTACATCCCACAGTTTAACTTCACCGCAACTGGACACAGACACAAAATTGAAAGTGTCTGGTACACAGTACAAATAAGAAACGGAGGACCCATTATGTCGCACACTTGTATCAAAAGAACGTGTCTTAATCAACTCTAACGGTTGAACCTGGATAGTACCATTCCTCATTCCACACACTACCACTTTCCCAACAAGAGCACCAGACGAATAAGCACCTAAGGACGATATAGGGGTCTTCCTGAATGTGTGCAACTTTCGAATTACAGGCATATTGCCCTCGAGTATGATACCACTGAAGAGAGTGCACTCTGAGGCAATCATAACGCATGGGTCACCCTGGTCATTCATTAGCAGGGTGGGGCATACAATGGAAAATGCAACTGGGCACCGAGAGGTGATCCAAGTAACTGGATCAAGTGGGGAGTCAGGATCCCACCTAAGATACTGTATACTCCCGTGTCGTGCCATTACAAGGGACGTCGGTCCGGCAACGTACAATCCCAATACAGATTCGACGCTGTCATCGTTTACAGTGGCATGACGGGCTACCTTGTTATCTTCAACAACATACAGACTAAGTTGAGGCTCATTCCTAGTAAACACAAAGCGACCATCAGGAAAGCATGACACGACACTACTCGGATGCATTGAATAGTGTGTGCGTTCCCAGCATATCCCCTTAGTGCGTAACCACCCAGGCGACTCTAAGGCGTTCCGAAGCTGAGTTCCCAAGACTATTCGTGCATATCTCCCCTCATGTATGGGCGACAAGGAGTATCTTGTGTCCACCATTCGTTGCTTTAGATCTTTTACTCCATCAAAGATGTAAAACCCCTTATCACTCGCTTCCAGAAGGGTAACATTTGTACTCTGTGCTACTTCACCATCAGGAATTGAAGTATCCAAAAGTAGAATGGACGATGGTGAAATACTCTGCCTAAGATGTCGCCTTACGTTTCCATCGCCGAAAAAAGCAGCGGGGTTATGTCTAGCCCAGTGAATGTGAAAGTACCGCTTCCTAAAGGGACAGTATATAGTCCCACACCGAATTTCAATGCTTTCACCATTGTACAGAACATTACGTGGGATTAGTGATGGACAGGCCCTCTCTCTAGTGGAAGTTCTTCCAATATTGTTTCTGAGAGCAGCTACCAGTTCTTCATCAGATGACGATGATGAAATGCTTACTGGCATCGATGAAGAATGGTCTTCACATGAGCCTAAACTATACTGAAGGACGGAAATACGTTTTCGTACCGATAATGCATTAACCAATACCGTCACCTAGCATGGAAAGGGTATCGCCACCAAAACAATAATTCTGTGGAGCATGTAATAAACCAAATAGAAATAATACGCCATGCTCACAAGAGCAGGGAACAACACAAACCGTCATTCCACTCTGCAACTAATTACTATAAGCAATGAATATAGTTGCAGTCCTTATGGTAGTTGGGTCATTATATTGGTGATATTCAAGAGAAAGTATGAAATACAATAGTATCCGTGCGTCATTAATACGGGATGATTGTAGGCAAAACTATTCCTTTCTCTACATTCTCACATAATACCGCTGGGAACTAAGAAATTTAAAAAAGAACTGCGGGGCTCCCTGCATAAAGGCAAAAATAACTCTGCATAATCACATAAGAAACCCTAATACATATGACACCAATCATTTTTTTTTTTAAGAGTGAAATCTCCTTCCCATGGCAAGATTGGAAAATAAAATAAAATAAAAAAGAAGAAAGAAAGAAGAAGGGGAAAAGGCTATGCATGTTCTATGAGCGCATAGTAACTTCAGTTTCCACAGCACACTTTGCTCGCTTAGTAAATTACATGTGCTTGGTTTTCGTGAGATAAGTCAAAAAACATTTTTTATTGCACTGGATTTTATAGTAATACAATGTATTCTTCAGAAAGCCTATGCTGCACATTCACTTCATCAATATTCTGAACGCCAGTTTCAAAAGACAGTAAAAACTTTTAGCACTTATACTTGCAAGATACCGCATATGGCAGCGGCCGGAGTTATTATGTTCGACATTAGCCAAATTCACGAGAAAGGCTAACAACCTCATCAAGTACACGCACTGATTGTGGTAGGTACAAAATAGAGAATTTTTGTAAGAGAATGAATGTAGCTAGACTACATCCATATGCGAATAAAATAAAATTTAAAAAACTTTCCTGTAAAACCTAAAAACAGCAAAATATCCAAGGATCTCGTTATATCTGTCGCTTGACAAAAAGCGTATAAACACAAATGCAATATAGTTTTGGTTCGCTATCAACGTGTGTAAATTAAAAAGCAAGTTATTTATTTAATTTTTTTTTTTTTTTTTTTTTTTTTTTTTTTACCAGCAATAATAATAGCTAAAAAATAATAATGTTAGAGAACAATTTACATTAAAAACATCTTTCACTATACCACTGTGCCCGACCGTAATACGCACAGGCGATCAGCCAGTGAGTTGAACTTGTTTTCGGAGTCGTCAGCACAACCGGAATCAGCTAAATAGAAAAGGACAGAAAACAAAAGATCGCTCAAAATATTTCTTAAGGGCTTCAATAGTGCAGTCCATTTGTATAAATAGCTCCATACGTATAATCACCAGCGGCACTGCTATTATCGCTATTTCGATAAATAACGTACGTTACACTGTAAGTTCCTCAAAACATTAGCCGCCTAAAATCGATTTGTAAGTAGTTTTAAGGCTGAATGGCGATTTGTCCGTGGAGTTCTGCCTAACAAATATGAATACATTTCTCTTTCCCTGGAACGATAATCACCTTTTACTGGGGATGCGTAGGATACGATGTGCATAATTCGAAAAAAGATGTGTTGGATACAGGTGGGTCGACTTAAAAAACCCGAGATCGACTGCGCATTCAATGATTTTGTAGCATATTGCTCCAACAATATAGATGTACACATTATTGCCAAGCATGAGTCCTGAAGCTTCCACTCCGATTACTAGAATGTCTATGTCAAAAGCTGTGTTGCTCCATGTGCAATAAAAATTTCCAACAAGTAACTGGCTTAACTCTCACAAAAAACTTTTGCCTCGTTCGCCACAGTGTTAATGGCACACCCAGTCGTTTGAATAGCAAAGCGTGTAATGCTACGTTGGAAATGTTAGCAAATAGTCATAATGCCATTGACGACAAATTCTATCCCAATCAAAATCTGTATCTACACTTCTTATAAAAGGGAATCGTTAACTACATTAGCGATTGCTTTGCACGATCGTGAAGAAGAAGTAGTAAATTGCAGCAAATAGATAAATGACTAAATCTTCATATCAAATTAACATGGGGTATAAAGTAAAATATGATCAGTTGATAGACGACTGGGAGAACCTTCTGCAATTGCACAAACAAGATGGAAATTCTATAAAAATAAACGTACGAAGCACACATTAAATACAAAACAAGGTTTCTATAAGCAACAAAAAAGGTAAGTATAGAGATGGGTCACATAATTACAAGTAAGCAGATAAGAAACCGTATTTAAAATAAATTTGTATTGCGCATTTACAGATACGGCGTAAATGCGCAAGTGTCTACATTCGTTATCCATATCCTCGCTCATTTAAACACGCATTCGATGCTAAACCCAACAACTAGAGATATTAGAAGAAAACAGCGGGAGAGGTATATGTTTATATATTGTCAACTGTATGTCTATAAGGGCGATCATTCAATTCATGTTGGTAAGAAAACAACAATATACCAAAGATAAAGAAAAATAATGTCAGGGACATGAACCAGATTACATAAAGCAACTAAAAAAAGTTTCAGATAAGGCAGCATTAGAGACAAAAGACCACAAGCCTCAACCTATAATTAGATCCTTCGTGTATTCAACTAGAACAGTTACCTGTAATTGTGAGGAAACGGGATATGAGTGAAAACTGCAGCAAAGCTAAAATACCGTACACAGCTTGAAATAATGACAAGATCTTTAAGTTAAACTAAAGGTTCAGAAATCGATACACAGCAACAACGCATTCAAAAATAATATTAACCAATAACTTAAATTACACCGGTCTATGTCATAGCAATTAGTGTTCCCACCGTTTTGGAAATATATATAAGCTATACTACAAGAGGGGCATCAGTTTAAAAATTGTAAAACCCTTGAAAGTAGAATAAAGCAAAGCAAAACGGCGTTAATATACAGGTCATTACATGACTCAGTGTTTTCATTAAAACACTGGACAACCAAATACGGAAAAAAAAAAAAGGAAAATGACGGGAACTGTGAATTACAGGGACTTAGGGCATTGATTTATAAAATACGCCCAATGTTAACAGCATTTTGCTACAAAAGATTATAATCCTAGCAATGAAAACTCAATTGAGGCTATTACGTTGGCAGTGAATGAATATAAAAACAGGCAGGGCAACTATATCTTACAGCTGCTTCCTTCCCTGTCGGATTTCTAACAAGGTCAAAAGTACTACTACCAATAATAATGGCAATAATATTAGTATTATTATTAACAATACTAATAACCGTTCAGTACGAATTGTTGACGTTATTCGCGATACTACCTCTGGGCAATCTTTGATTAACTTTACTAATCATTCCTACGTTCGGGAGCCTTTAGTGGTGCCATCCATTTCCAACTGTAAATTCTAAGGGTGGAAATTAACCTCTTAAATTTTGAACCCCGACAAATCGATCATCCCCAAGAGAATATACTTTTGTCACACACCACACCACACACACACCACCTCTTTGTATATATGTATGCGAATTTGTTTCACAGGACGAGAAGCAGATACGTAAAAAAAATTATATATAACCGTGCTTTTAGTACCATCTGGTACTTACAAAACAGGTAAAGCAGGTGTCAAAACAGCCGGTTAAGCCGGGTCTCCGTAGTTCCTGAGGAATCTTGAATGGCCACAGTTTTGTTGTGTAAAACTTTAACATTATCATTGATGAGTGGTGATGTACAAAAATGGCGTGCAAAAGTGCATTCTTTAAAGTGCAGATACGCGACACCTGTCAGAAAGTAATGCTTTCTTGACCATTAAGAAGCATGGGGAAATACATTCAGTAAATGTGAATACAAGGCTCATTGAACACCAGTGTAACTGTACCACTTTACGTAAGCAGACCAATAAATAAATAAAAAAGAAGGGCAAACAGAAATGAAGCATAAGAAACACCGTTGGCCCAACTTCCGTTGGGATACAACAACAAGCAAGCGTTGGTAGGAAAACTTTAAAACATCATCAAATATAAGAAATAAAAATTGATAATAATTAAAGCAGTTTTCTCCCAGCATCAAGAAGTATTGGCCCGACATCATTATGTTGAGTACCAAAAAATAGAAGGAAAAAGAGTGCTGATGATGGGTCCGGCGCGGAATAGATTAACTTGCGGTGAGCATACCGATTGCCAGCACTTACACTCACTGTGCTTCATTACATGTTTAAGACCATAAAGAATAAAAAGAAAAGCGACCGTGCGTACTAGACTCGGACTTGGAGAACCGCAAACAAGAGGGATCACCGCGTCCCTTTGATTATTACCAAAATGTCTTTGTGAATAAGGCCCGCCCCCATTAAAATTGAAGGCACAACAATGCCAGCGCTTTTACACCACAAGCGCGAATGCTTTCGTGGGCCCGTGACCCTGGCCAATTGCAACAATTCAATGCTTTTTGTGTGGAAGAAGTGGCGTCACTAGCCCCCCGTTAATCCTCAAGCATATGGACCAGGGCTTGACACCTAACACACTTCGATCAAGTTGACGGCGAATGTTGACCGTTCTTCAATGAAAAAACTCCCAAGAATAAAGTAGTGTGCAAACAACCACCAAAAGGCACCCTAGCCCCCCCAGTTGGAAGAAAGCATTCCAAACAACCTGTTCTTTCTCCACTGGAACGGTCCGAGGTCACTGGCGCGCTCTGTCCCCTTCTCCGCATGCGGCTCTTTTGGCTAAGAATCTCCGACCTACGGGTGTCCGCGCACTTGCTGAACAAGTCTTCCACTGCTGCCCGAAGCTGCTCAGTACGAGCGACGGCCCCTGCAACGCGTCACCGCGCCAGCCCCTGATAGCCACCACCCGCTGATGTAGGTTCGGTTCCGCGCACTGCGCATTTTCTCTTTAGCACCACTCTTTCAACTAAACTAGTGAAAATCGCTTTCACTACCGTCACAGTACATAATTTTATCATGTATGCAAAAATAAATAAATTGGAATAAGGATGCGTTCCGTCTTTTGGGTTTTTGTGTTGCCACTGTGTTGGTGCACACGCGTCTAGAGGATGTAGTGTGTGTTGGTTGCATCTTTGTGCCTGCTTCTTCTCTTTTGCATTGTTTGTTTGAACAGGGAGACAAACGTTACAAGAAAAATGAATTCTTTACTATCACTTTTTCTGTTGGTCACTCTTGTCTTGGGTGTGCATTCGGGCATGTGCGCTCCGAGATGCAGGGACAAAAATGACATCGAGGACGAAGACACAGGTCTTACTGAGTCGAGGAACGACGAAAAGGCCCTGACTCTCAGCGCTGTCAAGGGAATCTGCGACCTCTCAGCCGCGCTCAAGAAGATGGCTTACGAAGCCAGTGTTGTTGCCAGCCATACGCAACGGCAGCCTCTACCCAAGGAAGAAGATGTCGACACTGAGGAAGGACGGCTTAGATTGACGATGAAGGTGGCAGAGACGATGATGCGCATCAGGAACTCCGGTGTGATGAACGGCGGCGCGCATAGCGCGGCGTCTGTGGCCAATGCTGAAGCTGCGATGGAGAACCTGCGGAAGATCCTCCTCCTTGGTGAAAAGACGCAGGAAACCCACGGTCTTGCTACGACGATTGCAGCCGAGGCGCGGCTGCTTGCCGTGCGCATTGACGACTTTATTAACATTTTCCTCTCCTATAACTACCATAAGGCGTATTCGTGCGTGGTGCGGGACCACTTTGTGAAGAATGACGACGATTACGATAAGCAAGCGGTCAAGTCACTGTTGCTGGACGAGGAACTGAAGGGCTGTCTTGGCGGCACTGAGGAAAAGCTCAAGGAAGCTGTGGGACGAGCAGAAAAGATCATAACTGGAGGCGTGTCGTTGGATGCTGCCGAGATTGTTGGGAGCGCACTGAGCTTCTTTACAGAGGGAGACGGCACGTGGCGTCGTAAGGCACTTGCGAGCGGCGGTCACAAACGCGGTAGAATGTGTTCCCTCACAGCTGGGAATAAGGACGGTAATGCCGGTTTGGGCAGTCGGGGCGCCTTGTGGGGCGGTCTCTGGCGAATTTACTCCGAGAATGGGGGAAATGTGGGGATAAAATGGGAAGGAAATGGGGAATCGGCCAAAAGACTCGAGGATTTGCAGAAGGAGTTCAAGAAGCTGAAGCAGGACGCGGACGAGCTGGAAAAGATTGCGGACGCAGCGAAGCGGTTGGAAGTTATCTTCTCTACCTTCGGTGAGCCAGCGGGTGAGAAGTCTGTGCCAAGTGACGCGGTCGGGAAGAAGCAAGAAGGGGCTGGGGTGGAGAAGCCGCCGGGTGAGGACGGAGCGAAGGACAACGACAAGGAGGCCGAGAGTTCTGCGGCACCCGCAGGTGACAAGGGAACGGAGAATGGGAGTGCGAGGAAAACGGATGTGGCAAAGTCAGAGGGCGGTGATAGCAGTGACCAAGAGGTGGCCGGTTTCGGCCACCCTAGCAATAAGGAGAAACCTATCGGTGTCGCCAGAGCATTGCTGATTGCCGTTCCAGTTTGCATGGTATTTCTATGCAGCGTTCTTGCCTTTGTGATCTACCGGAGAAGGACCAGGGCGCCGGCAAAGATTTCGGGACCTTTCGACACGCATTAAAGTACGGTACTTCGTAACGCGCGTGGCGCTAAGCGATGACCGTGGCACCGGTACCGTTGCCTTGTGCGTGCGGACCGGATGTGATATGGGGCAATAGCCGTGTCGACTCGTTGAGTTATTCCATCTACACGAAACCAACTACTTTTTTCAACGTTTTTTTTTTGATGATACGCAGGCCGAACCAACGGAGCTAAGGCCTCTGCATAATAAGCTAAGCGTTTGGGCTTTTTTCGCGATTCGAACGGGTGGGTGGGTAGCGCGCTTGTTTGAGGCGTGCTGTGGCTAGACGGGACTGTCATCTTCTCCAGCTGCTCCGCTCAACCCCTTCTCTCCCTTTTTGTTGACCACCACCGGAGCAATAGCAAGTAAGGCATGTTTACGCCCCTCTGAGGAGCATCGGCAAATAATGGTGCACGCGCCTCGATGACAGGGTGGCTCCGCCACGCGACTGGAGGACAGTGCAATCTGAACAGTCTTAGCATTGGGCGCGGATGAGCTGTGTCGTGCCTTTTCGATGCACGCTTCTGGTGTTCCGCAGAGTTCCGCACTGTTCTTCCTGCAATTTTATCGCGCCTGCGGGCAACGCCATGGACCAACACTGTTGATGGCACCGCTGTTCCCATTTCCACTGAGAAACTAACTTGAGTTGTACCGCCGCGACGACACCCGCGACCTGCTTGCCAAGCACCTTCCGTTTAACTCAACGCACAAAAAGTATGTAAAAAAAATGAATTAGCAGTAACGTCGCTTTAGTACGCGGTTAAGCGTCAATTTTGCCGAAGCCGTGGACAGGGGGGAATGCGCGGTTGCTTGAATAAAGCCGAGGCGTGTTGGGCGCAACACACTTAAGTGCGTTGATGAAGACAGCGGCTGCGCAGAGGGTCGCCCCGAACGAGGCGAGCACGCGCACACAAGCACATAGCTGCCGCCCCTCACCCCCCAGTTCCCGCCAAAATGAGGAACAAAAAACAATACCTAACGTAGAAACAACAAAGTAACGAAAAAACGAGGATGTCGACCAGGTTATGAGGGCAAAAAAAAAAAAAAAGAATGGAAGATGACAAAGAAAAGTAAAGAGCAGGAAAAGCATCCGAGCATATAAACTAACAAACAAACAAACAAACACGTATGCACACACGCTGTGCCATTGTGTCCTCTAGGCATCAGCCGTCAGCCTTATCGCTTTTGCAATGCTCCCTTCCTTTTCGGGCCCGACTCTCCAAACAAAAGGACGCCTTTTGGGGATCTTTTTATATAATTATCTTTCCTTTCTCTTCGTTTTATTCCTAAACCTTTCGTTTTTCACACACGCACACGTTCGGTCGACCGGCTGACGCCACCAAGTGACAGTCAACAGTTGAACCAAACTCCTTTAACAACACCCTCCTCTAGCCACGCGTTCCTTAGTGCGCGAGGGCCTCGCCGGTGCGCCCCTTGCCCTTTGACACCCTTTCCTTTTGAGATAAAGCATGATGCTTTTCCCGCATTTCCTGAATTCTCTGACGTATTTCCTCCGTGTGGGACGCGAAACTGGCCGTCGGTACGGCAGCACAGTGTGGAACAAAATTAGGAGGTACTTTTTTCCCCAGATCGGGCATACGGATCGGCTCAATTGGTGGCTGAGCCGTCGAAGAATTACAGCGCAAAAGTTTCGCCTCATTCTCCTTACGTCGTTCAATCTCCCGCCGCCGGTTGCCTTCTGGCGGTGTGAGAAACGCCCGTATGGCTTCTTGCATGTTATCATCTACACACCCCGCCCCGGAAAACAGTGGAAAGAAAACACTCTCCACATTTTTTAGTCGCTGGGGCTCGTCAACAGGTTCCCATCGGGTGGGCAGGGGCCGGTGCAAGGGCACACTGAAGCGGTATGGTTTCTCAGGGTCCTTCAAATGGCGACGCTGACTGCCTCCAGGCGACACTTCCGCGCTACCGCCAGAAGAAAGAAGAAACTTCTGTGGGATCTCCGTGAAACGAAGTGGCACCGTAGCGACATATAGGGAGCAGGGAACGTATTCGCAAACCGAAGCACCTCGGTCCGGCGCAAACTCGCGTGCACCATCGTTCCTTGAGTGGGTGGAGCCTTCCACGTTGGGTTCCACACTCGGCTCATCAACGCCAGCGTTCCCAGCTTCTTGGGATACTTCCTCATACACAACTTCGCTTTGCTCCGCCATTTCGCCAGCCGATTTATCCCCTATTTTGGTGTATATTCAGCGATTTTACTAGCTCCAATTGCGCGAAACCCCTCCCAAACGCCAAGGCTTTTTTATATGAAATACAAAACAATGTGCCACACTTGCTTTACGTCTATCAACTAATCGGCATTTCCGAGTTTACAACGGGGGCAACGATAGGTATTTTTCGTACAGTGCAAACGCGATTGTGCAGACAAAGGAGATAGCGTACAATTGTCAAATGAAGTAGCGTATTTTGGCTAGCAAACGATACGGCAACGCAAAAGGAGCAGGAACATTTAGCATGCGAAAAGCGGGATAATTGAAAACGACGACGGATACTGGCGCAGAGGGAGACAAGGTCATCTCTCTAATGCTCTCTCTCTCTCTCTCTCTCTCTCGTTTTTTTTTTCTTTTTTGTTTGTTGATTTCCGGGCCCCCAGTTTTTATTTGTCCCTTCCCAGACTCGTCCTTTCGTTCGCGAGATTTCTTTCTCCGTTACATTCTTGTCGCTAAAAAGAACAAAAACACCTTTAGCCAACCGGAATGACCAGCGCTAATAACACCATGCATCGGAAACAAGTTAGACGCCATTTTTGTTCGTTTTTTTTTTTTTTTTTTTTTTTTTTTTTTTGCATTCTCCTTTTCGCTCACCCAATCATACATGGACAAAGAGAGCCACTGCTGAGGCAGCAGATGAAAATAAAAGGGTAAGCAACTAGAAAAGAAACGTCACCCGGTACACACACAGCTCCAACTCGTGCCAATCAGGGCTTATTCCATTCGCGGCGGTTATAGCAATTACGGCACAACTTTGCACCACGCTCCGTGTTCACCATGCAGTCGCCACACGTAACGGAACGGCAGTCGCCGCATCGTTCGCGTGAGAAAACACCAAGTACGCCAAATGACTTGTGGCAGCGGTGACACTTAGAGCTACTCATGTGAGCCGTCTGACCTCCCACTGGTGCGCGCGAAACGTGAAGACGCTGAAGAAGCTCACGCATCTCAACCACCTCCCGCTTGCGCTCCTCAGCAGACTTATATATGAGCTGGTCAAAATAGCACTCCCATTCCTCATGAAACTGCACGCCACGCCGTTCCGCACAGCCCAACTCCATATCCTCACGCTGCTTCCGCTCGAGCCGCAGCGCATCGAGCATCTCCGCTGCAAGCGTGTCCCCGTCATGTCGGAGGTAAAACGACTCCCAGAATACGATCCGTTTACTACTGCAGTTGGGGGATATACGCTGAATACCACATCCTTTCTTTTTTGATATGTATTCCCATGCAGCTGCTGAATCGTACGTACTATTCACAAAACAAAATGGCATCTCCCCGGAGCGCTCCTTGAGGGCGACGCGCACCACATCCGTCCAGATTGACGCGGTGCGAAGCCGTACCCCCTCGAACATGCGCTCCTTTTCGCAATTACAAAGAAACGTGCCGTGTAGACAGGCGTACACTTCACTGCTGAGGTACTCGAGAAGAAGCGGTGTGAATTCAAAATGCCGTGGAAACTGTCGCACGAGCTGAAATACCACATCCATCCACTGTACAAAAATGGGTGAAGGTTGCAGCTGATGGCCATTAGCCTGCTGAGCGTGTGTGGATGCCTCCGTGTCGGATGACAACACGCCGCAGTCCACAGTGAACATAGTGTCACCTGGCACCTGATGTGCGCAGCGCTCAGCGAACTTATGACCAAAGGAGCAGAATTCTTTTTCGACTAGAATGCAAAAGCCTACAATTGTTCTGTAAAATGGGTCGAGCAAAAGCATAGCTGTGGCCGTGCACTGTGGCGTGCGGTCCCATCCATCGGTGCAGTGTACAAGGCACGACTCACCACGATCAAGGGCCTCAGCAATCTCGTTGGAACATATCAGTATACGTTGAACGTGGTACAACCATTTGGTATCGTAGAGCTGGATGAGGAAGTCATCTTTTATGTTAGACCCGTTGAAGTTGCTGATCAGGTCCTTAAGTTTGGCAAAGGACTTGGATACTGCATGAATATTCTCAATGCTATGGAACTTCACTTCACAAAAGCTGTGGGTCGCGCCGCACTCGTAACCGCCACCCAAGTTGGCATTGGCGTACGCAGCCGTTTTAGGGCGGCAGTCCGCTACCACCAACGTGCGCTGCCGCCGAGGCGCCTCATGCTGTGGCTGCCACGCGCCTTGCGCACGTGGCAGCGGCTTGTCGTCCGTGTCAGTGTCAAATAATGATGGCGGGGGGATACTCAAAGTTTGCATGGCAGTCGGCGACGCAGCTGCAGTGCGAGTGTCTTGTTTGGGCGCGACATTGTGCGCTAGATAGCCGCTGTTGGTGAGCATGTTACAAAGTTCACCATCCTGCCGCAACGTATTGGAGCGCAGGAGTGGCTGTGACGAGCGGGCGAGAACGGCTCCACTGCGAAGATGTACAAACGACACAACGGGGAATCTAGCTCGGGATCGAGCCGCCATCACCTCAAGAAGCAATTCGTCGCTTGCTGCGCTTGGCACCACAACCTGGAAAGGATAAGTAGGCGTCTTTCCGTATGCGTTGTCTGGTTGCTGGACGCTGGTGAGACGAAACCACGGTCGCAAATCGCGCATCGGGCCAACGCGCGAGGTGTCCTCCGTATCAGAAGGTTCACTTTCGGGGTCGAGGCAAAGCTGGCGCACCATCTCACGCCCAGGGTCGAAAAGATTCCAGCCAAACTCAACAGCATTAGCCGAGTCGCTCTCGCGACCATCCTGAGGGATGTCATCATCTTGTCCTACAGATATTTTTGTATCGGTGGCTGGTGCACAACCGCTTGCGTCTTCAGCCACTTCAGGGAGACACGAGTATCGCTTGCGGTATAGCTCAAAAGCGGGCATGTACTTCAAGTGCGAGGCAACGCACAAGGCACGCAATTGCACTCCTGTATTTTCGACCCGTTCTCCATGAAGAAGAAGCTCCACATCCCATAGGTGCTTCGTACGTATCTTAAGACGGTACGCGGAGGGCTGCGAATTTCCGTCTGCGCTACTTGGCATCTGCTGTGAACGTGATTGCTGGGAATTAGAACTCACAACCGCGTGGCTTGCGCAATCTGGCTCCTGGATGAGCTGACCACGACCTTGCTGGAAGATCGCTCGAATGGCAGACGTCATAGCTACACGCGGCACGCTCCAGGACTCGATCGACATTAGCGGCAACGAAAACTCGAAATTTTTACGCTCCTCTTCTCCTGTATGAAAAGGGCGAATGGTAACAGAATAATTAGATATCGTGAGCGCGCAACGCCAGGGAATGCCTTCACTTCGGGTTGGCCGAAGCAGTGCCGCCGCCTCACCATCTGCGTTGTGTTGCTGAATATCAAAAAAGATTGTTTCACCACTGAGTAAAGTACGCAGTGTCCCCCTGGACATGACGTGCGTACGCAAACTGCTTTCAGTCGCTAATCTTCCAAATAATAGCCACTTCGACCTGTGTGAGTGAGTGAGTGTGGCTTGTGGAATACCTTTCCCATGGCAGTAGAAACATGCGAAGACAAAGGTATGAGGTTTATTTACTCGTGCCTGCATCTCCTCTGGCACAGGGGAGAGGGGCGTTGAAGTTAGGAAGTGCGGCGCGCATAGTTGACTATTGACAATGTTGCCTTGAAGCATTTTGAAATTGCAAGGGGGAATGGCGCGTTAATGCGCGCACAACGCCATGGCTGTGAGCCATTGGGGCGCGTTTATTTGGAAGGCAAGGGCGTGTGTACAGCTTTTGAACAGCATGAGAGGCAGCCCAGTCTTCAGCATCGGATACACTGGCCGCCTGTGGCGCAGGAGGGGAGCTTAGGCACTGTTAATCAATACAGACCTGAATTGAAGGTGTTGAAGTGTGCAGGTGCGATGGGACCTAACGTTGCTCGCTGACCTGCTTCAAAACGGATGTTTAAAGTATCGTGCGCTCCTGTGCCGCTCGTGCTCAAGTACTCAATGAACTGCCGGTGAAGGCAGTGGAATATTTGACAAGAGGAGAGTGGGCCTTCATTTTCCATTGAGGAGCTAAGCAATCAACAAACTAATATACGTTCGATGCAACCAGATGACCATACGAGCCAGATTCAACTGCAAAATGTGAGCTGCAGGCAATGAATGTTTTAGTGCACAGAGCAGCTGGACACCGAACAACAACTTGTGAGGGGAGTGAAGCGTAAACGCCTATTAACTCTTTGCCTTTATTCAGAACCATGAAAACTGGCTTTCGCACGGGACCCGAACGAGCGACCTCATGTATACGAAAAAGCATTGGGTAGTGCGATGCTCACTTGAGCGTTGCAAGCAGCCGTACTATGAACCTTTGGTATTTTGATGGGGTACTTACATGTGCTGCTGTCTGGGCTAAGACGTCAGTTCGCACACAGCCCAGCCGCATGCGAGACGAAAGCGTTATGCTGTTAAAACAAACAGGGAGAAACACGAGTAATGGCGTTCCAAAAGGGGTCCCCACAACAAAAACTGCTTATATCTCCTCATTTCACATTCGCTCAATCACCCCTAAAAAAAAGCCGTCCCCGTCCGTCTGTGTAGCCAGCCACAGTCAGCAGACTTGAAAGTCGCAAACATTAAGGGAACTTATGGCGAGGCATCACTCCACAATATGCCAATAATTGCCACGCAGGGGCAACTGCGCAACAGACACAGACAGTCAAGCGCAGAACTTTGACAAACCCTTGAGAGGAGTTAAAACATATTGAAATAAATAGCATATCGTCCAGCTACGAGAGCGGGGCCCAACGGCCACGGCGTACATCATGATAGAAGCGGTCCGCACGTACAGCTGAATCGTGGACAGTTGCTAACGTTATGTCGCTATTCACAATGACTTTATCGTTTTGTCTTTTGTCACAGGCGTGTTGCTTTCATGGGAAAAGCAAATGTTCGTCTGTCTCCCTTGTTGCCCTAGTCAGCTTTTTGGTGGGCGAAGGCGACGTAGTCAACTGAGGGTTCACCTCTTCTGGAAGAAGCAAGGCACATCTACCAAAGTACAACAACCCCGTTGCCCACACGCGAACACTAGCAGAAGCACATGTGCGCGACGTCCTATGGCCAGTCCACAAAATCAGAGCTGCAATACACAGACAGACGTTACAACGAGGAGCAATCAAGCACCGAACTTGAAAATAATTTGCCACTCAACTAATTTTGACAACCACAAACCCTTCACAAAACACTCGGTGCCGGCTTTTTAGACTCGCTTTCATAGACAACTCGGCCTCGGAGCTGGGCAAGCTCAAACAGTGAACGACTCCATCTCATCGGATAATGCACCTGCGCACCAAAGATCATCTCGGCACCCCATATCGCCTTGCAATTGTGTTAGTAAATTCTGATTCCCGTCACGAAAAAAGCTGAGTTCACGAGCAACAAGCTGCACGAACTCCCACCACCGGGAAGCACAACTGCACGAGAGGCCAACGCCTCATTCCCAACTTCTCAACGCTCCGACCTCTCAAACACGAGACTCAATAGGCATAGGCATGGCTGCACACCACAATGCCAGTGCGTGCCGACGAACGCACCGGGTCAAAGCATAGTCGCCGACAACACTGAGGCACCAAAAGCGGGACAAACGCTATAGCCATCTACACTGTGCATGTCTGACAAAGGCGAAGCCCAATTACCTCTCATCACCACCAGGCCGCGGCCAACACCTCCAGCTTTTTTATAGAGGAGGACGGGCACTGCAGGTAGGTAGCGACGGTCTGCGGAATCCCAATCGGAAGCACATACATCAACATTTTGAGCGTGCGGCCAGCGAGCAGGCACCAACGCGCCCACATGGCGTCCGCGCGAACCTCTCTATACGATGTGCGCCGTTGTGCCGCAACACTTGAGAGAGCTAAGCACTCACCTTGCAGGAATTTAAGCCACCCTTCCCACCTCCACCGGTATGGCCCAAAGGCGACGAGGCGAAGCGGGCAACCTGACTTTTTGCCGCTATTGACAGCACTGCATACTTCGGGTCAGCGCTAAAGGCTTTCAGCGACAGCAAACCACAAAAAGTCACGAGGCGCTAATCTGGGCGATGCCCGACTTCTTGCCTGAACAATGCCACAACAATAACCAACGGCACGGCCCACGGCCGCAAAGCCACATGATAGAGTAATATCATAAACACATCACAACACAACAGAGCCATAAGAACCACGCTCGTGTGGCAAACAATAAGAAGAATGCGCGGAACTTTTTCACGTTGGGCGCCTCCTGTTCTCGGATGGATTTTGGTAACGTTCTCTTGGCGAACCAATGGGCCTCAGTCACTGGTACCGTGACCCGTTGATCACGCACTCCAGCCGAAACCAACAGCGGTACTGCCTGAAAAGCTTCTGAATACCTACGAACCGTTTGGGAATAAGAGCATCTACACGTGATAGGCCAACTGTATCCATAAAGGAAAAAAATTACTGGCTTCATCGCATATTGCTTTGTTGTGTAGCCAGTCTTGTTGCCTAGCCCGCCTCAGCACAGCGCCAGCATGCCCATATGTCGATGGTGAGGGTGCCAACACTCCTTCGGCTCATAGATTCGCTGCCCCGGGTGCCACTAATGCTTTCTGGTAATCGCCAGTTCCGTGGCATCCACATGCGACGCGCAGGGGTGCAATTCTTCAGGCAGCCATATCGATGACCAAACACTTGGATGGGAAGTTAAAAAATAATTTGCTTCACATCTCAGCATACCCGATGGAGCGTCATGGGCGCCTCGCGGGACATGCGCTGCTCATTTCAATGAAAACATCTGGGGCCCTGGGCATGAATTTTCGTTTAACAGAGCTCTGTTCTGTAAAAAAAAAACGCTCATCACCAAGACCCCCATGTTGTGTATATCTACTCTGGATACGGCCCGAACAACCTCAAGTAACGCGACTGCCACACAGCCGTCCCGGCTCCAAAAACACGCTCAGCGGCAAAGGGAACCAGGCACAATATGCACCAGCAAATAGTCGCAGATGGTATCTCTGACCGATATTCAATCGGGTCTTTAATTGCATGAATGTTTATTTGTATTCTGACGCGTCTAGCAGCGAAGCAATGGTGATGTTCTGAACGTCAGGGGCCCCCGCCGCAGGCTGCGTTTCCTGCACATCGTGCTAGCCGTCCGTGTGAGCGACGCTTTCTTGTGCCATGCTGCAAAACGAAATACCACGCCCTTCAGAGCACGACACCCGTTCTCGCAGTATCTAGGAAACTCTTCATGCAATAAGGGTGCCAAGTAAGCAAAAGGAATGAGGCGTTCTCTCAAAGCGTGTCTCATTCACACGGAAAGGACACTGCCAATCCGCCGCTCCATGGTAATGAGTTACCCAGCGAGCGCGGCGGCGACAAAACGGCTGGTGCCCGGTAAACGAACACATGTGATTCTGGAACAGAAGCGCCAAACAAAAGTTTAGAGTGTTATAGGACTAGTAGTTCATTTCATGCCCACCACCGACTTGTGAAGTGCCACTAACACCTTTCGAAAGTGCGCCAAGGCATAACTCTGATGAAACAACTAACAACTTTTAGTAATTTGATAACTTTTGTTGGATAACAAGACGACAATAGCAAACAGGGCAGGTATAATAATAATAATAATAAAATGAGTACTGCCGAAGCGGATAGTCGTGTGATGACACTGACGGGGGAGAAGACAGCTACCACTGTTGATTATCGAACACCAGATATGGTGCCTCCCACAATGAGTTCATCCAATGCCACGCACAGCGAATTTAATGGCAAGCCCATCACGTTGTAGTAGTCGCCGTCGATGGCACTCAAAAAACAGGCTGCTGTGTCTTGTACGCCGTAGCCACCTGTTTTACCGCGCCAATTCAAGCTGTTGTTTACATAGGCATTTATTTCTGCATCGGACAATGTCCTGAATTCGACAGCAGTGCGCACGCTGAGTTCTCGCCAGTGCACGCAACCATCGCAATTCACAGCGATTGCCACCCCTGTCCATACTTCGTGGCGTCGTCCAGCAAAGCGGCGGAGCATTGCCGCTGCCTCCTCAGATGTTTTGGGTTTCTCAATTATTTCAATGCTTCCAGATTCATCAGGAAGTACAGCGACCGTATCTGCCGCTATGAGTATGTCAAACGTCTGCTCCCCAGTGCCTTCGGCTTGCGCCAACAGCTGCCGCACCACTTGATTGGCCTTGTGGAGTGCGGTGTGCAACGCATAGTCACCACCGCATGCAAACGAGGCCTTCTTCAAGTCTTCCGCAAAATCAGATGGGCTCACCTGGACGTTGCCGAGTCCAATCATTTTGAGTATCTCCAGTCGCCGTGGAGAGGCGGAAGCGAGTACGATTTTCTTCTGCCTAAGAAACTCAACGTATTCCAAGACCATTTGTTTATATTGTAAGCACTTCCTTTTGCATTTACAGAAAACTAGGGCTGTGAATGGGGAATCGAAACGAAGCAGTTGTATGTTCTCACAACTATATATCCGTGTTACGACTGTGGGCTTGTCGAGGACGCTGCATAATCACTGTTAGCCTAACCAAGCCATGGGAGTCCGTGTAGGACTCAGACGAAATCAACGTGCATCTCCACAAAAGAGATGATGATAATGGCACGGTAAGATAAGACGACAACACAGCAGCCCTGTGGCAAATAAACCCGATTTACCTTCGCCATCGGCTGACAACTTGCGTTTTCACAGCTTCAGCGTGAAACTAAACACCTTCTGACCGGGCAGTTGGTGGACGAAGACAATAAACTAAGTCATCTGTTGCCGTACAACTTCCCTTGATTGGGGTCAACTGCTTCCGCGCCACGATGGGCTTAGTGTTTTCATTGCTAACATCCGCTAACAAAAACTTCTGACAGCCGCCAGTGGTATGCCACCCACAAACGTTAAAATGTGTTACTCACGTGCAGCTCACTGTTAGTGCAGGCAATATCCTGCTTCTTGATCGTTTTGCGCTCTCTTGGGGAACTGATGAAAAAGGTGTACAGGGCATGCTTGGACAGAAGGAACTGCCGTTAACACAACCTTTCCCTGCACAGCAGGTTACTGAAGCCATATCTGGTCGCGGGAGATGATGTCTAATTCGACATCAACTTGCTATTGTACTTTTATAACAGTTACGTGGCACACAGTTACGGCTAACGCTGTTTTGCGTCCATAAATCAACGTGCCTGTGCGAACCAAACAGCAAAGAAAAATCTAAAAGTTAGATTTATCCTCAGCCTGGGGTTGATTGGGCACAAAAGGCGAAGTAAAGAAGAGGAGAAAATGGCATTGATCGTGGCCAGCAAGAAGGGCTCGGGGTAAATGGAAACAACGGCCGGAGCACCGGCCCCTTAGTAACGTATATATATGGGTACCGACATATGTAGAGATGGTCCGGGTTCTGTTGCGTGCTTAGGCACATAGTGTGGAACACAGTGTTTTTCGGGCGCCCCAAACTCAAAAGACACCCGAACCATCCTTCCCATTTTACAAATATCGTTACTTGCTCCTCCCCTATACCTGAGCGATAGCGTTGCATCATTGGACACCAAGTAAAATGCCAAAGGGAAAACAGTGGGGAGTAATAGTAATAATAATAATGGTAGTAGTAGCAGTAGTCGTATATATATATAAACACGCGTGTTGTTTCCCATTGTCCGGGAACCGTACAGGCAGTCTTTTTTTCGAAAGCCAAAATTACTTTCGGGCGCTCATCACCAGTGAACTTCCAATTTTATTCAAAAGGGGTAATAAATTGAGCACTCAATTCAGCACTGCGCTCTGAAAGGGTGCCACATGGAGCGGAGCAGGGGTTCTGTGACCACCGCTACAGTGAACAAATCAGCATGAGCACAGGTGTATGTACGATCGAAAAAAACAAAGGAACATCACAGACGGAGGGAGCGCACAAAGTGTGGAGATGGTGAGGGGGGATGTTCCCGCATGCTGAACTGAACAGAAATATCATGTGATTGGGCCCTGTATTTTGGTGTACGTAATGGCGTTTGAAACACTGTCAAGACGTCTTTGTGTACGATGACAGATTTATCTGGAGTCGCTGGGGAGCAGGAGCTGTTCTTGTGGTCGCTGATGCCTGGGCGGTGGTTGCACTCTGGAGTTTCATAAGCTCACGCAACCCTGTCACTTCTACCTCGCTCAGAGACTGAATAACACCTTTCAGTTCACTCGAATGTCCTTGCATGAGTTGCTCAGTGAGCGCCACGCTTACCTTGGGGTATCTTTTCGCAACCTCGCGGGGGCCCTCATGCAGATGGAACTGTGACAAAAGAACAAGCACCCCACGCACAAAGAAGAGCACCCGCTGCTGGACATTCTCGTTGGGTGTCCCTTGCATTGTCTCTTTCTTAATACTGGAGAGCAACGCATGCTCGATGACTGGCTCAAGTTTCTGTTGCAAATCATAGCTCTTTACGCATGTGCATAGCGAAAAAATAGTGCCACATAAAGGCAAGGAATGGTGAAGCGACTGGAATAAACGCGTTAAAAGAGCTGACGGTTCTTCTGCGGCAAATAATGCCTCGAAAAGCCATTTTAGAGTCTCCTCTTGTATGACCATGTCCCGAACAAGAGTTACATCATCACGCTTCATTAGCAGAAAGCCACACACGCTGCTCATAGAAATGTCGCGTTCTTCCTCTTCAGGGAACCGCTGTTGAGCGAGCGTTGCTGCTCTTGCGAGTTTGTCCTCCTCACAGGCGAGCAGAACGTTCACATCGAGCGCCTGAAGCGTCTGCTTAATGCAGTGTGCACTGCAGCCCGTGTAGAGTGCAAGGGAGAACGGCGCAAAAGACGTGCGAAGCAGGTCGTGTTTTCGTCGAACCATTGAACAAATAAGCCGCTCAGCTTCTTCCCTGTCAATATCGCTCACGACGACCGCCTCTGCCTTCGCCATGAGAGCGGTTGACGCGATTTCCCACAGTGCAGCGAAGCTTGAACACTCATCCTTACACAGAATTGAAATTACCATACTTATAAATGCGCTCCGATAACAAGTGGGCAGAAGTGGAACCACGGAGCGAAGTTTGACGAGTGGTATTCCCCTCGCATAGCCCGATGACGCACCCACCGAAAGAAGCACAAGTAGAAGACAGCCCGCGGCGCAAGGTAAACCGGAATCAAGCATCAACGTTGTATCACACATTTGATGGAGGACCTCCACTACGTTGCCAGGTGTGACGTATGACACATCGTCCAGTGGCGTTGGAGGAAGGTCGAAATTTGGCTCGTAGCCATTAGCAATACATACTGTGGCCGTTATTTGATTACACATTAGTGCAGTGGCTGCCTGTGCCCTGAGTGAGGCCATGACTTCCAAAGCAGACTGTGCAGTTTGTGGCCAGGGATGAGAACCAGCAACACCACAACCAACAACCCCAGAACCGGTGGCGCGGGCACGACACTTAGCCAGAACAAGTACCACGCGACCACAGCCGCCATGGGCAATACCGCTTGTCTCCGCATCGAGCTTCTCCAGTTCTGCCATCAGTCTCGAGAGAGCCGCAACTACACGCCGCACACTTATATCATCGGCAACATTACATCCAATAAACGCCTCAGCAAGCGAGCAACCAACCTCACAATTGGAAGTGGATCGGTCGATGATTTGAAGAACACAACTAAGCAGAGGCACACGTGAGGAATGTAGGAACGGTACGTTGTTGGCGCTTACCTGTTGACCGTACCGCGCAATCAGAAGCGACATTGCTTCAGCAGCTGGTTCAACAAGGGATGGAGTGAACTCAACAAGCGATACGGAGGCGAAGAATAGCTGCAAAAATCGAGAAAAATCCTCGCCTTCAAGTTTAAGAGCGTGTTTTCCGTCCTCCCGCTGCTCCTTGAGAATAGAGGTCAAGATTTTCAGGACGGCTTCCTTGGCCGGCGTCTCGCTTGTTACTGCGGTTTCACTGGGTTCATCTCTACCAACAACGTCACCATTCATTCCCATATCTTCACCGTCAAAACCACCAAATGCCGTGTCATCACGCTTCAGAGAGGCAGCTGGCGCACAAATGTCCATATTTTCCTCTTCCCCTTCTACTGCGTTATCAAATGATTGGGCAGGCTTACCACGTGTAACTAGCTCCATTGCACCAAGACACTTTCCCATTTGCGTCTGACCAACACAACACACTGCTTCATGCATAACATCTAACCACAAGCAGGATGTGGTTGAAGCAGTCGCAATATCGATCATCTTGGCCGCACGCAAGACAAACTGGAGAGGTAAATGGCGTTTGTCATTTACGCTGGCGACACGAAGCGTTGCCGCCAAAAAACCTGCAGCAGCCTTTGACAGCATGTCACCAAGATGCTCAGAAGTATCAAGAGCATCAAGAGTGCGCTTGCGATATCCTACCAAACTTACGACGGGTGTTAGCACGTGTTCTGGGGCACCTTGGTGAATATCACCAGTGGTGGCACCAGCTGCTATCTGCGTTTGGTTCTCCACGAAGCGGCGCAGAGTGTTCAGCGCCACAATAGCCGCTCCCTCAGGCATAGCGACAGAGAGAATACCTCCGCCAGCATGAGTGGAGGCAGAAGTGCTGCAAGAAATTATGTATGAAACAATACCAGCAGCGCATGCTCCTGTAGCACTGTCGTCGCTCACTCGTAAATGGAGAGGAATGGTGATAAACAACTGCAGTAAAAGAGCTGCAATGAGGGGATCAATGGCCATCGTGATTTTCTGTTCCGACGCCACCTGCTCCTCGAGCGTCAATAGTTTGGGCACAAGAGCCACATTTATTACTGACTCGACCAATGAGGCATGGTGAGGTGCCATGTAAGTCAACGCTATTACGGCAGCAGCACTAACGGCGTTTACCGCTGGATCACCGCAAAGACTCTGTTGCTTAAGTGTACGTGCGATGAGTGACACGGCTATGCCGGTCGTTGAGTCAGCATCGTCTGCAGAGTGGCTGTGCATCTGCCCCAAGGCAAGAAGTACACCGCTAAGACGATAAGCGTCCGAATCACACTTGTATACAGCAGCTGAAGTGAATCCCTTCACTTGACCAGTAATAACTGCTAGTCTTCCCAAGACACGCGCAGACATCAACCGTACAGCCCAAAGTTCATGGTCAAGCCAGTTTGTTTCAATGAATGATAACCAATCCCCCTCCTCACACTCAGTTGCAACGACAGCGGCCGAGGATGTGTTGCTGCACAGTCCTGCTTGCACCATTAATGCGTCAAGACAACACATGACGTTCCACGCCGCCACTGCGGGATCGGCAGTTGGAGATACATTCCGCAACTTTCTTAGGCGCCCTAGCCAGTTGCGCAGCAGACTAAGATCTTCGATCGTATTGTCACAAAAAGAGGCAACCGCAGCAAGTAGTTCAACGGCACGGCGTACAGCAACGGCCTGTGCCCTGTGCCGAGGGGAAGGAAGTAACCGTTCTCTTCCGCTAAGACACTCCGCCGCTGCCAGTGTTGGAAGAAGGGGTTCTTCGCGATGCTCCTTCTGCCACGCAGAACAGCTTGCCGCTTCAGTTAAATTTTTTATATCTAACCAGCTGAAACTGCTGCTGTGTTTGTGGTTATCGTGCAGAATGCTGCGCTCACCTTCCTCAGACTCCAGAATCCCATAGACACAGGGTATCCCGTGACGTATGGCCTCCTCCAGGTCCACGAGCGCCAGCCTCACCGCGTTTTGCCTGCCAAGACTTCCACCACACGTATTCCATGGTGCCCGGGTCACAACCTGATAAACGGCTGCCCGCACAAAAGGTGTGTACGTAGAGGCAATGTCACTTGCAGCCTCGAGCGTTTCAAAGAGCACAAAGAGAAGCTTTAGCTCCGCGTCGGAAGCACCCAACACCAGTAGCACGTCACAAACAGATATCGCGGCGCGGGCATATGCTATAGCTGCTGCTGCCAACCGGCTACTTACAAGGACACCCAGAAAGATGCGTAATGAAGCACGCACATCGTCAACTACAGAGTTGGGTAGCGAATCACGGTGGTACAAAAGCAACACAAGAGCAGTTCGATGGAAGCACTCTGCCCGGTAGAGAAAGGCATCGTCAATTTGCACGGGTGGCTCAATCACGCTCAGGCATGCGACAAGGGACACAAGTGGTTTTAGTAGGCATGGCCGCCTCAGGAGAGACGGAGACATGGACAGAAGCCCGTGCATGTGCAGAGAAAAGTGCGGGTTTCCCAATGGAGATACTGTCTCCTCCTTACGGTCACAGTTACTGGTTAGGGCAAACACTTGTCGGATCAACGCGCGGCAGGATACTTCATTGCTCTTGGCCAGTGATGCCAAAACTTTGGCCGCTAACTGGGATAGGGATGGGTTGTCGAGCGGCAGTGTGAGCAATAGTGCAGAGAGTGAGCTTGCGTACTCTTCACTTGAAGCAACAGTGGCCACAATACTCCCCAGACAGATGAGTGCTGTCTTTGTAATTTCCTCGCTACGTTCCATATCAATGAAGCGTACCAATTGCTGAGCGAGAGCACCACGAGTCGCTTCCGAACGCGTTGCCTTTGCCCATCTTAAAACAGCATTGGCGACGACGATCTGCAGGTAAGGTCTGCTAATGCTATAACTCGACGGCCCCACAAGCGAGAATAAGCAATTTAGAGCCTTGCCTATGGTCTGCACAGAGGTAGTGGCGTGCACCAAGAGAAACGACCCTAGAGCGATGGAGAGAGTTTCAATTGCACATCGAGTCAAACTCGTCTGTTTAAACAGGCGATCTGTCACGCGCGCAGAGTCTTGTGCTGTAGCCCCAGCAAAGTAAGTCCAATTGCAGCCACGGCTAGAACAAACGAGCAAGTAACCAATGGCAGATCCCACTTCCTTTTGCATTGTGTCGCACATTTCCTCACTTTCTGCAATGCCCATCAGCACGTCAATAAATTCGGCTATTTTTGGAGTTGCTGGCACAGCACCTCCTCGAAGTAAAAGTCGAAGGGCTTGAACGGCGCTTTCCTTCACAGCATCAACAGAGCATGTAAGTCCCTTACGCAGGTACTCCGCCCATGTTGAGTTGAGGGTATGTGCCTCAGCCAACTGAGTAACATGAGGAAGCAACAAATTTTGCCGCTGCTTAGGTGACAACACAAGAAAGGGTAACAATTGCATAGCAGCCACACGCGCAGAAACTCCGGCAGTACTTTGAGGCTGTGGAAGACTGTGTCGCAAGGCCGAGTCAATATTAACGGGGCATCGTTGTAAAATAATGCGCAGGAATAATAAAACACTTGCCGATATGGTATCGTTTTCTGGCGAACCGCAGCTCTTCCACAGTCGGGATGTCGCCTCCCATAGTCGCATTGCATAGGGAGTAGCATTTAAAGATGACGGTGCATGTTCCAGCATCACATCAAGTGCGGTTGCCCATGAGTGAGACACGATGGATGTCGGTGGTCCATCCAGCACGACAGAAATAGCAAGGTCGATGAACTGAGCTATTGTGTCAACATCAGATAGGCTCCCTTCCTGGCTCCAATTCCCTGAACCAAGTACAAATGCTTCAAGATGCTGCAGCACCTTCATACATTGGGCGCGGTTATTGGTACTGAGGGATTTGCTACTTGGAGATTGTGCAACAATATCGCGCAATGTGCTCACCAAAGAAGGCAGCGAATTCACGCGTATATAGTTGTGCTCCATAGTATTACAATGGAAGACCAGGCCAAAGTTCCTTAGAGCAACTTTTGCGCTTGTTGGTTCGTCCACAGGTTGATTGTGCTAGTTACTGTGTTTGTGGAAATGAAAAGGTGAATGCGAGGCGTGATGCAGGAAATGAATATGGCTTGCAATGGAAAGAAATAGTTGCAAAACATGGTGGTGCTAGTAAAGTGATGAGGCATATGCACTTGTTCACATGGGCACGAAATAATAATAATGAAACACTTAGAAGCTAAGTCCAGTTGTATTAGCTGTGTCTGCGATGGGCACGACGGTGGCAAAGGAGAGGAAAGAACATATCGGCACAAGTACTTTATGGCCAATGCTGCGCAAGTGAAAAGAACAGAGGGGAATGTCAAAGCAAAATACAGGAGGAGAAAAAACATTGCACAGTTATATCATTGCATGGCCACGGCCCCCTCATACCTATCACGCTGTTTAAGGACAACTATGAACCCATGTTGATTCGTAAGTCAATGTGCCGCGTGGCAAATGGAAGAGTACTTGGGTAACGAAGCATTTTCTAGGTTATCTATTCACTATGCGTCGAAGATACCGATGGCAGCCTCCCATGTTGATTTCCATACCTGTTCACGTTCTAACCATTCCAAGAATGCATCGTTCATCTTTTCTGCTGCTTCGGTAATGTTTCTACCAAATGCATCAATGGACTGGAGAGTCACCTTCGCTGTTTCCTTATGTGCCGCAGTTGTTGGTCCGGATATGGTGATTGTCGTCTTTGGTGATGCCTGTTGCTGTTGTTCGCATCCAGTGACCCGTGAATGCCTCCTGGGAAGCGAGAACGCTAACTGTGACCCTTGGCTATGATGATTGTTCGTGGGGCGCATGTTAAAGGTCGGTGAGCATCTCAGATGCCCCTGGTCTATTGGGTGAAAATTGCTAACACACACACTTCCCTGCTCCGACTCCCTCTGCACAAGAAGTGGAAGTATTCCTTTCGTCGTGTCAAGCGGGCCTTCACCTTTCTTTCCGTCACCACCTTCTGCTGAACCTTCACTATGTCTTTGCCGCTGCATAGTCTCCCTTAAACGCCGCTCGCGCCGTGGCGACACTTGTTGCTGCAGTTCCTTCTCCCGTGCTTCTTTGGCCTTGAGTTGCATGAGCCGGCGGAGCCCGCGATGACTCACGTCATTCTCTTGGACCTTCAGATGGTCAGGCCCCACAAGCCCTCGCAACAGTGCAAAGAAACAATCCTTCACATTGAGACTTCGCGCGAGATGCATGTTAGTTTCTTCCTCCATCTCACGCATTGACAATTTCCAAAACCTATCAATGACTTCCTGTGTAACTGACTGTCGCACTTCCTCCGCAGTACACACCTGATTTAGCCTTTTGCGGTTTCTGTTGGAGGCAAATGTGGCTTTAACGAGATTTTCATACATATTGCGGAGAGACATGGATTCACCGTATAGACGAGCAAAAACGTCCAACACGGCAGAAACGCGCTTCTCAAGGGCAACGCAGGATAAGGAGAAGGTGGAGGCAGCAACACGGTTCGGAACTTTTTTAATTGCAGTTGCCAAACGCTGAACATGTTCTCTGTACCGCCGTGTCGCCTGCTTCAAGTGCTGCTGAGTCCTCTGTAATTGTTGCTCGCAGAGCTGGTCAAAAGCTTGAGTGATCTCCTCGGCTGTACCACTAAACATGCCAGGCGCACGGCTGCGCATGGGACTTGGAAAGGAAGCGAAGTGCTGCTCCACCAGCGTACAAGCACAGGACATTGCTGACTCCATTAATTCCCGCACTTGGGTCTCCAACGTAACAACAGCGGGAAGTTCAATAGTGCTATAGGGCGATGTGTTTTCAGGTGGCTGCGCGTTGCTTACACGCGAACGCCTAGAGGGTCGACTAGTGGATGGAGTGGGGCAACCGCGAGATGAAATCATTTCGTCTATTGTGCCCTCATTCGGACTGGTGGTGCGCGGCTCAACATAGTTCTCTTGTGGAATACTAAGGAACTCCACACCGTACTGCATGCAATCTAGCGTCCGGCCGCGTACATAAAATGCTGTGCGTATTTTATCGAGTAATCGCAGTATGTGCGCTGCTTCACTGGTGCGCACTTCATGTTGGACCTCAACCATTGCGTCTGCAAGCCGCTCGCGCAGTTCCGCTTCAGCCATGTGCAAACGATCCTCAGAAAATGCAGCAGCGTTTGCATCCTTTGAGATTGAGTCGTTGACACAGTCATTTGAGGGGGATGGAGCAAACGAGCGGCCCGCGGGTGTTGCCATGGCAGCCTTTTCAACATGCTCACGACTAGTGATTCGCCGCAAGTTGCTAAAGTCATAGACTTCAGGAGCAGCCTTCAACTTTTCTTCTAGCTCTGTAAGCATTCCTAAAAGCTTGGCCTCGTTGGTGTCACACAGTGCGAGAGCTGAGTGAACGTGTGCCTTAAAGCGTGCAGAGATGTCCTGGAGATTGGCAAGCATCTGCAATTCGCCAACGTTTTGCTTGAATGTTGTATTATATGTATTTTTCAGTTCTTCCAGCTGCCGAATATGTTGCTCTAGATTCGCATCCAAGGCCTTCTTGGCTTGTACAATGCCATCGTCGACCGACCAAAGCATAGCTGCTACTCGCATCAAGACATTCTGTTCACTGTCGGGATCCCCTTCTTTCTGACCATTCTCTCCTTTCCCAGACTCTTTTTCGGTGCCATCTGCCTGCTTCGCTTTCTTTTGGTTAGCTTTCTTTTTGGCGTTCTTCCCACCCTGTTTCTTATCCTTTTTGTGTGTAGCCGCACCTCGCTTCTTTCCACCATTAGTGCCATCCTCGTCCTCATCTTCGTTTTCAATTCCTTCTACATACATCTTCTTCAACTTCTCAAGGTCATCGGGTACGGCAATACCAAAACAGCGTAGGTAACGACGACACTCCGACTGTAGTACCTTCTGCTTTCTGATTAAACCTCCCATGATGTTGGTGTAGGATGTTGTATGTTGTTCTTGTGAAGAGGCAATCAGGCGCATAAACGTACGCTCTTGTGTCAACAGTGCATCAACAGATGTCGCCACGTTGGCCATCTCGCTTAGCTTTTGAAGCTGTGCTAGCAGCCTAGCATCACTCGTTTCAGACGGAGCATTTCCACTTGCAACACCAATATTGGCTGTAAAACTCCCACTTATGGATGGACTTGCCACTGAACAAGACATCTCCCCAGAAGCCGAACCAACACCAACAACAACGTCAACATTTCCTCCAGAAGAAATAAGTGCATTGCATACATCCTGTGCACTTGTAAGCAAGTGATTCATCCGCGTCATGTGTGTCTCCGCGGTGTCAACGGAGCACTCAAGTTCACGCAACCGTAATTCGTACACATCCGCCTGCAATGCAGCAGGGCGACGTCTGTGGTGTCTAAGAACATTGTTAGTCTCCGCATCAACTTCAGCCTTCTTGTCTACGCGATGCTGTTTTAGGTAGGCTGTGGTAGTACGTCGCAAATTCACTGTCCAGTTAAGCACTTCCATCCGCAGCATCTCGCGCCATTCATCCACAGCGGCAGCTGAGAAAAACTTTGTTTTGGATATAGTGCTATTCGCTTCACTTAATGAAGTGCCAATGGAGGCATTGGCTACACGATCCAGTTGATCTCGTACACTACTTGCATCGTCCTCTTGCAGTGCCTTTCTTAGGAGTGCCCCGTACACCTGTATAAACAGAGGTGGAGGAACTACCACCGGCACCACCAATGATGCAGGGGAGTCGTTGGAAACATGGCTCCGTGTTCCACGAGTAGATCTAGACTTCTTTCCACCACTTGACTGACGCACTTTGTGCCCCGACCGACTTTCCCCTTTATAACTACGGCCCTTTGACTGCTTTTCATTGCCTCTTAAAGGGGACTTGGGTAGGCTCTGGCCCTGCTTTGAAAGTTGGTCAGAAGCCCCCTCAACAACGGACTCAGCCCCAAGCATGAGGGGCGAGACGATCAAATACGGCGTTCCATCGTCGGCGATGACAGTTGGGTACACTGAAAGATCTACATCGTCGATCTCTTCGTCTGTCTCTACAATTTCCTTGGTCTCCTTGCCACGCGATTTCGTAGCTGATGCCGCTATTGCTGCTGCCGCAGCCGCTCGCTCTTCCTCCAAGCGTCGCAAACAAACCTCCTCACTTTCTAAACCGAATAAACGCAGGAGTACTGTGCACTGCTTTTCAGTCTCTGCAACACCCTCCTCCTCCAGCTGCTGCAAGGACTTCACCCTATCTCGATGAAAGGTTTTATATAAGTTACTGAGCTGTTCTAAAGTCTTAAGCCCGTGCGTGAACATTTTCTCCGCCTCTTCTTCCGTCTCGGCAGATCTAATACGCTGCTGAGCTCTAGCAAGCTCCTCCTCCACAAATCGCACCTCATCCTCATGGTCCTTGTGCGCTTCATACTGAACAACAAGGCGATCACGTATGAAACCAAGCGCGCCCGTGACTGTGTTACTAAGTGCACTTGTTGCGTGGTCAAATGTGTACAATACACTGCGATGGTCAGTCAACAACAAACATTCTAGCGACGTATAGGACCGATTTAAGGCGTCATCAACCACAGACACGAACCACTCACTCTCTGCATGTATAATTTGCGACAGAGGATGCAACCTTGTACCCACTTCTTCCATATATTTGTTAAGGCGCGCAGCGTTTGGTTTTGTGAATGGAAGGTAGACACTATCCACTTCATACATTGAGGCCTTTGCCCAGGCACTGGTCTCATTCACAGGTTTATCAGTCTCACAAAGCCAATGCAGGATGTGCTGCAGCTGAGCTTGTACATTTTCTACTGTATCCCGAAGGTTTTCTTCCGCCTTCCTAAGTTCCTGAAGGAGCTTCGAACTTTGGGCAACAGCGTGACGCACTAGAATGTTTGCCTTGACCCGCCACTCTGCTGCAACGTCACCGGGTGCTGAGGGCACAAAAACGGGTGAAAAAAGGTTCCCGTCAAAGCCGCGTAACCATCCATCATGCGTTGTTCCACCGCAAATTTGCCCACATTCAGTAGGAAGTGGATCTCGAGACCTCTGCAATGACTGCAGGGTGAAACCTATGTTTTGCAAGAACTCGCTGCCATCATGACGCATATCAGACACTATGCCAGACACACGCTGAAGAAGAAGATGACGAAAATCAGGTCGGCGGAAATGAGCTGTCTGCAACAGAGTCACAGCCCACGCTATGCTACTGCTCGCCATGAGTTGCATCACCCGATCGTATATCTCCGCCATTTGTCGGCAATACATTCGCTGACTTAGTATCTCGCGAGATTTTAACTGCAGCAGCAGTGACTTATAAGCAGCATGGTTCCGGCAGAGACTCTCGTTAGTGGCGTGAATGACGCGCTGTGCCATTACCTGGGAGGCTGACACGCCTGTGTAGCCAATTTGAGCCAGTGCCACTACAAGATCAAAGAGAGCACGCTTCATCCAGACACACCGCTGCTCCTCAGACGCATTCATTGCATCATTGCACTTGTCAATAGCCTTTACCCGCGCTTCGTACGAGTCCTGCAACGTAATGGCCATCTCAATGAGGCGTTGGCGATCAGCCTGCATGCTGGCAGCCCCACCATTGAAATGTGCCTCCTCCGTGTGGTAACGGTCTGTGAAAGGCTCTAGCACTATACCCTCTTTAGGGTTGTCGTTGTGCGTCTCTGCATATCTAGTTAGCTGCTGCTGGTGATCCTCTACACGTGTTAGTTCCTCCTGGAGTAACCTACTAGTGTCCTTGTGACTTTGCTGCAAGAAACCCTGCAGCAACACTAGTTGTTGCGTCTGTTGCTCATCCAGTTGCTTGTTGAACTTACGCACACTGTCCTGGAATGCACTTAGAGCCTGCTGTTGTCTGTTGGCCAGACGCAAAAGTAACCTAGATGCGCCATCCGTTGCGGGCAACTGTAGCGACGACATGGTAGCGCAACAAACACGCCCACCTCCAGATTTCGAGCTTTTCAAATCAAGCCAGACTGTACGTTAGGATTTACAAGTGTATTAAACGTGACAAATGCAAAGTGGAACACGCCCTCACCTTTTCTGAGCGCGAAGGGAGCACCCACTTACACTCACGCAGTGTGGCCCTTCAGCGGTACTTACCACAATTCCCTGCAAGCAAATAGGGATGGGCCTTCGACTTTCCTACCTTGATGTCAATCAAAAGGTGCGACACACCCGCGTGGAAGCACTGAAACAAAACGCCATATTTATTAAGTTACTAAAATATAAATATATAATCATTAGCATTTAGCTGGAGCACAAGAAGGCAAAAGAGGTTAAGACGACGGAGGGGCATGACATGTGTGTTGGTGTCCCGACGCACGCACAGTCGCTGTGCAAGAAGAGGAGAAAAGGCATTAGAAAGCGTAATTGAACAGTTTATCCGGAGGTGGTTGTTGGTTTAAGTGTGAAACACGACGTCCCAAAACCTCCAGGAGCCTGTTCCCAATCCGCTCATACCCCTCCCCGCTATCGGCATCCTGCAGAGTAACTGCTCTCATCATCAAATCCAACAGAACACTCCTTACGAAATCGTTGGCATCGACAACAGACGTGCATTTGGTGATGTTGAGCCACTTCTCAACATGTGCGTAAACGGCGGTGGTAATAAATGAAGAGGACTCCAACGAGCCAAAACGCTGTAGCTCAGTTTCGCCACTACACAGACTTATACGCTCAAGTAAGCCCTGAGCTATATGATGCTGCAACTCTGTGGTGGTTGGAAATGGGAGCGTAATATGTACATCAAGTCTGCCAGGTCGGCCAATGGCGGGATCTATGGCAGTACCGCTGGGTGCAGAAGCAATGACAACAACAACAGAGCCGTCACTCCCAGCGCTAATTCCATCCATCTCAGTTAGTAACGTGCTCAAGCTTCGGTCAGTGGCTATTGAAATCTCAGTTGTCTGCCTGCCACGGGGAGGTGCGAGGCTGTCGATATTCTCAAGAAAGAGTGCTGTTGGGGATGTAGCTCTGGCAGAGGCGAACAGCGCAGCGATATTTTTCTCCGTCCGACCCACTTCCTTCTCAATAAGGGAGAGTCCATCCACCAAGACAACATGAATGCCAGATTCCCGCAGGCGACGGCCCAAACGCTGAAGAAACTCTGTTTTCCCGCAGCCCGATGGACCACATACAACAAGGCCTTTTGGTGTTTCAATTCCATACCGCCTGAGGAGTTTTTGCTGTTGGAGAGGCCACACGACAAGTTCCTCTACTTGTCCTATGGCCTCTGAGAGCCCAACAAGACCACGATATGCATCAATATCAACACAGGTTCCACTGGCACTCCGATTCATTTCTTCCTTCGCGATGGCGGTTGCCTCACCCCGAAGCAATTGAATACATGTCTCCCTTTTCATTGCTGCAAGCTGCCCTGCGCTATATCCTGCCAGCAGGTCTGCTGCTCGTTCCCGTACACGCAGGTGTGTGTACTCCATTGGTGCATCTGAACTCTCACATAGAGCGTCGATAAAAGTTAGCCTTTCTTGTGGCGTTGGGTGAACAATGTGTAAACATCTTGACGAAAGTCTGGCTAGCAGCCCTGTGGAAAGAGATGCCGTGCTTTCTGCGGTGGAGATGACCACGGCGTGGCATCTTGCCTCCTGTGCCAGTCTGTCCAATGCAGCACAAAGCTCATACGTAACTATGGACACCAATAAATTCGATGGTTCTCCAGCAAGTAACTCAATACTGTCTAATGTAATGAGCAGCAGGGCCACAGTTGACGCAGTGCCTCCGTGCTCTGCAGTTGGCGGAGGAGCGAAAGACGCTCGTATGGTGCTCAGTGCCTCCCTCTCATCAAGAAGAAGGAGTGCAGCCACGTTAATGTCGCGGTGCTCCACTAAACAGTCCACCTCGCGCACTGAAATAGCGGGAGGTATTCGCATCACTACCCGCCGCATCGTATATGTCTTACCAACTCCGTGCGGCCCAGTAAGGAGGACGGAATAGACACCTAACCCTGCTGACGCGTTTAGCTGCTCAACAATGTTGCCCAGAACTGTCGGAACATACCGGTCCTCAAGTACAAAATGACAACCATCCCTACCGTTGCTGCTGCTTTCGGTGCAATTCAAATGCATGTTAGAGTCGCCATTTTCCTTAGGACTCAAACGGATCAACTCCAACAACTCAATGCGGGGGCACACAGGCGCCGCTTCTACGCGCACTTGGTCTGCAACAACGAACTCGTGTAGTGTTGTGCTGGCACCGAATGTCGGCGTTGAGACACTCAATTTCAGTGTGAGTTCGATGTCAGTGCCGCTGAATGGATTGTACACTGACACAGATTGCGAATTTCCATTGCAAATGTAGCGAGCACTCAGCATCACACTTCGCCCAAGGCGCGAAAGAGATACGCAGCGATTTTCTGTCCCAAGTGCGACACCAGTGTTCGTGATGGCAGAGAAAAAAGTGCGCAACGGGTTGAGCGGATGCTCGTGCAGTGCTGAAGCTGGTGGCCACCACGAAAGTGGAGAAGAAATTACTAGCAATTGGCCTGGATCCATGCTGATATAGGAATTGCCTTGTGCTCTACCAAATGTTCGCAGCAACCACCTTTTCCCTCCTTATCCTGTTCAGGCCCGTAAAGCAGCCGGATATTTTAGGCTCTAGGATCACCAGTGGATCGGCCACGAGCCCAACGGAGGTGCTGGTAAGCGCACGACGACCACCCGAGCAGATGCGCCACCTGTACCAAGTGAGCAGCACAAGAAACGTAACCGAACATTAAAACAGCAACGGGCAAAAAGAAGCAGAAAATAGAAGAGAAAGAGAGAGAGAGAGAGACAAAAAAAAAAAAAAAAACTGCCAGATGGAATAAGTTACTGTCACTTACGCAATGCTACCAGTCATGCACAGCCTCTCGTCCCACAGAGGACAACGTTAAACTCTAGGGGGTATTTCCATCACTTCACGTTCATGGGCCATCAGACTCTCGCAACCAAAAAAGCAAACAGAAAACAATCTGATTCAACTCGTCGCGGACGCTTACCACATGGACCAACCAACATGGAGATGAGGAAAGAATAAAATAAACACACTAACCCCTATTGTATGCTGATTGAGCCTAATGATGCGCCGTTCGCTTTGGCATAACGGCAGTACATTTGCTAGCGTAGGAGGCGAATGAGAGTGCAAGAACGTTGCTTTCGCAATTTAAATTGGAGGAAGTGAAACTTAAAAGATGAAGAGGAGAGATAACAAAGGAAAGAAAAGCTATGAGCCGAGTAGAGGACCACTTTTCTTTCATCTACATCCGCTTGTGCTGTTTGAAGCCTCACCATGTCCGTGTAAAAAGAGTGCCCTCCAGCGACCAGTTGCTACCATTCGCACGTAATGATGCATAGATCCAGCCTGAGCTAGAGCCCAACTAACGCTTTCAAACCCATTCATTCTGTTCATGTGCTTTGTCATTTCTTCGGGAAAACATGTTAGTCAGCGCTCAGAAACTGCCTCTTTCCTCCATATCCTCTTTTTGTACATATATATACGCATGTATTAAAAGTCCATGAGAGACTCGGAGTGAATGCTATTGACAGTACGCCACATGGATAAGCCACTGAAGAGAGTGAAGGAGAGGAGAGGAACAAGTAAGAACACATGAACACGTCGTGAAAAACTCCACCGTTGCCATGGGGTCCGCCACTCGCGAAAAAGAAAATTCCACACCCTCCGAAGCGCCGAGTTGCGAGTGCGCCTGTCAGCGAGCAACCCTAACCGTGCCACTCGGCCATGCAGAAAGTCTACTCGTGCCTGCAGCACACTCCCCGCATGGCATTTTCGTAGCTTTACGGAACTGCGTATTATATCCTCTACAACATCAGCATTGCTATGAATAAAAACTTCTTTGGGCAACGAAACAAGCTGCGCATAAACGCATGCCATTACCGCTAAGTTGCACTCACCATCCACACTGTTGGGTGTGTTACTACTACTCTCTTTCTCGTGTGCCTCACGTATCCAAGCCATGATGCGTTTTTTCTCGTGCAAGACAAGCGCTGCGGCTAAGAATATAACAATGTTCTCATCATTATAAGCCACTAGAAAATCGAAAACGCGTCCTAGTACTGAGACATCATTGCAAATATGCGAGAACCACGTTATCAGCCACGCTACTGCGTAGTGTGACTCCGGCGCTACACCACAACTCTCCAGCTCAGAAGCAAGTTGCACGTCTTCCTGTGCCACAACTGCGTGCATGGCATATAGCATGGACTGTGACTGGTTCAAACGTTTATCACTAAAAGAACGCCACTGCACGGTAAGGAGTCGCTCACAAACGCTAACAGCAATGTCCTCATCTACAAATTCGCCATTATCTGAAGATGTGTCCACAACATATACTACAAAACCAACCAGTTCGTGTAGGCCCTGGTAGTAATGGCGATCCTTATGTTTGGACAAAGTACGCAGCAGTACACGAGTCAGTAGTCTCCGCTTCTGTTCACGCACTGACTCGTCGGGGTACAAATGCCATAAAGAACGTTCCACATCGACCCGAATGATACGCGGGTGGCAGTTATCTGACAGGCCAACGAACTCCTTTATCGATGTGATATAGTTTTGCGCATGTTCCTCACTACCTTCTCTACAAAACCCCCTGCTGTCCCCATCCTCAGCTTTGTCACACACCCTTGACACAATGTTCTCCTCTATGGTGTAATCTACATTTCCACACGCGTTGGAATTCTCAGGCTCCCCGTCTGAGGATAAGGCACTCATTTTACCGGTAGTCATCTTGGCACCATTTTCACCAGCAGTATCGCCACAAACACTGCCATTGCTACAGCTGGCACTACTATTACCTTCACTACAGCTGCATTTGCTCACATCATTCGCATCATCAGGGACATCACTGTCCTCTTTGTCGTCGTTCTCCTCCTCGCCACCGGGCATACACGTGGTAAGCAGCATGCGTGGCCAAACAGTACGCCGCGTGTTGTTATCCCTCAATCCCCGCGCCACGCAAAGAGCACGCCAATTTCTCCACTCAGTGCCAATCTTCCGCTTTTCATCCCTGAGAGGTGAGTTCATCCGCTCCTGTCTTGGGCAGGAAACTGTACTTTGAATCCCCGTGACCCTTGTGCCGAACCCGGAGGTATATGCAAGAGAACAGAACGGCGTGACGACACAAGCCCCTTGCAAGTTGAAAGGTGATGAGGACATGAAAAGAAAAAATATGTGTACAGAACAAAGTGATGTAAAATGCATGAGGCTGAGCAAAGAAGGAAAAAAAAAAAAAAAAAAAACACAACAACACTGTGCACAGAGACTCGAGTTAATAGGACAAACGACAGTGTATCGTCAAAGCCCACAAATAGGGGGGGAAATGCGACCACACCTGGCACCTGGTACACAGTAACTAGATATTAGAGGTGTAGCGTGGAGATGTGTGCATTTGGCGCATGTGGGAATACAAGCAGCCTCTTCCTGCGAAGGGCGCGTGCCGTTTGGCCGTGGGTGTGTATCCATACGCCCTACTGTTATAAAATACCGGATAGTGAACAGGTTCGCCTTCTCACTCCATGGCTGGATCGACGCACCCCAAAGCACGTAACAAGCAACCTGGCACCAGCAAGTATATGACGAGCGATGACAGTAGTAATTGCGCGGAGATACATCTCTACGTCGAACAAAAACAATTACCAATAATTAATGACTTATAATAGTAGTAGTAATAGTAATAATAATAGTATTAGTAATTGTTAATAATATTAATGGTGAAAATAACAGTCATAACAATACTAGCAGCAGCACTGGGGGTGAAACCACCATATGGAAGAAGAGGATAAAAAGCGATAGAACAGTTATGAGGAACAAGGAAGTACATTACTGGTGTACTGGGCAGTCTTTTGTTATGCTTCACAACAGCATCCATTGATTGGCAGTAACCAATAGATTCCTCGCCCCTCATTCCTCTACCCTTCCCTGCCTTCTCCTGAAAACTGTGCTAGTTAGTTGACAAGCGGAGCATTTCACCTTTACCTCATTCGTGTTTGTACTTTTATACAAACAATCAATCCTGCATCTTCTTGGCTTCCGTTCCACTGGGTGGCTCCGTCTTCACATACCGACTGCCAACGTCCTCCCAGTTGGTAGAGAGCACGGTGCCATTGCTCTCAACAAACGACTTCATCATCGCACGTCGCTGCTCGTCAGTGCCGTTGCCGTAAATCTTCTGAAAAAGTGCGTTAAGTGCTTGCTCTCCTTGGGGCTCAGGATCCTCTTCATTGAGCTTTACCGCATTCCAGTCTCGCCCACGGCTGTTTGGGTACGGCAGCTCCTTCGCACATGTTGGCATGCTTGCAACTAAATTTTCTCCTGAAACACCATCAAGCGCCTCGAGCGCGGGCCACTGGACAGCTGCTTTCTTTGTCAGCACCACTTCGACCTTCATGCCAAGAACACGCACGACAGGCATCTCAGCTTTAACACAATCATAGAGTGACTTTACGTTGTACTCGTATTCGCGCCCGGTAGAGTCGAGCTTTATTGCAACGGAAAGAGAGCGCTCCGTTGCCCGCACTCTCACATCGCTTTCGAGACGTTCACGTACATAAAATGTAAACGTGACTTGATCAAGGGATTGGAACCACTCACTGCGCACAGTGCCATTAAATGGTTTCGTTTCCGCGGAAGCGCTCATTTCCTTTGCTGTTGTATCCAGTTTTTTGTGTAGGATTACTCTTAGGAATCTGCAAGAACAAAAGTTTTTTGTCTTTCCTAGTGACCACCGCCACCACACGAGTACAAATGTTTCTTCGTGCAGACAATAAATAAAAGCGAGGCGACATGCGATCGGTTGGGCAAAGCCCATTAAAATTGTGAAAACAAAGCGGCGAAGTACCGACAGGTGCACAAAGCAATGTGGGAAGAGTGTCAATGCTCTCTGCATCCTCGTTTTCTTTTCGGAGGCAACCGAGCACCGCCAATTGTCTGTGGCCACATGACCACGCGACACAAAAAGAGACAAAATGAAATAAAGCGCGTAAAAGTAGTCGACCTAAAGGGATATGAACGCAGAAGTAAACTATTGTGAGCCTGTGTGCATACAGACGTACACGTACTCACTCCGTTCCTTCACCAGAACCAACCTAGTTCTTTGCGAACTTTTTACCCATCTTGTCCGCTGCAGATTTGGTCACGAGCTGCAACACATTGTAGCGGATCGTCTTACTGAGTGGGCGACACTGACCAACAATCACCTCATCCCCAGGCTTGGGGTCAAAGCAGGGACTGCAGTGCACCGTGAGGTTGCGGTGGCGCTTCTGGTATCGCTGGTACTTGCGGATGAAGTGCAGGTAGTTGCGGCGAATGACGATGGAGCGGTTCATCTTTGTGGAATGCACAACACCGCGGAGAATGCGGCCACGGATCGTCACGTCACTGGTAAATGGGCACTTACGGTCGATATATTTCCCGTTCACCGCAGCCTTTGGTGTGGCAAAGCCAAGTCCAATCTTCTTGGAGTACCGAACGTGCCCGCTCCGGTTCACGTGTTTCTTTGTCGCACTGCGAACATTCTCGTTTACACCCGTCTGGCGCTGGTATGCTTTCTCAAGCTGTATCGTCAAATCAACAGCATGTGTGCGTGCGTAGCCCTCCTGCTTGGGTGACATGGTGAATTTTTATGGCTGCTGCGCTCTTTCAATCATTCCGAATCGTGTGTGTGTGTGTGTGTGTGTGAGAGAGAGAGAGAGAGAAGTCAGTGGAGAGGTCCAATCCACGCCTAATATCGCGAGCGTGGGTGAAATGTTAGCACTCATGTAGTGTAGTACGATATAAAGGAAAAAGTATATTATCAATATCAGTGAAAATGTTTCATGGCAAGGTATTTCATTTCATACCTTTGCTCTTTAGCAACCCTCGTACGGTGTTATGTGGTTGCATTAGCAAATTGGGGACGAGCAGCGGGTGCAACATTTTGCAGAGCGGTGGATTTTCATCGTCCGACATGTGTACAATCTTCATTTTCCCTCGGCACACACTTGCAGGCTGCTCCACTCTATTACAGTAAATGTGGTCCCACTGTGCACCCAGGCACTTTCATAAAGTTCTCAAAATCGTAGCACTTTTTCTGTGGACAACACTTCCAATACCGGTACGTGTCCCAAAAGACTGGACCGCTGCTATGATACTGGCAGGCCGTTTCATTGTTTTCAGACACAACAAACTCCTTTTGGCACCCAAAGTTCCGGCACCTCGCCTTACCATCAACAATTTCTTGTGGTTTATTTTCTTTCCCCGCGTCCTTAGCTCCCTCGAATTCACGTGGACCGGCAACTCGGCACCCCACCGCAGAGGGGCCACTTACTGCTTCCACAGCCTGTATCTGCACGGTATTGAGAGGGACGTTGCTCACTGGTGAACTTTTGAACGAAACAGGTGCATTTGCTGTGCTATGTGGTCCATGGCAACATGTAGGAATTGCCTGGAATTCCTCCCAGTCTCGCGCGCGCTTCGTAGGACAGCAGCGCCAATACTTCTCTATATCGCGAAATATGGGCGGTTCTCTATGATGATAGCACGCAGTCTCATTATTTTCCTCTGGTAAAAACGACTTGCCGCAACCGTAGTTGGTGCAGATAAGCAAGCCCTCCACCCGCCCCCCCTTCTGTCCACTGCTCGCTTCCTGTGCAGTCTTAGCCATGTGACATATGTATATGTCGTTGTACTGTGCCACACGTTGCTCGATAATATCCGTTGGCTTCAACTCAACGTCTCCACGTCGCATTACAAGCCCCTCTGCAGCAAGCTTTCGCTCAGGGCTTTTCTTACTGTTGTAAGTTGCAACAACAAACTGCAAGAGACGTTCACAAGGCCCGTCAAGCCACTTGGTTGGAATGTCAATCTTGAGCTTGTATGGCTCGGCAAGAGCATTATCTACCACACCTCCATTGACATCCTTCCCTTCGTAGATACAGTACACTTTCATTAGTTTGACTTCTCGCGAATGCCTGTGCAAATATAGCCACAGACCGCGCAGCTGATGGCAATGTGAAGGAGGCACTGAAACACCACCGTAACGGTGCCAAACGAAAACACTGTTGCTGAGAACACAATGAACAATAACAGGAAACGATAAAGCAAAAGTTGAAAGAAACATGAAGGCAAGTGAACACTATTGAGCGTCATGCATCCGATGGGCTTCAAAAAGCAACGACTTACACGCAATTCAACTTTATAAAAAATCACACATACGGTACCCAAGGATCAGGGCCATGACGTCAACCATGGAACAAGGAATGCGACGCAGTTGCCCTGTCACTGCATACAGACAGAAGCAGATGCCCACCATACTGTCTGCGTATATTCCTTAACTTTCGGCAAGCAGCTCACCGGGAGCGAGCAATCAAATAGGGAAATTTAACTCACAAGATTATGCACGCTCCACCGGCAATGTCACGAAACATAAACAACTCGTGCTACGTTTATGTATTCCCATTGAGCCGCGGGTAGGCAGCCGCTGAACTCTAGTGAGTATAAGCCTCTTCACGATAAACCGGTTTTGCACCAACCTGCGGTTGTGGATGCATCACGTAATGTTGCTGCGGTGCTTCAGTGGAAAGCATTGCTGAGGTGCCATCACCGGCACTCGCAGTAAGTCCTAGAGTATCTCTCTCGGCAAAAAATGCCTCAGACTCCACCATAAGATGCCTCCGCAAATTTTCCTTCCTTATTTCTTCCTGCATTCGTTTCATTTCACGAGCTCGCTCTTGCCGTCTTTGCTTCCACTTTTCATACTCAACTATTTCCTCCTCCGACATAACGCCATGCTTTGGCAAAGTGTTGAAAAGATACACGACGCCACCCAACACGTAGGCGAAACAACTAGTAATGATAAATATAAAGAGCGGTGTAAGGCTGCAGTACGGCATGTAGCCCTTGAGGCCAGAATTGCAATGCTCCATGTAACTCAAGAGAATCCTGCGAGGCGCATCAGCCATGAAGAATGCCCGAGCTAACAAAGACAAACAAACAACGTCAGCCGCAAAGAGCAAGTCCTTTCGAACAACAAAGTTCCTCCAAGTGAATTCGAAGAAGTTTTTCTTCACAGCAAAACGGTTTGCAACGCCTATAACCAGTACTGCGATGGAAAAGAAAACAGTCCACAGCATTCGTGCTGCCAACTCAGCCAACATCTCCTCTGCGGATTCGCTCGATACAAGGACACTAACACCAGAAAAGGCATAGATATACGTCTCGGTGACCCTGTGACTACAGTTCTTAACCAGCCAGGAGAGCGAGGGAGTCAGCTGGAGGTCATTTGGCTTCCATACCGAGTTGACAAAGGTACGCTTCGCATAGATGCAGTACTGGGTTGTGTACACAACAACACAAACAAGCTGGAGCAAGGTGCATAGGCTGTAGAACTTGGTGATCAGAAACTCCGACTTCAAACGGGCCTTTTTGGGGCGCCGCTGCAAGTCACTTACAACGTGCATTATGTAATATCGTCTTTTACCTTTATCCCTCCCCCTTTGTGGAGAATGAAAAGTGTCGTGTTTTTGTCTATGGTTGTGTAATGAAAGACGTTTGCCCCAAACCCAGCGCGGCAAAGCTATGCTGTGTTACTTCTACCTGACCAATTTCATTGCCGCCAATAATGGCCAAATTAGCATGAAGCGGGGGGTTAGGGATCGTTAAAAGGAGCAATATTTTTGGCGTGAGCATATCGTGGAGGAGGATGGTGTGTAGTCAAATGATTAATACTGTCGTCGATATAATAAATGCATAAAAAGCAGTAATATCAAGGAAAGGACCAAGACACGGTGATGTACAAAATACTTTTAACCGTGTATAATGAACCAAGGTGAATTACTTCCCTCTTTTTCTTCTCGCCGCTGTCATGGTAGCACGCGGACACCAATACATATACATAAGAAGAAGATAAAAATAATAAATAAATATCAACTATGAATAGCAGGAGGCATAAGAATGATATTCATTACGGTGGGAGTAATGATGGCGAAGGGGAGGGAAAACGAATTACGAAGGAGGGAAATATGTGGCTGGGGTTGAGGTGGCAGAGGCGAGTCGCAAACGCGAAGCCAACAAATAAAGAAAAAATAAAATACGAAATGGGAGAAGAAAGTTGAAAATAACAAATCAATCAATAAATAATGTTTCAATAAATAAGACGCGCGAGGTGCCAAGCGATGCTTTAGAAGGCCATTTGTGAAGGCCATCGGTATTCTAAGCAACTGTTTTACACCTCTTAACGTGTGTGTGTGTGTGTGTGTTTGTATAGTAAACAGAAGCAGGCCAAATGCTGTTAATGTTAGTTCTCCACCTTGCTTTCGTCTTCCACTCCACACTCGGGTCGTTTTTATATTTGGTTTTTTGTTTCGCCTCCCTGTTCCTCATGAAAATGCATGACACAAGCATTGGTCATTATATAAGTAAAAAAGGCGCAGGAGAAACAGCAGCAGACACAATAATAATGAAAAGCAAAAAAAAAAAATAATTGTAAGTAAATAAACAAACAAATAAATAAACAAAAGACGAAAGAAAGAAAGAAAGAAAAGAAACGAAAAAAAGGCGCTGTAGCCGGAGGAAGTTGCGGACCAAGAAAGGAAACACATGCAGACACAAATACTTCATTTTTCTTTTTTTCTGCTTTTCGTTATGTTAACAACATCCTCCCGATGGTCAGCCACGATTTTTGAAGAATGAGGAGACAAACTTCCTTAGTGAACGCTTTCGCGACTTCTTCCGCGTTGCTGACTCAGTGGATGGCTGCACGGGAGCCAGTTCGCACTCGTCACTGTGCAAACAGTTCCGCGGGGGACGGGTAGCAGCGACTCCGGCGCTTTCATTGGCATTTGCAGGTGTGGTCGTGGGCGGGAGGAGTGAGACGCCGTGAGTGTGCGGAGGAGTAACGGAAATGACCGGTGCACTCCTGGTCGTTACAACATCTCTCGTGGCAGCGAACAGTGGACCACAAGGAGAGCAGTCACCAACGTGCTTGAGCAAGCAGCAACCCTGCTCATACATGGCACAATAGCCGATCCGCGGCCACACAACGCGGCCCCACACGTGATATTTTTCGCTACGTGACAAGTTACGGTAATTGTTATTCTGGTTAAGGTGCCTTCCACAACCTTCTAACTGGTTGCACGGAGAAAACATGCGGTCAAAGGCCTCTGTTTCTGATGACTTAGGATCCCACGAAAAACTACGAATCAGCGTGGATGGATGTTTGCTTGACTTAAGGGATGTACGCACTAATACGTCACCTGTCAAAAAGATGTGATCCCCGTAGCCTAATGAAGCCACAACTGAGGAGGCTAAATGAGGCTCTGCGAAAACATCCAAACGACAATCCGTGTGACAGACAAAGAAGCATGTGGCTTTATATAATGCCCTACTGCGCCACGGGGAGTGAAAAAGCGGCTGTCTGAATAACGGCGAGGAAATGAGCTGACGGGCAGAAGGGCGTCGACACGGATTCTTCACAAGCATCCGCATGACAAGATCGCCTAGTTCCTCAGAGTAGCGCTGGGATGAACGTGACTTGGGATGGGGTGGATTATGCTGCAAAATGGAAAGGTGCAGCGACTCCATATCATTTCCAACGAATGGGAATGTGTTTGTCATGAGACGGTAAAACACAACACCAAGGCTCCAGATATCGCTGCCAAAGTCGCAGACCCCCTTGGACACTGTTTCCGGTGACATAAACAGCGGTGTCCCAATAAGAAGAGGTGTCTTGGTCGCAGTTCCTTCATTGCAATGTGCGCTCAGTCCAAAGTCAGCCAATTTGAGTGCTGGCACACGTCGTTCCGGGATTGTGGACGCACTTCCAGGGTCACTCCTACCTCCCCTTCTCATGCCTGTGAGAAGTATATTGGATGGTTTGAGATCCCGGTGAGCAACGCCCTTAGTATGTATGTGAGCCACAACTAGAAGGCATTGAATGAGGATGGAGGCAAGTACATCCTCTTTCAGCGGGAAATTACATCGCATATATGTCTCCAAGTCACCACCAGAGCAATACTCCATCAAGAAGCGAATACTAGAGTCCGTTTCCTCGAACCATAAGTCCAACAGACGCACAATGCCATCATCCTTGAACATGGACATGATTCTGGCCTCCGATATCGCCTGAAGTACCCGTTGCTGCCGCGCCACCGGGTCCTGAGGTGTGTCAGCTCCGAGCAGGCATACAGACTTCACCACCGCCACAGCCCCATCAACCATATTGTCAGCCACAAGCAGGACATCGCCAGAGACACCTCTGCCAATTACACTAATGACAGTGTAACGCGTTCCAAGTAGCTGGCGGTGTGGCACAGTACCCTTTTGAAGAATTTCCTGAAGAGCCGGATTCACCTGCATTTGTGTATTAAATGTCGACGCTACTGCAAAGCAACCGCTTTCCTTTCTTGTCCCAGGGCCAAAGGACCCAACGAGGAATAGACGGTGGAAAACACCACCAGGCTTAGTGTGGTAAAATGAATAAAGATAAGAAAACGGAGGGGGAAAAGCACCAACACATATATATATATATATTGAGAAAATACTGCGCAAAATACTCCTTAATGACGAACAGTATAGAATTCGTGGGAGTGCACGCATCGCTTAGAACCATTAACATCCCGTTTTTTTTTTTTTTTTCTTTGATTGATTAATTGATTTAGTCCTGCATTTACCTCCCTAACAGGAAACTAATAATGAATGCTCCCCTAACAATAGCAAAAGGGGCATATGAAAGTGTCGCTGCAATTGTCAGAAGACAAGGTGGGGCAGAGACCAAATGTACAATTGTCAATCATGAAGGACAAGACTGAGCCATAACAGCGACGACATTCTCAACATTTCCCGTAGTGCAGACTCCACCAAATAGAGAGCAGCAAAGCACGGCATCACACAACTGACAGCTATCGGTGGTCATGCTAACTAACCACCAAGAGGTTTGCTATTTAACAGTAAATTCATCCCGTACAGTACTGTGGCATAACCAGTTAGGAAAGGCAGTTTGCATGCCCGCCGTGCAATCCTCAGTGCCTCCCCGACACGCAGTGGGCGCCCATCCTCACCACCACTAGCGATTAGCGTCAAAAGTCGCTTAGTCAGACGGTCAATCTCACCGTCCGTTACATGCCATAAGCAGCCAACCAGAAGCGGGCAACCTGCGTGTAGGAATGCGTAGGGCATTCCGTAGCAGTCGTGTGTCGACCCGCCCTCCATACGTGCACTGCTGCAACCCATGAGAAAAACCGCCGGAAAGTGCTCGTAATCAGGAAATCGCTCGTACAGCTCTTCCCGATGTATGAGCTGCTCCCCTTTACCATGACCAACGTAAATGTACAGTTGTGCGTTTGATGCGTACAGATCATGTAGGAGTGGCGATGGCAATGTTCCACCAGATATCACCCTCCATCCACTTCGTTGGCAGACAGGTACTAGACGTTTTGCTGTTTTAGGCATCACACCATTGGGATCAACAACGCAATACACGCTGTCCTCAGGAATATTGAACACACCCTCGTGGCGACTATTGAAACTGTTGCTGCGATCAAGTCTTGAACTGTCGAAAGAGGTAACGAACGAAGCAGTAGGGACTCGTGCAACACTTCCATAACGAAGAACATCAATAGCCTCAAATGGAAGGCAGTGAAGTTCACTGTCAAGAACAAGGTATACTGGAGTCCGCTCAACGTCAAAGAGGTTCATGTGGTCTGGACTGCGCGCATAACTTTGCGTAGGCGGCGATTGATTCCGTTGAGTGGTCGGCGACAAAGTGCTACACAGAATCGAGAGCACTAGCGAACATACGTCTCGGCATACCGTAAAAAGCAAGCCGAAAGGTTTGGCAATATTGCAATCAAGCAGTGCCCTCTCCAGTGCTGAGGAAAGTTCATGTAAAACCTCATTGCATTGTGTACAAACTTCTGGATTAATGGCATGTGAAGGGTTAAACGGCAATGCGTCGTTTGCAATGCACCTTCTCGCCATAAACGGAAGACCGGCAAGAAGGATAGCTACGTCGGCCTCATACTCCACAGGTGCGTCTAGAGCCTCAAGGAGACGAGTAGCAGCTTTCTGCACCGCAGCCAGAGACGAACGGGGAGGGTCCCCACACATTGCAAGTCGCCAGTCACCAAATACCCCGTCAGATTCCAGTGATTTGACTACATCAGCCAAGGCGGCGTCCAGTGCACGACGCCTCTCCCACCAGTCCGCGCGCTCACTCGCAATGCACTTCGCAGAACCTTCGCCGGTTCGAGCGCTACATATTTCGCTTTCGATATCCACCAATGTACAGTGCTGCGGATGTTGCGAAGGCAGTGGCGTTGGCAACGATTCCTCCTTTTTACACACAACGTCGAGGTGTTGACGGTTTTTAATCTCAATATCCTGCATGACGTTTACAAGCCTTGTAAGTGCCTCACCAATTGTAAGTTCCTTTTCCCACTCAAGGTGAGGCACGCTACTAGCACGCTTTAGGCGAATGCCTTTCTTGCCGCCGACGAACAGTACTTGCACTTGGCAATATGGGTGCACGCTTGAACCAGGAATACTCTTGTGTGAGTCAAGGGCATCGAATACAGAGCGGCGTGTGGTGAAGGTACGGCCAACAATCTGCGTCCTTGTATGCATGTAAGGGGGGGCTTGTGCCTTGCAACGACACGGGAGCAACGGCGAGAGCGCGGTAGCGACTCCTCCCCACTCCTCAGAGTCATCGGCGCGACAGTGTGCAAAGGTCCCAATGGCGCGCAACACCATCACAAGGTTTGCTTGTGATGGTAGTCGAATACATAAGTTTATCAAAAGTGGGAAAAACGCCCTTGCTAAGGGAAGATCCCCTTCGTCTACAAGCAGAGTAATAAGGATGGACAAACCATCGAGGAGAACCAGCGGGGCAATTTTATCACTTAATAGTTGTTGACGAAATGACTTCTTGCCGCGAAGTACAGCCATTCCAACGGGAAGCAAGTCCGTTATACTTCTGGAAGTTGCCATTATGCGCACTACATCACCAGCAGTACAGCTCTCTTCCACAACTTCATGCAGCAATGCCGCAGGTCGCTTTCCTTTGGCAGCCCGCAACGGCGTGGAGACATCCTTAAAAACTAAGCCTGTAGTATGCTTATCCGAATTCCCTGCCGGGAGCGGACCATCAGAAAGCTTCATGACATCCTTGATGATAGACAGTAGCTCATTTCCCCAGATGACAGCCCCCGACTCCGCTACCTCTGTCACCGTGGTACTTACCTGAATAAATTCCAAAGCAATATCAATATGCCTGTGTTGCAGTGCAAGAGCTGCAAGGCTTGAAAGCGCTCCAGAAAGCAAAGCACTTGACGATTGGCTTCCTGATACATCGGCCACTCGTTTTAAGAAGCAGGCTATTCTAGCACAAGAAAAAGCTGCTCGAGACAAACAAAGGTGCGTTTCCACAGCAAACCGGCAAAGGAGACCGGCTTCCTCAGGGGTCGCACAAGGAACCTCGCCAAAGTCTTTCATGTTCAACCGACTCTCGTGAGTGAGGACACGCTGCAAAATGTTGACGGAGTCAAGGGCCTGTCGGGATATTTCCTCGTGCATTACCCATAATTGTCCACATCCTTCCGAAAACAGCTTCGCACAAAGTCGGCTCCATGCCGAGAGAGCTATCGCCTGCCCTAAACCTCGAAGAATAAGCCCCTTCGCTGCACCACTTGGACGAGGGAAACAAGGACTTAGTGTTTGCGACCCTCCCTCAAATAACTCACTAGGCACCTGTATCTCTTCTCGCACTTCGTTGAGCAGATACAATGATACCATTTTAGTCGATTTACAGCGATAAGCAAAGGCTAGTATGTTGTACAACCAACACATGCTAACATCATCGTAGGTGGAATCAGCTCCAATAAGCACCACAATAAGTTGCGCGACATTGTGGGAAAAACACAAAAAGCTTCCTGTACAGCTATCCCCGACGGCAGTAGAGGACACTGCGCCATGCCAAACGATCAGTGCCGTAGAGACAACACTGGGAATGGTTTTATCACGACTCTGCTGAACTGCCTCGGCAATAAGACTCAAATCATACACACTACTGTAATTTTCTTTAGCTCGTTGCTGAAGAAAAGCCAGTTGCCTAAATGGTTCTGGAACCATCTCGAACGCTGCCATTAGAATAGGCAACGCGAGCGCACCTCGTCCTGCTTCCAGAGTGCAGCGGGCCGTAGCCACCAGGAGTCGAACAGTTTGCCAAACGTCACCTCCCATTGTTTTCGCAGCGGAGAGTGTGGCCTGCAGGTCTGCCTCGCCATCCAGGGCACGTTTCGCTTTGTGAATGAGAAAGTCAATGCCCCTCCTCATTTTCATCTATTTGTGTAGAAAGGGAGCAAACCAGTATGGCAGGAGGTCGGTTGCACCCGTACACCGCGAAACTGGGTCAATAATAAATTCAGATTCGGGAATGGGTGTAAAACAGTGAAGAAGTGGAACAAAACAAACTCAACGGAACGATAAAGATGTGAAACACGAAGAGCGCTCACACTTAGGTTGTTTTATCATCGAGGTTGGAATAGGCTAAAAGTGCCCTTAAACTATTGAAAACCTTAATTCCGTCACTTTAAGCACTTGGTACTATTTCTTATTCTTTTTCAGTTTAACGTCACTCAAATCCTAAGGTATCTTCACACTTTTTGATTTTGATTTTGCCGTGTTTGCTCACCGCTACTTGCTTTGACACGAAAATACAAAACAGAAAAGATAAATAGGGGGCGAACAAACAACAATAACAACAAGCTAACAAAAGAGAAAGAGTGAGAGAAACATCAAAACCAGAGCCTTGATTCAGGTGAAAGGTGAAAGTATCAGGGTGGAGAAAAATGCAAGGCAATAGCTACAGAGTGAATGAAAGTGGGTCCCAAGTTTGTCGAACTCTAGCCAGTACAGGAAAGGGAAAACTGAGACGTCAAAAAATGTTGCAGTGAAATATGTAACTAGGAACAGACCGGTTTGTACTCTCAGTGTCAGAAGACGCAGCACAGCCTGTTTTGAACACGTTAACATAAGCAAAGCCTACACTAGTGCATCGCTACAAGATGCTTTCGAAATTTTTCTTAATAACAAGCAATACGTGCGTCTTCCAGTCATCTAGCATACGCAGCTCCTGCAAAAGGGATACGGCGACATCGAACTTATCGATATCTCGGCTCTCTACCGCCTCGGAGCACAAAACAAGGAACTCGCCCTCACGCGTATTGCTGAGTTGTGCGTCACTCTGCATATAGGTCTTGAGGGCCTCGGAAGCCTCCAAACTTCCTTCGAGGCAATTGGCGTTACTTATAGTGGCGAGGCGGCAGAGCATAGCACGCATATAAAACTCCTTTGCCTCGTGACGTAAGGGGCCATTAACACTCTCTCGGCCGAGTCGTTCATAGAGAGATATAGCCTTGTCAAACTCATCGTTCTCTCCATATATCTTAGCCACTGCCACGTCACAATTTTTGGCCTGTGAGTTCATATCTTCTGCAGAAAAATACCTTTTAGCTTTATTAAAATGCTCTACTGCTTCCATTCCCCGGCCATCTTCATAAAGAGACTCAGCAAACTCTTTCTCTAATTTGGCCGCTTCCCGCAACTTGCTGTTGTCAATCTGTGCACGAACAGCCATATCAAGCAGTGTCTCAGCTTTCTTCATATCAAACTTCTTGTACATCGCTACACAATTGGCCAGTGCTGCACTAGAAGCGTAACTGTCATTGGACTTCAGTGCACATTGGTGGGCACGCATAAACGCATCAGCAGCACGGGAATAGTTTTTCTCCACCTTGAATCGAGATGCCGCTTTCTCGAAAAGTTCCATCGCCTCGGAGTAATCAACAAAAAACCACTTGTTTAGCTTTCTCTCAGCTTCTTTGAATATGGTTTCCCCCGACATTTTTTAGTGCTTGATCCGCCTTACTTATTCCCTTGTATCCACTTCTGTGCTCGTCTTCAAACTTGAGCACCGTGGCAACTTCTCAGTAAAATAATAATAATATTATTGATCGCCGCCGACCTGCACTCCGGGCAACTACTTCCGCAGCCACTACCCGTTTTCCCCTACCTTACTTCGACTTGTTTACCACAGCAAATAAACGACCCACCTCCGCGAATAACTAGCTGCTCAAAAGAGTTTCCAAATGCCAAAAAAAAAAAAAAAAAAAAAAAAAAACCGGTAGAGCTCAGGGAACGAACCTAGTTCGAAGTCATCGGGAGAGCATGATTGCATGCAAGAGGTAGGAACACATCCCCAGACTTATGAGTGTTATCGATTTCCCTACGAAAACAGAAACACACAAGTCACATAGCCCAGGTATATATACGGCGGCTGTACTTCCGTGAACAACTGAGTAATAGGGTGAGAGTCAAACAGGGGAAAGAACGCGTGAGCTTGGGGAACTTATTTTTTCCCATCAGCTAGCTCCCCCTTCGCTTCTCCGTTCATTCCAGTGAGCATGAAGAAACAACAAACCCATTCCCATAATGAAGGAACAGTTATGGCGTCCGTAATCTAACTCCTTCCCAACACGACTTAGAAGACTGACCTTCCACTTCCTCCCCCCATTCCCATACATCGGTCTGCCACTCTTCAATCCATCACTCCCTCCTTTCTTTTCTTTCTCACCTCCCCCGCCTACTCACTATCAAAAGCACATTTTCCAAAAAAGGAAGAAAAAAAATCTCTTTTATCTCAGTACTTACCTTCATCACCGCATACCGACCTGCGACTGTTGTTGCCCATTGCTTGCCCGACCTCCTGGTCACAGTATAAGCTGAAGTTAAAGTGAAAAGTTTAATGGGCACAAACGCACACCGGCATCGACAAAAGATTACAGCGCGAATGACTAGGGCTGCGTACGGGATGGCAAAGACACTTGCCAATTCTCAGGAAATCCCTCATTGAATACTTACACGCAAAAACGAGTGCAAATATGTTTTTTTCTACGCACAAGCACTCAATAAAACAATTAAGTGGAAGGGGATAATCAACGGTGTAGACATTTAACAGAATTCATTGCAAGAGGGAGCGCAAAAAAAAAATGCCGTACAATCACGAAGGTGGCTTCGTATTTGCGATCTGGCTTCCGTTACCTTCTGGATGCTTAGCACGATCTCCTGACTGTTTCTGCCTCCATATTTTCATGAAATTGATGAGTGATGAGGAATCATTGTGACACCATTGGGCGCAGTCGGTCTTTCTGCCGTGGGACGCCATGCCCTCGGCACGAATGTACTGGAGTTGGTGTGGATTGTGATGCGGCAGAGCATACTGTCCCCCATGATTGTGGGGTGGGGGGTAGTATGCAGGTTGCTTCTGTAGGGAGAAACCACCCATTCCACCCATACCAGGGTACATGGCCCCTTCCATATGCATGCCAGGATATCTGTTGTACATGCGTGGGTAGTACGGCATGGCATACGGGCTCATACTGTAGCCTGACGGATTGTAAGAACCGTGGTACATCTTTCCAGCGGCATCCGGTCGCATGTAACGTTGGAGATATTGGCTCTGAGGATAACGCCTGTAATGGCACAGGTGCCCACCATGCCATTGCTGATGCATTGCGAAATGATCATGCTCTCGATGATGCATCTGATATTGGCAGTGGCAGTGATGATGATGAGGAGGAGGAGGAGGAGGACCGACGCTGGGCACTTCGCCCACTCGCTGCACACCCCATCCAGCACTGCTCAGTGGCGCTGCCTCAGTCGAATGGGTCGCTGTTGCAGGAGAACTAGATGAGACGACATGATTGGTCTTCTTCTCCTCCTCGACCCACGTTTCACCCTCTATCATACCCACAAATGTGAACTCTTCCGGATCAACCTCCGCTGCATCGTGAGGAAGCACAATGGATGCACGGTCAGATAACTTCGTATCGCCGGGCTGCTTCTGCTTCTCTGGTGCAGGCGGTACTGTGTTTTGTGTCGGCAAGCCTTCATTTCCCTTTGCATGCGGCATCAGTGCGCTGCTGGACTTGACGGCAGCACCATGTGGTGGAAGTTTACCATTGGTACCTGTCTTACTGGAAATGGCCACCGGCGCGGCTTCCGCAGCCGCGTTAGTGCTTGCCTTTGCTTTTTGTTGTTTAAGTTTCTCTATAAAGTTTCCCGAGGCCCATGCGGAGGTGGACATACTCGTGCTTTCCTCGCGTACGTGTGCTCCTTTTCTTTTTTTCTTTTTTTTACTTGACTAATTTTTAGTAAGTTCTTATTTACTCCGCTGCCACTGGCACTGACAAGGCACTTGAGGGAATACTACTTCAGGTCAGGAAACAAAGGGCTCTAAGGTTTGAGACAGAATAAATAATACCAATCAAAATACAGCGCCAGAGGTACCATTAAGCACGAATTATATGTAAGGAAATTAGCAAGACCGCCAGGACATCATGTGCGTGAATATAAAGGAGAGGAAAACACATAGAGCAAAAGTGCCAGTGAGCAGGGAAATAAAAGGACAATGCGCAACGATCGACAGGGCGGAAATGGTATTTTTCAGAACCCTTACGTTTCCCTTCTTATTGGTACGACGCTGTTTTCACATTGTGGTGCGGCAATGAAGTCAAATCCTGCAGCATCCTAAAGGGATGCACAACGACACGCAGTCACAAACCGTCCGAGAGCGGGAACTTGGACTGCTAATAATGATAGCAACCTCCGCTCCCTGTGTTTAGTACTTGTGTGCATTTCAAGTAGATGAAGCAGCGCAGCAGAATTAACTCTCATTATCGCATCTGGCAAGAGCAACAACCATCTCAACATGCGGTGTATGCGGAAAGAGATCAACAGCAAAACTGGAAACAACACGGAAAGGTAGTTCGCGATACATTTTTGTTGGTGGCTTAGTTAGCGGTGGGCAGTCACGCTCAAGAGCCTTTTGTTCGCAAGAAATGTACACAACACGGCGTATCGAAGGGGTCCCACGTATCCACTTCAGAACTGTTGGTGTTACCCCTGCTCGCGGTGGATCAAGCACCGCAACGACGTCACTGCGATCCTCAGGGAGAAGCCCACGTATAACCTCAGGAAGAACATGCTCTACGCGCCCACAGTGAAAAGTGGTGTTGCTTATGTTGTTTAGTTCCGCGTTAAGCTTCGCATCCTGCACAGCTGACTCTACGAGCTCAATACCAATTACACGTTTCACGTGTTTAGCAAGTGCAAGACCAATCGTGCCTGGACCACAACACAGGTCCAAAAGGGTGGTTCCGGGACCAAGAACTGCCATAGTAGCTAGTTCACGCAATAAGAGCTCCATCGCTGGCGTGTTTACCTGAAAAAATGATGCGGGGCTAAGCTTGAACTGGAGACCAGACAGATGTTCTGTGAGAGTTGGCGCACCAAAGAGCAAGAATCGTTGCGCATCCGGTGGTGGTGTAGTCATACCTGTTCCATGGTGGTAATGCGCACTCACAACGATGGCAGTTTCCTTTTGAGAGACGTTGCGTAATTCATGTTGGAGTTCCATGCCTTGTAAAACACCTATAAGTCGATCCTTGACTGCTTCCAGCAAATTTGGCGGCACGCTGTCGGCATCTAGTTCAATGTCCACCATGACTTCACCTCTCACATTGTGGCGCACCTGCAGTCGGCGCCAGAATCCCTCACCCTTCAATTTATCCTGAACCTCCAGGCCACCTCTCTCAGGTGCCCTGAAGAAACCATAGACGGACATGACAGCATGAGCCACCACCCGAGCAAGCGGGCTCATTGTAACTATGTCCTTTTCTAATACTGAATCGATAGTATGTATTCCCTCTACCATGGCGCCCTTCAAAAAGCCGATCGCCGGCTCTCCAGACTCAGTGAAACCAAACGTAAGCAACACGTGGTTGCGGTACCCACTAACCTCAGGGCTAGGATGAACTGCTGTGAACAACCCCTCTGATATGCTCTTACCATGGGCCGTGATGCTCCTCATAACTTTTAGACAATGTGCCCTCTTGCGCGCCAGCTGCTCTTCCATTGGGAGATCCTCCCACTGGGAAACATTCCTCACGCCAGCGGAACCCTCGTCTCGTTGTCGCTTTCTTGTCCCACCTTTGTGCGTTACGTGTAGATCTCGCGACGTCACTGGCACCTCGTGCCAGGGGACTTTCCCACGGTACGACATGCACCGCAGGTGCTGTGCAGCAATAGCCCGTTCTTCAGGTGTTCGGAAGGCTAAAAAGAGAAACGGTGAGCTGGGACTCTTACGCATGCGGAGCAACCCACTAAAAAGAGGACATGGTGGTGAGTTTGTTGTCGGAGGTGGAATGCTGCGCATTATCATCTTCCTTATCGTCGTTGTAGTGGAGTACTTATCATGTGTGTCTAACTTCAGTAGGTTCTCATTAGCGTGTTCGCGAAGAGCGAAACCCTCACTGGAGGCGCAGGGAGCCCTATTGTCCGTTTCAGATTCACTTGTCATTGGTTGAAGTCGCCTTACAGAGCTAATTCTATTCACTAATAGTTCAGTGATGCACTCACACAGCAGTTTGCGTAAAAATACACGGATGGCGAAGAGGGGGATTAGCGAAGTGCAAGAAATCACTGCAGTGACAACCCATGGCTAATGAGCACTGCATGAAGTTTGATAGTTAGTTTGTAGGGAACAAAGCAGCGAAACGGCAACAAAGAACTGAAAACAAATCATGCAACTGCTTCGCGATGCTGCTGGTGAGGGCTATTACCGCACCATTGATATTTAGGTGCCGCATTCATGCACAAATGAGCGCATACACATCACCATACTTGGTACGCTAAACTGGGTACAACACAACGCCGCTCTACTTGCTTACTCGCACACTCACGGACGCACTGAGCCATGCTCAGCACGAGTTTCTACCACCCCCAACAGTGCGTGCGTGAGGAGATCACTAGACACTTTGTACTCGTCTTCTGGAACTGCCACCACCACAACGTAGTGAAAACGGCAGTTCGAATTGTAAAATGCCCGGCAAAGACCGTGTGCAACCGACTCATCCGCGGTTGGTGCAAATGTCACCTCAGCCACCGCACAATTTAACCTCCTTGCAATCATTTCACTGATGTTGTTATCCGCCACGTTCCTCGCCTCATCACTGGACCTACCCGTACCAATAGACAAGACATCTAGCGAGTTGGAGACTGAAGTATTAAAACGCTCTAAGAACAAGTTGAGTAACTTTGCGCAGTCAGGCTCTTTCACTTTTTGCTTGTATGCAAAGCAGTTAAGAGAAAACCCATGGACACTTGGTTTTTCTTCGCATCCTTTAGTCAGTGGTGGACGACACTGTATCGCGACACTGTTGTTACTCACCTGTTCCACCAGCAGCCAATTAGAAGGTACGCTATACTGAACATAGTAGTCTATGCGCTCACGAACATCCCAGCTGACATCCGCTGTCACCGGCGTCGTACTTGCACTAGAAGTCGCTCCAATTACGCTGGCAAATGCAGATGCAAACCACATACCTTTACCACCTGCGTGCCGCCCACTGACTTTAGCGGTATCTTCAGAGCGGGCGTTCCATCTCGCAAGAGCCACCTCACGTGAAACGGTCAAACCCTGAAACCTCCTGCTGTATGCAACTGAAGGCGTTGAACCACCAAAACGACGAAGTGTGTAACGCGCGCCTACCTCCATCGTTCCTCCTATCTAGCCTACAAAGGCAAGATGCTGGTCTTCTCAGACGGCCTCTAGACAACAATTTATTTTACAGGAGTATGTGAACAAGCCGCAGAAAGAAATAGAGGTGTAAAAAGGTAACGAAAACATAAATATGAAGCCGCTCAGGCGTGGGATTATGGTACGTAGAGTGAAACAGAAGCATCCGGTGGGACTTCGAGTGCTTGTGCCCATTTTGTGTGCGCTCAACCCTTAACCGAAACCACTGAACCACGTGCTGCATGATATGCAAAGCTGACTGTGGTGACCATTGCAAACACCATGGAGTAGGAAACACCTAACTATTGTGTGCTCGATGCAATATTGCCCTCTGACTCCATTAAGCCTCAGACTCTGCAGAGTGACGCTTCAAAATGCTTTTCCACTGCGTGCACACCAGCCGTCGTGACTCAAGAAGCAAGTAGCGAACCATATCCTTGCGAGTTAAAACAGGCACACTCACAACAGATGGATCCACATCTTTTAGAAAATCCTTCAGAGCATCTTTGGCCAAGAGTGTTGCCAACTGGTCCGGAACAATTACTTCCTTCTCAAACGGTTCCGTCCCTATCTTGGAAAGAACGTTCTTCAATCGGTTTTCGCAAATATGATCAAGAAGATGGCGTGTGGCCTCTAGCTGCACCGGGTCTTGGATCACACTGGCCAGATCAGGAAGCTGAACACCCGACCGCACAATTGAGTCGCGTCGTACACTCTCCATCTCATCAACACGGGGCCCTTGCCTCCTATCGGTAGATATTTCCTGAAAAGCGGTGCATTTGAACTTTAAAATTGTCACCCCTTTCGGGTCAAACCCAACCTCTCCACGTCGCGCGTGCTTTACAACAAGGCCCTCAGCCCAGTTCCCCGCGAGTGGGTAATTACCCATACCGACAAGAGGAGGGATTGTTGTGACAAAGTGCTCTACGTCAAAGGCAGCTACCTTCGACATGGGTCCTCGAATAATTGCTTTAGCGTACAGAAGGCCTGGAACCTTCTGGAACAGTTCCGTTGCAGCGTCAAACACAAGAGAAATGTAATCAGACTCGGCGCTCTCCTTGTACTTGATATCAAATGCGTAAAAATGAAGATCTGGACTGTATTGAGGAAACGAATCCGTCTGTACCGCACTAATCGTCCGCTGCTTGCCTGCCACCATAACCGTCTTTCTTGTCTTTGGGAGACTCGGATGGTCATACTTGCCACCGAATAGTTCACCATTGATGAGGACAGTATGGAGCTTTTTTTGCATCTTGTCGCAGAGCATCTCGCGAACAGACGTTATGTACTGTTGTAACTGTGGAATTAGCACATGGTACCCGAAGAAATGCTCAGAGGGAGGCATAATTCCACTTCTCTTGGCGTAGCGTATAGTCTTCTCACCCTCTATTGAGTAGATCCCAAAGTTAGCGCCGTGAACTTTTTCTGTGGCAATCCATTCATCCTCGAACATTCCACACGATTTCAGGGCGTTGATTCGCCGTTCATTAGAGTTTTCGATCTCAGTGTAGCGCTCAAAGATGTTACCACGATCCTCAACGAGCAAGAACGGCGATCTCCTGAGGGAGAGTGCGACAAATATGCGTCGCATCGCTAACGAGGCGTTAGGTAATGTATACCGTTTAAAAGCAAAAAAGTAAGGGAAACCATCTGATGCATTGAAGTAACTGCAGGGCATGAGGCGGTAAAATGCTTGCTGTAAGAAAATGCACACAAAATTATGGATGGTTGCAGTTAAAAGAATGGACAGATAGTAACACCATCAACAACCAAAAAGCAACAACGCAACAGGCTCAAAGACTGCTTAGGTAGAGCAACAAGTCAATGGTACTGTCACACAGAAAGGAACACAATCCCCTTCTTGTTCTTCAATGTTCAAAGGTCTACAAAACCTTTTATTTCATTATAAAGGAACTCTAGCGCCAGAGCATCCGATTCGAATGCCCCTACGAGGAATCCCCCAGAGTCAACCTTATATGGCAGCAAACTGTCTGCCTGCTACAAGTTTCAGTTTGCTCGGGCAGCAGACATATACATCAGCGTCGGGAAAGGTGTTTAATGCGGCTATGTGTTCAGCGTACAATGAGAATTGCTTAAGTGAACACATGTACACGATATCCTGAAGGATGACAGAAGAACCCATGGCTAACTCTCTTGCCTTCAGCTCAAGCACACTATAGGCTGGCATATTGTCTGGCGTGATAATATCATTACTACTGTGCCCGCGTGAAGTTGGTCGCCGAGCTACAAAGCGAGTTGACTGACTAGAAAGGCACATTCCTTTCCACATGGCTTCAACAGCATCAACACCGATTTCATCGGCATCGATAAAACAGATCGCGTTGCGCTCTGGTCGTTTTGGCCGCACGCTTACTTCGAACTTTATCTGTAACAACTTGGAAATCTCTTTATTAGAGATCAACTTCCTGAGCAAATCCCTATCTGTTATATTTTCCTCCTTCATTGCAACACGCAATGGGACATATTCTTCCTGTCGCCCCATAAGCATCCTGCGTCTACAAAAACTCACAATATTTGAAGGATCACCAACTCTTGTAGGAGCGCTTTCATTGACCTTTGTGGTGCATCGCACTGTCCATCTGCCAGTGGAGTCCACGTCCACAGTGAATATTTTCGGAAAACACTGAATCGCATCCCTGAGAGACAGCGCCCCAACCGCGGATGGTTGGAAGTGCGGGGCTTCGTCCTCCAATATTCCCTGCAGTTGCGAACCGCTGACACCCATCACAGGAAGCTTCGCCGCCACTTTAAGGAGCATGGCTTCGATTTGATTCCGTTCATACAACTCTGTGGCAATCATACGCACATGGCCCGCGTCTATACTGAACAAACGGGAGGTGCGAAGGAGTGCCCTTGCATCTTCTATTGTAATCCTACCAGCCCCAGAAACAGCGCTGGCTAGGAGATCCTCAGGCAAGCCGTCCTGGAAGCCAACACCTACCTCAGCGCAGGTGGACCAGAAGGTTGTCCTCAGCATCGTCTCCGATGGTGAAGCAAGACGCGCTGTCGTCGCAGAAAACAACCTACGCTTGCACGTGAGCATCGGTGTTAGAAACGCCCACATTGCCAAGTAGGACCGCGTTATGTACTGTGCAAAACTAAAGTGAATCAGTAAGCGTGATCAAAGCCGAGTGGTCAGAGAGTGGTGGTAAAAGGGAAGAGGCAGATGAAACTATAATACGTGAGTCGTCTAACATAGCAACAAAATTGTTTCAGACTTGCTGCGCACAACGTTGGGAACTCGCGACAGGAGCATTTTTAGTACTTTTTCAAGGACAGCGCAAAAAAGGCAAGGACGGGTTGCACATTGCAATCGGGAAAACATTCCTGCGATAGGAAGAGGGATTAAAAAGATACAACTTACCTATTGAATGTCTATGCACACGTGGCAGTTTGGCAAAATACACACCCGAACGGAGTATTAGGCTGGAAACATCGTGTGTGCGAACGACTCGTTTATCCACCAATGAATGCGTATACATAAACGGACGCGTACACCAAGAGTGCAGTTTAAATGGATAAACATCTACAGAAAATAATAACGCCACCAACCACACGTATTCCTTAATCAACTGGGCTGTTGCCGGATATGGACAAAGTAGCAATGAGACCGACTAGCATCTTCAGGCCCTCGATCATGGCCCCCTCATTCATTCGAAATCTGGAGCTATAATTATGATTATTTACCGAATATTTGGTATCCCCCACTCCAAGCCAGAACAAACAGCCAGGGACCACCGCCTCATACTCTCCAAAATCTGCAACTCCTGTCATTGCTGTTGGAAGCTCCACAAAAGAAGCTTCTGTCACAACGCACTCGGCAACACACTTGACAATTGCAAACGCAGCGGGATCGTTGTATGTTACTATGTTTGGCTCCAACCAGCTCACTTCACACTGGGCGCCATGGGCACTCGCAATACCAGAGACAATCTCCTCCACAAGACCTGGAACGCGTCTCTGCACCTCCTGATGCAAGCAGCGAATAGTCCCACGCATGTGGACAGTATTGGGGATGACATTATAGCTCCCCGTTCCGCCCTCGATCGACGTTACACTTAGCACAGGTGCATTGGTGGCGCAAATGCGGCGTGAAACAATCGTTTGCAGAGCGGTCACCACCTCGGCAGCAATAACAATGGGATCAACACACGTCTCAGGCTGCGAGGCGTGCCCGCCCACACCCTTGATAACAATATCAAAGTCGTTACAAGCGCTCATCATAACACCGCATTTTGACAGCACCGTCCCAGGTGGCTTCGTGACGTCAACAGAAACTCCGAAAATCATTTTGACGCCCTCGAGGACATTTAACTCCACCAATTGCTTTGCACCACTGGGTATGACCTCCTCCGCATGTTGAAATATAAAGCGGACGGTGCCGCGAATGCGATCCTTCACTTGACAGAGTACCTTTGCCGCCCCAAGGAGCATCGCAGTGTGCGCGTCGTGGCCGCAGGCGTGCATCACGCCCGGCTTCTTGGAGCTGAACTCCTCCCCACTCTCCTCTTGCAGCGGGAGGGCATCCATGTCGGCGCGCAACGCATACATGGGCCCGTCACCCGCACCACCACGTAGGTCGGCAACAACGCTGTTGGGAGTCGGGCGCCTGATATCGAGCGCTGCTGGCATACTGCGCAGAACCGACTCCACAAAGTCCGCCGTTGGCTTCTCCTCATGGCTCAGACATGGATTTTCGTGAATATGGCGACGCCATTGCACAACCTCCGAGTGCACTGTAGCAATCAACGTTCCTATGAAAGACATCACACAGCCACTATCCATTAAAAAGTCGAAAGTAGGAAAGATTATAGTTTGAAAAACACTAGTCATCACCGAGAAACCGTGTTGCTTTACAAAGTACACATAATATAAGATAATACTCCTTTATCAATTACGACAAGCCCATAAGGTCATAAGGTAATTAGGAACACACAAGTTCAGACAATTAAAAACATGCAAATTTCGTTTTTCATACTTAAAAGAAAGCATGGGATAAAAAGCTATTCGAACATATTTCAATAAAATGGATTCCATGAATGAATCATGGTCATTTGACGCATACTTGAAGTTTACTGTCGCATGAGAAGTTTTACAATAGTCCCAACGTGCATCTGCACGCCGTGTCTCAACGCCGGCTCGTACAACTTAAATTTTGAGTTATGAACAGCGAAAACACAGCCGGCTTCTTTATTGTATAGGCCCACGTGAGAGAAACAGCCGGGTATTTCTGCTGCGTACCGGGAAAAGTCTTCAGTGGCAAGATGAGGTTCACGCACAACAAATGCATCTGGGCCAACAAATTCCGCGCAAACTTCTTTAGCAATCTGAAATGCATCTGGATGATTTACCGTTGCATATGTGGATTCCAACCAGCTCACTTCACACTGGGCGCCATGGGCACTCGCAATACCAGAGACAATCTCCTCCACAAGACCTGGAACGCGTCTCTGCACCTCCTGATGCAAGCAGCGAATAGTCCCACGCATGTGGACAGTATTGGGAATGACATTATAGCTCCCCGTTCCGCCCTCGATCGACGTTACACTTAGCACAGGTGCATTGGTGGCGCAAATGCGGCGTGAAACAATCGTTTGCAGAGCGGTCACCACCTCGGCAGCAATAACAATGGGATCAACACACGTCTCAGGCTGCGAGGCGTGCCCGCCCACACCCTTGATAACAATATCAAAGTTGTCACGCGTTCCATGGATAACACCGCATCGACTGGCAATTTTACCGGGTGGAAAATCTGGAATTACATGAAGTCCGAAAATCATTTTGACGCCCTCGAGGACATTTAACTCCACCAATTGCTTTGCACCACTGGGTATGACCTCCTCCGCATGTTGAAATATAAAGCGGACGGTGCCGCGAATGCGATCCTTCACTTGACAGAGTACCTTTGCCGCCCCAAGGAGCATCGCAGTGTGCGCGTCGTGGCCGCAGGCGTGCATCACGCCCGGCTTCTTGGAGCTGAACTCCTCCCCACTCTCCTCTTGCAGCGGGAGGGCATCCATGTCGGCGCGCAACGCATACATGGGCCCGTCACCCGCACCACCACGTAGGTCGGCAACAACGCTGTTGGGAGTCGGGCGCCTGATATCGAGCGCTGCTGGCATACTGCGCAGAACCGACTCCACAAAGTCCGCCGTTGGCTTCTCCTCATGGCTCAGACATGGATTTTCGTGAATATGGCGACGCCATTGCACAACCTCCGGTTGTACATCAGTAATAAGCTTCTGGAACTCGGCCATAATTTCGTTCAGATATCAGTACGGATAGATAGGAAAGCGATACTAGATCTCCTCCGCTTTGTTGTGGTTCCTTGCTTGTATAATCTTGGTACAGAAAACTAATTGGAGAATATGCTGTTCTCTAATAATATTCAAGGGTCTTTAAATAGTTTTTTCAACGACTGATGGGGCAACAACTGTAACTACAGTTTGTAAACATGTACTTATTTATTTGTTATTGTTCTGCAAAAGCAACAGCAACGATGTCGCCCGAATATTACAAGTCCAGATGCCTGCATACCTCAACAACAACGAAGCCCTGCCCAGGCTTTACTATCCCAATAACTAAAAGCACCGCAGCTAAACTTCACAGGTGTCGTTGGTTCTGGGACTAATATAATGTTGGTCAGACATCGTCTACACCATGTTGCCAACAGAGAATCCAAAGCAGAATATGACCCAACTATGAAAAATCATTACTGGCAGTGCAGTTGCAAAACTGAGTAATAAATATTGGAACGAGGATAGTACGTCCCCTTGACGAGTACTGGATCACCTTCGCAATCATGAGTTCGTTCCATGATGATTCTTTCAACGAATACTCACTTTGCTAGTGCAGTCACCCACCAACTGCATCACGCTAAACGCGTTTCATTCCCTAAGGACTGGGCCATACATCATCCTACAGGAAGGCAATGTAAGCCAACAAATGCCGCACTTGCGTCATAACTGGGAACACATCCAACTCAACGGAAGACCGGAACACTGCAACACGAAAAGAGCGAGAGAAGGATGCGACATAATCCAGACAACTAACAAGCACAGGGAAAAGTATTTGAAAGTGTGCCAACCACTGCTACTGGGTAACAGTTCCTATTTGCCCTTCAAGTTACGTCTCATACGACTTCTCTTCTTCAGAGCATTGTGCGCAGTAACCCTCTCTCTGTCCCGTTTAACGTCCTCCTCCCAAACTCGTAACATCTCCACTTTCGGTGGAGACTTTTTATTCCTTTGGTACCAATCCCGCACTAGAGCTGCCATCGTGTTCTTGTGGTCATCAGGAGTGCGCCCGAAGTTCAATGCCGGACGCTCTGGAGCCTCAAGCGTTCCGTGCCGATACATATCTCGCCACTTCTCCAAGTAGTCATACTTCGACCGTCGTGTTACGCCCTTCCCTTTGACCTCCAAGGAGTTTTCCCTCTTCTGCTGCAGAGCGCCCACCACAATACTCACCTTTTCGCCGGCTTCTTTAGATAGATTAGAGAAAAACGTGTTATCGTTCTCAAGGGCAATTTCCTCATCCGACTTGTAGGGAGACAAACTATCCCGCACCTCTCCCTGCCAAACCAACTCTGCAGAATGAGGAACTTGAGGATGAAACTCTGACTCGGGCTTTGGCACTCCCCCGTCAAAGCGATGATCGACGAAATTTCTGTAGTCGGACAGCTCACCAGGGGACTTTGCGCCACTCTTCTCGATTTCCAACTGGTCTACAGCCGTCCTTACTGAATTACCAAGAGCCGAAAGCTTGGGAACGGGCTCCAGTCCATCTAGAACCTTCTTGTACTCACCCTTAATCAGTTGTCGCTCCCGCCACAAGCGCACACCCCAACCTTGGGGACCACCCCCATCCTTTGGATATGAGAACTCCCCACCGTCCATCGCCCACAGACTACCAGCAACCTCTCCTTCTTGTGATCGAAGTCGAGGCAACAACTTCTGTCTGTTAAGGTCAGGAACTTGCTCTTTTGTAGGAAACTGAGAGGCGATACCCATCAGCCGGAGCGCCTCATTCTTATCCTCAAACGTCTCACCTTTTGGGGTACCATCTTCTGCCTCTTGGGCAAAGAGTTCATGTTTGCTTATAGTATCCTTTTTCCATTTTTCCCACCATGCAAGAGTAGAGGTAGGTGAGATTGATAAAGGTGTGAGAACAGGGTTTCCCTCACTATCACTATTAGGCTTAGTTGACGACTCGCCTTCAAACTCAACCTTCTCCTCTTTTCTCGCCATATACTCCTCTCTGGCTTGCATGATGCGTCGTGCACGTCGCTTCATGTCACGTTTGTACCCAGCGGCGTTATGGACTCGCACAATCTTCTTTAGAAACGATGGCTTGATGGGCATTCCCGCGCGCTCCATGGCCTCAAGATACCGGAGCGCGCGCGCAGTCCCGCCTTCTTCACCCGAAGACAAGTGCATGAAGACCATGCAGTGATACGTTCGTCGCGATGGGGTGAGCTCCCTCTGCAAAACCATCTCCTGAAAAATTGCTTCCGCCTCATCAATCCGCTGTTGGTGACCCAGAAGCGCGACATAGCATTCGTAGCTGTACACGTCCTTCTCAAGCTGCCATTCTTCAAATGATTTGCACCAAATCTTGTTTGCCTGTCCTTCAAACCTTCCTAGTGTTTCCGTATCATCTGGGACATGCTCCATTGCAAGTATAGTTGCCTGACAACAGAGACGAAGAAGAGCGTTGATGAAAGGAAGCTGCACCATCCACCCACGCCGAACAACCAGGTCATAAATACCGAAGCAAGTCTCAAGATGGTTTAGCCATAAGGGGATTGGACTCTCCCCCTTCTCCTTCAGGCTATCATAGTCAATACGTATCATGTGTTGTACATGTGCTTGGATGGCCCACGAGAGATGCAAAATATTTGCTGCGAGCCCATCGTCACGCATTTTGCCAAGATATTTTTCCACAGCTAAAACATCACCCACAACCTGGGCCGAGCGAATAAGATTAAGGTATGTATTGGCATTCCATACGATTCCCATTAGTTGCATCTTTTGAGCTAATTCTTCACATCGCAGACGCATCTCTGGCACGGGGCTTAAACTTAGATGGTACATCATAGCATCGTAGTGTGGACGGGATGCGATGAAACCGTACACATTCTCCATTTGATCAAACAGCTGAATGGCCTCAGGAAGGGAGTTCAGTTGAGACACATCCCGTGATAATGCCTTCAGTTGCAGTGCAAATGTAACTTCGTTAGGTTCAATGTTAGCATACATTTTCATGTTGTCCACAATTTGACTCACAGCCGCGTAATCCTTTGCCCTGTAAAAAGTATACATAAGCTCGTGCCAATTCCCAATGCGTGGTGTAATCCCCTTCTCCTTCATTTCTTCGATAAGCGCCATGGCTTCATTAACATCACCACGTCTCGAAGCATCCTTCATCAAGGCTCGGTACAGCTCTGCAGAAGGACCTAGACCTATAGCGCACACAAAATTGAAGATAGCTCGTCCTATGGATCTGTGGCCTTGTCGCGAAAGTGAAGCTATGATAATAATAAGACCATCCTCAGCATATTCCAGGCCTAAGTTTTCCATCACGTATGCCAGCTGCTTGCTGGCGTTACTAACCTCAGAGCCATTGTCAATGAACGCTAGAGGAATCTTCACGTGAGTTGTAGGACCCGTTGTTGTCCAAATTTCTTGAGTGCACTCAAGAGCACCACACTCCCTTGTGAGCTCAGTTATATCATGCTCCAATTCCTTGTAGACTTGAGGGGTTGGTGGGAGCTCAACAGGCGCGGTGGTGAGTGCACTTGAAACAGGAGGATAAAGCGAAGAATTTTTTCCTGATAGTGGAACTGCTGACGGCTGTGATCGCACAAGTCTATCACCGAATTCCAAAAGAAGTCGCATGCCAGATGTGTTTCGCTCCACTCCCGTGACAAGGTCGTCTTCCTCCTCTTCTGCAGGGAACTGCCATGCATACGCCCACCGTTCAATGGTGTCGTCCCATTTTCCTTGCGCAGGTGGCCTATAGTCGGCTGGAAGTACCCCTCTGCGATACATGTCCAGTTCCATCTCCTTTGCCGATGGGCCAAAGGCAACAGCACCTCTTACAGCCACATGCTTTAGAGCCTGCGCATAGGGCGACAGTGCCCGCGTGAGCTGTTTTTTCGTTGCCAACATCAAAGCTATGCGTGACAACAACGAGGACCGTGGAAACAAGAGTACTGGTCGGGAAACGTTCGTGTATGAACAATGGATCGACAACAAGGAGGGAAGGCTTATGAACATGTACGAGAGTCAAATCGCATCATTCATTCATGGTTCACAGACCTGACGAGTGACGACCAGTGTCTTGCTACAACACTCCAGATTTTCTGAGTTAGCGTATGGCAGACAGAGAAAAAAGTAAGGCGTTCAGAGTAGATAGCCAAAAAAACCTCTACACCTGTCAATGGACCTTACTGGCCCAACTGCACCTGTATCTCCGCTCTATATAATTTGAATTCGAAGAGTCAACACAATGACAGCACAGATAAAGGAGTGCTGGAGGTGTGAACCGTAACAACAAGACCGTACATGCTGAATGTGATGTTCCACGCCGCGAATCCGCCGCCTTTTCTCTTTACCCTCAACAGTATACTTATTTGTCCGTTTACTCGTCCTTTTTCATCTCCACATCACCTTTGTGGGGAGTTTGCGACTCCATCCCACCCAACTCATTCAGCTCCGAACGACAACCGCCCAGCTCCTTAAATAACCAGTTGGTCGAAATGGCCAGGCCAAGGCCCAACAGACCAAATACCCATAGGTGTATGTTCCATGGCATTGATATAACCAAACAAAGCCAACAGAAGAACAGTGCCCCCATAACTACGTTGAAGGCAACGCAAACCACGGGTGAAAGGGCGGAACCCGGAGTGAGAATATGGTTAATGACACGTGCCACCCATGGCAGCCCCGCTTCCTCAGGCATCAGGGCGTTGTAAGAGCAAAGGAGACGCGTTGGCGTTCTCACAATACTAGCACAGGTCAACGCACTTTAAGAAAGGTTTCTTTGCTTGTTAGCTATTTTGCGTGCTCAGGGTGCACACAAATCCCCTCTATCACGGTGATAGCTCTTGTTGCACGCTGCTCATACAGTCAAAAGTACAATAATAGATACAGAAGAAAATAAGGTTAAGTCACGCAAATAATACAACAAAAGATTTAAAAAAAAAAAAAAAAATGCGTTCATCACTAAGGACGCCCCAACCAAACACCAACATAACAGGGCACGTCGCATTCGAAATAGCACCACATGCCAACACGGCGCTCGGCGCTCTTCTCGTAGCATATCCTATCCACCTTGAGAAATTGTAAAAGATTGTGTCATCGCTGAAAACCTGTTAATGGATTAGTTTCCAAATTGCACTACCACAATAATAATACATGTCCTGTTGTTTTACAAGCAAGCACATACACTAGAACACTTCGAATAAAACCTTTCTTTTTAATGAAAGGCGGATGAACAATCCCAAGACTAGTATTCAGACTACTGCCAGCTGCACTTTATCATGCCACGGGGTGTACAACTCAAGACAGTGTGGAGAAAGCCATTTTAGTGTACATTTGATAAGCAGTTTATGGTCAAATTTGATTGAATCATGGTCAGCAATTTTTGGCACGTCTATAGCGGTTTTCAGATGAAAGTCAATTGTGGAACCTGAGAATATGACCTCAAAAAAGCCTTTAGGCCGTCTCGCCTGCCAAACCTTTACCATGTCCATTTTATTGCTAAGAACTGCAATATTGTGAGACGACGTGTCACTGCTGTAGGAAAGACAAAGAATTGCTTCTGGATGTGAAGAAAAGCAAGCGACAAGCGCCGTTGTTTTCAGATCAATGACCTCAACGACACCTTCCGTATTGCCGATAGCTAGGAGCTGCATCTGCTGCTGAAATGAGACGCTCGGTAAGCGGCAAACGGCAAGACGAATCATCCGAAGAACGGGCAACGCGCAAATGCATCGCTCCTCCTTATTCGGATTGTGTGGATCCAGGGCACGTAAAACGATCTCTTTGATAATGGAGAACGACATATAAGCGAGAACGGGCATTTCTTCGATTAGACTGCCGAAAAAAGCAATAATACGAGGTCTCCAGCTAACATTTTTGTCGTACCACTGTTTTACACAATCCTTTACAAATCCGCTCCCCTCAACGGAGGCCACGGAAAGGAGGGTTTTCACAGCTGAAGTTCCTATTTTTCCATCTTTTTCGAATGCCAAAGAAGCGAGAGTGTCAACTACGCACCCTAAATCATTAAAAATATTATCCGCTAGGTAACTATAATACTCTCGAAGAATAACCAGTAGTAGTAGCACCGGCTGCTCTTCCTCAGTCTGCATAATCAACTCGTTGAATCGATTAGTATCTGACTTTAGCTCACTTATTGCAGAACCCAGTGTTGAAATGGTGTCTGGCACCTCCGTCTCACTAACGACAGCTACTCTCACAAAACACTTATAGCACCACTCACTGGCAGTAGTAGTAGTATGTGATATCCTGAACCAGGAATAAAAACGAGGCGTACTGAATATTTGTGCAAGGTAGGCTAGTAGATCACTCAACCTTTGAGGAGAAAGTTGCTTGACTGCTACTCTAACAGCGTCACGAACCGCTTGCCTTGTAAGTTCTGAAAACTGCAATATAAGTGGCAACGCTCCCATGATCATGTCTTCCGGAGTTGGCGCTTCAGCTATCTTCCCAGAGTCAATGAGGGATTTACTTAGTGCGCACATGTGCTGTGTGTCATTTTGATCCGTAATCCCGGTGCGATTTGTCAACATCTTTGAAATAATAAATACAGTTAACAAGTATGAAACCGACTGAGCTGTGCTAACGGGACGTTGTGTAAATGCGCACTCCCGACACAATTTCACGTCCAACTGACGAAGAGTCTCATCCAACCCGTGTACGGCGCCACTAATACCTGAAAACAGTATTGACAAGGCAAGTTCAAATCCAGACGGCTTGATTGTCTTAACTTGACTTAGTGCTTCCAGTAGTAAAGCGACATTCACGATAAGGGAAATGTGTGTCTGCCCACAGAGTGAAATTTTATCCACTGTAATGATACGACTTCGTGGGGAACAGGACAACAAGTCCAAGTACTCTGCGGTGTCATTCCTAAACGGTACCGTCTCGAGAACACGTTCAAGGTGACATGTAGGCACGTGCCAGAGGCTTCCGACTGCACCTGACACCATGACGGCACACTCTGTTTGTTTATCCCAAACTAAATTCGTTAAAGGAGAACAGGGTGCCTGCAAAATACGCAAGCATTCGCATTCCTCTGATTCATGTATCACAGCGCTTCCATATCTCGTGCAAACTGAAACAAAGCCCCACTCTTCTGTTCCATCAATGGTAGGTAGTGATATCAATTTATCCACCTCTCCGGGATGTACTTGATGAAGGACAGCTGTGAGTTTCCCTAGCGACCACACGTGTAGACTACCATCTCTATTTCCGGTCACAAAAACTATTTTCTCTCTTACTGCAAATACCAGGCAGCTAGTCACATCCTCCGGTTTATCCTCTCTGCCCAAGAGTATCATTTCTGAGCCCATATTTGATAAAATGAATCCCATGCATTCTCCAGATCCATAGATCTTAGCTAGGGCTATACTGGTGTGCGAAAGTGTCACATCAGTCAAAAGTACGTCCCCATGTGCCACATTAACCCCACACGGGGTAAGGGTGCGCTCATACCCCCCATTGTCAGTCACAAATAAATTATTAGGCACGCCGGCCCACAAAGCTGGCGCGTCCTTCACGACCAGAAGCAGAAAAAAGCTGGAATTGCCACATAGTAATGCTCCATTCGATGACTGGAGGTTAAGGTGCTCTTGCGGGACAATGTCTAGTTTGTATGGATTATTTTCGTCGTGTGTAACGAAAAGGGGGCACGCAACGCCATCGGCTCGAATCACTATAAAAATCTGACCCGACCAGAAACCCGAAATATAGGGACTGTATACATCATTTTCAACTGTTGCAATGCTGCGCAATTCTTTTTCATTCCAAACAGCAAACTGTACCATGTCTTGCCAAACAGAAGCAACAATGACACAGGATCCACAATGTGTAATATATGAGTGTGCGGTGTACCGAGTAGATTGAACACTTTGGAACTTTACCACGTACTCACGAGTATCATCCGTATGGACATCATCACATGTTTTCCGTGATGCCCGAACGGCATATACTCCACCCTTCGTGGAAAAGGTCAGTACAACATCTACCGCATCTGTGTTACCACGAATCAAAGACGCACATGATGTCGGCGGGCCCATGTGTAGGAGAAACCCATAACACGTGAGACCCAAAAGAACATTTTTACTAATATCTACTACGCCACAAGTACAATTACAAGTCACCAAGACAGCTAGCGACGAAGTAGGTACTGTACTTGCACAAACGATATCGTGTAGTTTTTCGAATTTGGTAGTGAACCCCACTAAATTCCCCTGATCACGGTCTAACTCTATACAACCCAAACTGCCACTGGAGGAAACTATGAGTGCCTGCCCCGAAGAAAAGAAAGAATGGTGTACAACATCAGCTCCTCTATCAATTTGAATATTTTTGGCTGATTTCGTGTATAAGGGATGCGGCTCAGTGAATTCAAAATCACTCACTACTCCATCATCACGTATAACAGAGAGTATCCGACAATCATCTGCAAATTGCCGGAAAACAAGCGCCCCGAACACCCGATAGCTATCTTCTTGTTCAAAACTGCACAACGTGATCTGCAAAGAATCTCCAATCAAAAACCAGAGAGCTGATGGCGATACTGATAATGAAGTGGGTTTGCTGTCCACTTTTCCCCATTCTTGACGGACTACCGTGATACGCAGGTCTTTTTCCTGACTAGTGACTGGAACGGACAAAAACATTAGGCTACATGAGAAAATGGCACGAGCATAGAGACAATAATACTCAATAACAACGCTACACATTAGGAGAAAAAGTGCAAAGATGAAAGGCTGCTCCAAATGCAAAATATATCACAGCAGGTATCATCCAGCTATTAAATAACTTTAAAAATGCTTTCTGTCATAAAACACTAAATCCATTTCGTCTTTAAGTATCTTTAACTTTTGAAATGAGTTCGTAGAATCAAAAACTACAAACTCATTTAACAAGGAGTATCGATGAACAGATTTAGATGTAAATAACGCACTCCCACATACTCTTATGGAGAAGTATACACTGCAACTTTTCATAAAATACCACAAGCAGACAAAAGTCTGAAAGAGGCTAATTAACGTTTGCACGTATTAAGCATCACTACCGTAACCAACTAGTTTCGTGAATAGACTTTAAAAATAAAATTAAAAAGGGCAATAGTGTCTTGCGTAAGACATATGTATAACTCAACTCCAGCACTCCCACTGGTGGGAAAGCATTGCACCAGGGTAAAACTTCTCAACTTGGTAAGTATTCAGGTAAAATGTCTGGTGTTATCATTTGCCAATTCATCGGAGAATAACAACGAATTCAATGTGTGTGATAAATCTGTTGTCCGCACTCTTTTTACAAACTAGCTTAACCAACAGCCCCGTTGCCGCTGACTTCGACGGGCGTAGAGAGGTTAAGGGGACTTCGAGAATTTGATGTCAACTGTAACTGTGGGAAATCTGTCACATGAACAGTTCTGAGTAACCTGAAAATCAACATTTACCTATCCACACGAAAGCAAGGCAATGACTAAAAATAAAATGAAAATGAAAATTTACTGTGCACAAACAGGTCTTAATCACTTATGTACGTCACGACTAATAAAAATACACCTACACACGTGCATAAAATAAGTTAGAACGGGAATCGAAACGGCACAACTGCTGGCTCATATCTCCCTTTTTAAAGGAAGAGCGAAATAAATGTTTGTAATGCACTCATACAGCTATACGCTTGCAAGACAGGAATGCTCTCCAAAACTGTACGTCGTATGCACTGGCTAGTTGTGAAACCACTTGACAAATGTATACTTATACATCCTCCATAGAGCATGTCCTTCAACAGGCTATGCGACCAGTTGGATGATGAAGAAAATGGTAAAACCTGCAGGTAATGTACATGAAAAACGCGTAAGATGGTTAGAGAATTGCGAAGATAATACAATATGGAGAACTTTCAGGAGAGCAACAACTGCTTCCTAAAGCATGTTTAGACATCTGCACAAAACTATTTCTACCTTTACGAATGTTTTAATAAATGACACCGCATAATTTAGCAACATACGGCTAGACCACTTTGTATAATTAAGCGGCAGTACAGAGATAGAGAGCAAAAAAAGAAAAGAGAAAGATTAACATAAGTGCAGGCAACCAATACGAAACCGGATGAAATATGAACAATAGAAGAAACGAATCTGTTATCAAAAGTGTTAAAATAAATGAAAATTTCAAAAAGATATTGCACGAAACAAGATAGAAAATATCCTTTTGGTGGCAGTGGGTCATCAAAGTTCTCTCCGTGCTTACGTACAAGCCAATGGAAAACGTCAAAGCAAAGATTTGCAAAAGAATAAAGATGCTCAATTCCTAGAATGTTACACACGGTTAGATAACCTTTCTAATTCAAAAACACGTTGTAAAAGTTCCTGTTTCCGTTTAGATGCTTTTTCCACTTCAGTCAATAGTGACTGAAAGCTTTCAGCAGATGGCCGTTTGATTTCTCCGCATGACTGAGTACCTTCTATAGTTGGTGAATGACGCCAAAAACTACTTAAACGGATGAAACCAGATAAAGAATCAACAAGATTATCAATTCTCAGTGGTATTGCCTTCCTTGCTGTAAGGGAAGAGTAGCTAGTTGGTAAATCTCTCTTTGATTGAAAGGCGCTGTACTCAACCTTTTTCGTGCTTATTGAAGAGATCGAATCAGGGGCAGTTGTCACCAACAATAACAAAAGTGGGAAAGCGTCATTACTTCGTCCTTTTGTCAACGCAATTTCGTGCATACCCCCAGTGAGTAACTTTGTTTCGTTGAATGAAAGCTTATGAGGCGAGCACTTTCTTGTGGAAGCGAGGCCCATAAAACTAAAATCATTTGGTGGCGCCTCATCCAGAGGTAACACAGCAGTCACAACGGCTTCAACACGTTCAGTACACTCAGCAGTATCAGTGTCCCCTTCACGTAATTCATAGCGTCCATAGAGTGCACGCACACGGCCTTTCCCGTTTTCAGTACTTAGAAGAGGGGATATCAGGCTAGATAGGACTATGCCGGACATATACAATTCAGCAATATCAGACATTGTGTATGGTGTCCTTTAGAGTTCTGTTTGTTTTGTTTTGTTTTTTGTTTTTTTTTTTTTTTTTTTTAAAAAAAAAAAAAGGGCAACTCGAAAATAGCAGAGGGATAATGAAATAAAAATTAAAGGAGAATCATTTTAATAGTACAGTAAGGTCGATAGCTTGAAAAAGTGCATATAGCATGTACCAGACTATTGGTATGAAACTAGACAGTGAGACAAATATGTGCAAATAAAACAGTTAACCAAATGATACCCACTTGGATTTTGACAAACCATTTGGTTCCTGAAATAAAGTATAAAAATCCCTCATCATATACCGCTAAGAATGACAGCAGAATTTGAATTAAAACAATTATTAAGGGCATCATGGTAGGCGCTAAAAACAAAGCCTCGCTTCAAAGCACTTAATGTGCTATTTGCTCTAATCTACGTCCGTTATCTTATATAGCACTCTTTTACCAGTTGCATAAGGAACAGAATATGAGTATGGGGCTCGGTAGAGGAATTTTAGATGCATAAAAAACATATACACTAGAGACAAACATAAAAAACACAAAAAACATTGCCTCTATTTTGGTAAGGTTGCCTTACACAGTTAAGTATATTTTGCCATTACAAAAGTTTTGTACCCTGAAATGAAGGGGTTGGAGGTAAGGGTACATGACAGTGCACATTAAAAAATAAAAGATTGAAATAAAAATAAAATACGCATTAAAAAAGGTTCTATAAAGCAAAACCCATCAGTGTGGTCGTGATTGGCTTATTTTAAAAGAATATTACAGTGGAATGTGTACAAAACTTTGAGTGCCTATCTTGATAAAACCAGTTTTCTGCAGCTAAGAAATTAAAAGGTCACACATTCAACTTTTTAACCCCTCCTGGCATTATTTAAAATAAGGTTTTCCAAATACAGTATGAACAAACAAAAAGCATTAAGGGCAATTATCTCACTTTTATATAATAAAAGTGAGCACTAAGTTAAATTGTCAGTTGCCAAAGACACAATAAGGGTAAAAATTTACAAGTTGATCTGTAGCTTTGTTTATTTTCAACTTTTTAAAACAGGAGAAACGTGTTGAAAATAAGAGAAAACGAAAAACTGCCTCACCTAAAACGTGATTTCAGCATATGTGAAATAGAGTCGTTTTTGCAGAGTCAAGTGCAATATAAAAGCCAATGCCAATAAGAATACGGAAAACAAGATTGAGCCCGCAGCTTTGTTACAATATGGACGACTTGATCGTTGAAACCATACACTGACATCAACATCCCCAAGGCACGCGCACGTAGTGCATCAAAAAGCGGTCAATCGCTGTAGGTGGACTGGAGCGCTCTCGAATACGACCTCCTACTCTGCAATTAATCGGCAACCTTGTACCATGCGACCGCCACGAAACTTATAAACACAGGACCGGCAACACGCTAAAAAACCGCCCGGTTGAGCACCAGCAAAATCGGTGGGTACGGAAAGGGGCCCGCAGGCGCTACCACACATTATGCGACCAAGCGCTCGGAAACCCAAGCTCCACAAAGCAAACAAACTGGCCCTTCAAACGCCACGCTCTAGGAAAACTGAAACCAAGAAGACGATCAAGAGGAAATTACAAACGCTAGCGCAGCGGAGTACCGGCGTGGGGTTTTGTAGGGCACCAGGCGACCAACTTTGCAACGAACCTCGTTGGCCACAATCCATTTGTGTAGGCGCGTTCCGCCCACTTGAGGCAGAGCGCAAAGAAGCCGGTTGCGAGGCGAGGGAGAAATGTTTGCCACGCTAGTCCCCTACAAAATGCGAACCAACTCAGCGGTAACGCCATCGAAGCCCTTAAGGCTACATTCCAGCGCCCCTTCGGAACGGCAAGCTTTGGGACCAACGGTTTTTTTTTTTTTTTTTCCTGCGATCCCTTGGCCGTTTGCAGCTTAAAGAGGCTGTTGCGTTTTGATCGGGAGCATTTGGCACAGGAGGAAAAGCTCGGAGACCTTAGAACAAGATGAAACGGCTCCACGGCTGTCTTTTTCTGCAAAGTGGGGGAAACGCGTTCCAGGCAGCGAATTGACCTCAAAGGGTTCCGACTGGCAAAGCACCGCCCAAGTCTCTGGATGATCATGTTTGCGCTGACACTGCTTCTTTCCCTCTTTGGGAACAACAAGAATCCAATGAATTTGCAATGGAACCGCGCAAGAGGGCTCAAGGTTGCTCGCGAAGACGTGGAGCGTCCGACGACGCAAACCGCCCGCATGATATGGCAAATGCGTGCCCCCGAACGCCACGAAATAAATTAAAAAACAATCGCGCGCGCCACCATCTTACTTTAATCAAATTCCCCTGCCGGCCCTTAAACCATATTGTTAACAACGCTCAAAGCGCTCGAGGGTGCACGCCAACACTGCGAAGCCAAATTGGTCGCGGGCAACCCGGCCCTAAAACAAAGCATGGCAGAGGCATTGCCCTATGCTCTCATGAAAAAGTGAAACAATAATGCGAGATACCCGGCCGAGGCGCTTCGCCGCCCAATGAACACAGGCACCATGACATGTTTAAAACGACGTTGGCCGATTTCACTTTGCCCAAGACGCCGCGACCGAAGAACAGCAAACATAATACAGACACTGACCATCTTATGGTTAAAAGGCGGCCGCGACCCATCTGTTTCTCGGCAATTCACCGTGCATTCTATTTTCGAAAAAGTCGTTTATGGACACTTAAACGCAGTATGAGAGTAGTTGATGATGGCCTTGTTGATAAAAATACGCCAGGCAACGGGCACGCATTGTACAGCAATAACTATTAACTTTGGATCGCTTATCTTCTATAAATTAGTTGTTGCATTCGACCGCTGTTTTGTGTGCAAAACTGAATTTTAGTAAAGAGCAAGACCCATTTTCGTACTGAAAGCAGTAGCACGTTGGCGAGAAGTTGCTGTGTATTCGAGGGGGTTTATTTGCCAGCGTCCAGAATGTAAATGCGATCACCCACTGGTAGTAATATGTAAATTGAACTTTCATAGCGTCACTAACAAAGGATCGCGAAGTAACCGTAGCCCAAAGATTTAAAAGATAGAAGTAATATTTATGATAAGACGTAGAAGGAAAAAACAGGGAATAATGGCGCCCAGTCGAAGAGATAAAGCATTATTGAAAGGGTTAGTTCGTGTTGCTTGTTTAACCTATTCTAAAATATGTTGTCTAACTTCCTAAAAAAACTTTTTTTTGCTTCAAGTCCCTTCTGGGTTTGTTGCTTTTGGGATGATATTCAAGCATGACTACAGTTGAGACTTGTATTCTGGCTTATAATACGACCAAAGTTATATTGTCAAATGAGACTTGTGGGTTTACTTGTTGTGGCTGATCCACTCTGGACATGTTTGTAAACCAGTTGTGTCACTATAAACGTTAAGGTCTAGAATGGCTGTGAAATTTCATTACCACGTTTCAAGTTTACTTCACTGATGTCGTGAAAAATGTACTTGGTTGTCTCTCTCGAGGTTTTTCAGACGAACTTACGTTATCTGGTGTTCTCAGATGTTATATAAAAATATTCGTCAGTTATGGTAAAGCATCTTGTGTGATCATTATTATTATTTTCCTGTTGCCCTACAGGTTACACAACAAGTGGACAGACTGTCCTTGAGAAACAGTAACAATAAATAGATAAAATTTTTACTAATGGACGAGTATATTCACTCAGATAATTTGTGAAAAAGTGTAGAGTTTATGGTTGCACTTAATAAAAATGAAAAGCAGATATAGTGACAATGTACATGTTTTAAGATGATTTAGTTGGGATGCATAACGCAAATTTTACCGCTCAGCGTTTATTTGGCTAAATGAAATAAATGGGCGGGGCAATTTTGAGTTTTAATGCGATCCTTTCATACCAAGGAAGTTAGCAAATAGAATCAGCATAGAAGGCGTCAGTAGTTCCAGGACTCTTGCAGGGCTCATTGTTGTGTTGACTACTGGTCGAGGGAGTGCATTCGGTGTGGATTTGCACGAATCGCGAGGGATGATACAGTGTTCACACAGTTATGTTAATGATTTGTTTAAATGAGCTGTTACCTTTAAATTTAAGACTGGATCAAAAGAACGTAAGCATATAAAATTTTTTACTGATAATGGATTGCTTAGAGGTATAAACGGATTAATATGCTTAACTTCACGGGGCGTAACTTTTACAGTATCGAAACTTCCGGACTGTTGCGTCGCCCTCTCATTATATAGCGCCTACTCTTGTGTAAAATCAGGCATTATATTCTGTATAGTTAGCGTATGCGTCGTGACGTAACCTATGTGCAAAAATACCGTGTTCATTCCGTGATAATCTTTGGAGGGTACCACGCGCGCGGCATTGGTTTGTGAATGAATTGATTACCCACATTTAAAAGAAAAAGCGCCTTTCTGTAAAACCTAAGAAAGACAAGATATGCGGTCTCCAACTGTCACCGTTGTAATTCTGACCACATAAACATCACACTTCAGTCAAAGGAATGATCCACGACTTTGTGGAGCTGCTAATCGTTAGCTGGGTGATATATGATATAGGTAGTGTATGTATGTATTCGTTTGTTTTTTGGTGCTCTTTTTGCTTCTAGTGTATCCCCATGGGCAGCAAGTTTTTTACCCGTACGGAATAGTACGAAGGTAAGAGAGCACACCACAAACGGCTAATTAACAATCTTCCATGGATGTATTTGTTAAAACACTTTGCATTATTCTTTGAGCATCAGTTATGATCCGGATACTGGATCTCATATTTGTTCCCCTTACAGTAATGCCAGACCCTTTTGACCGACTGAGGCGGGACTTTTATAACCCGTATCTATGTACTTCACGGTATATGTGACCCAGGTGTGTGAAATTTAGGTCATTACTTGTCGTGCCCCTCCGAAACACATCAGGAATGTGATTGTATGTGAGCCATGTCTCACTCAAGGATTTAGTATCTGCTTAAAAACCTCATGCAAACCGTGATGGTAAAGCACAACAATTTTAGATTGCCAATTTACAGAGATGTGTACGCTTCTCCTATTTTGTGATCCGGAGTATTGATACAGTTAACAAAAATACTTTTCCCGTGTGTGCTCTTTTCTTGTTATTTGTCTACCCACAGTTGCACTTTAGTCATTAAGAGGTTCATTTTATATGTGAGCACTTTGTGCTAATGATGACCTGCACCACATATTGCTTCTTCTCGAACTCTGCTCAAGCAACGGTTAGGCACGTGATTGTGTGCTGTTGTTTGACGCTAATAAACGTATGCTACTCATCCCAAGCGCTTGTCTGGCAATAATATTAAATTGAGGTACTGTATAAGCATGGAAAGATCTATAACTGTGCTTTCGCTGCCACCTATTTTCCCTTTAAGCAAGGTGCCTCTGCTAGATGTCTTCAGTGGTACTGCAGTTGACGGCACGATGTTTGTTTTACACAATTGTAAGTTTCTTAGCTTATTCCCCGATGAAAATATTAGGCAATCTGGAAGATATTCCCCCATACAGCCACCTTGAATATCTGAGGGAAATTTCCTTTCAATGTGAACTGAGTAGAAAATTAAACAGCGTTCCATACGCTGTAAACGAAGCCCGGAAGCTTACTGAGGAATGCGCCTTGGATATTTTACACGTTACGAAACATATTGAAAAAGTGCTAAATGCTGTTTTGAAACTGGAAAAAAAAGTTCCCGGGCGCGCCGCTGCCGCCGAAACAATCAGGCAAGCCCTTGGAGGTGTACGTGCAGCAATGCGGAATTCCAGTGAGTCTGTGAAGAAGGTGTTATTGTGTGGAAATGAGGCAAGGAAGATGGCTATCATTGCTGCTACACCTATTGACCGACCTCTCAAAGTTATACGTGAAGTGGTTGAGTGTTTCTCATTCCCCCAAAGACAAAAAGGATGTCAGACACGGAAAGAGTGTATGGAGGTTCAGCTTATCGTGTCAGAGTGCGCCTCTCTTGATACTAACGTGACTAACGAGAGCCTGTTAGAAGCCGCAAATGGATACAAGATGGTTCTTAAAGAAACAAGCTTGGTTAGTGGTGGGCATTTGGGTAGACAGAAACTGCTCGACAAATGGGAAAAACAAGTAAGCGATACAGTGTCTAATCTTTCTGTAGTGATGGGGGCTGTATCCAGTGCTAGGGCTGCTAGAAGTGAAGCAATGCGTGCATCGTATATTGCGCAGGTTAGAGCAAAGGAAGTTGGTGTGAGTATGCCAATTAAGCCACGTAGTACGAACGGAATTGTGTTTGGTCGAGAACGTATGCCTTTGAGCTTAATGCTGTCTCAGTTTTTGAGTGTTGTGTTGTGGGTCCCTGAAGACTGATAATGCGGACGACGTCAGTAGTACATGCGTTTCTATTATTTGGATGTTAGCTTTTGTGCTAATGAGAAGGGCAGCGTGAAAAGTTCTATGGCTTTCCGTATATATATATTCTTTCCAGCAGGTTAATATGTGTATAGACATAATTGCACTGCACAACGCCTGAAACCGACGACAGGGGATCATATGCCTGTGGATACACTTGTTGCGCACATATACACAGCATTGTCATGTACAGATTGGGTGCTCTTCGTATGAGCTCGAAGTGTACACCTATGTAAAAGTAAGCAGCTTTAAAACTTGTTTATTTTGCATTGCTCTCCTGTCTAACTGGATGCGATGTTTGTTCACCCAAATCATCAACTACGAGTTGCCATACGGTCTTCGGAAATGTGTCTTGGATTGTTTTTCATACCTATTGTGGATAATGAGTGCATTCGTGTACTTTCCATGGGCTTGACCGCACCTGTGCATGTAGCCGCACTGGGTTGCCTGCGTTCGTTGATGTAGTGTAATGTTTCTGGGATCCAGGGGGTTATCTAAAACTGGGTGTCTGTGTGCGCACACTTTTTTTCACACCTGTTCTGTAACAGAACAGTTGATGTTATTGGGCCTTCTCGCGGACGTTCTGGTTAACTCACTTTTGTCACGATACCAAATGGTGTGTTTGGGGTCTATGCATTTAGACACGTACCCTCGGACCCGTCCTGTCTCACACGTTGGTCATGGCGTTTAGTGCAAGTGGACTCGGCAAATGGGTCTGGCATTGCGATTAACAAGCCACAAGCGGTACAGCAGATCGAGTCCAAGTTCCTTTGAGACGCAATTGGGATTCACGGGAATCAGTAACGGCGCTGACATGACAGTCCATGTGCCACGACAAAAACTTGAAATCTTCCGGGGCAAGCACTTGATTAAATGCGATTGTTGATAAGCACCCAATTTGGGCCAGCCGGTATTTTGATGGTGCTGCCCTTATTACACCGTGATTCAATTTATTTCTTGGGTATCTCTGTGATACCACAGAGCACTCCTTCCGCTGCCGTCGCGTGTTTTGAAAGAGGGCGCTTTCAATCCAATGCATGAAAGCCTGTTGCAAAAATGTCTGACTGTAGTTAAATTAAGCTCCAGTAGGTTTTTTTGACTATGAGAATGTCTCTACAGGGCGAGAAAATATGGGATGCAGTAGATAAATGCTTTTCTTGCTTGACGTGAAAGATGCAAGGGTGTGGTGCCGCCACTACAGCAGTTTGAAAAACGATACAACAGTACACCGGCTTCATTTCGTGGTGCTCTAGCGCCAGATGCGAGATATCTGGAGGGACGTGCGCACTTGGCTCATCATCGGCACCTCTCGAAATGGCCCTACAAGGACATATGGATTTAACGCCCAACAAGTCACTGCTAGAGAAGTATTCAGCAGACATTTCCCTTTTTATCCCCCAAAAGCAAGCCGTGCATCAAAAACTCACGCTACTGCCGCATACCCCATGGGCCGTGCGTAACTCAATGAACTGGCACCTGTTTGTGCCATGGTGGAGTAGTATCGCGGCATTTTCGAGGAACGTTAGCGGGCGCGATGTACGTGTACGCTTTCAAAGGATGTGCAAGCTCTCGTTACGGCACACACGTGATGGGGCGGAATAAAAAAGAGGTGGTTAGAGGCGTTTGTTCAGTATAGAAAGCGACTTTGCATTCTCCTATGATTGTTCTCTGTGACTCGTCTCCTGTATTCTACCAGGAGTTTGTGTAAGCTTGTCTGCCCAGGCTCGTCACCGCTTCTGGGAAGATTGGATGTCCAGTTGTTCTCCGACAGGTATGAGTGGGGCATGCAATGCAAACCATTCAACTTAGTCTGACAGCTCACTCGATCGAACGGGCATGGCAGGGAGTGCCTCTGAAGGCATCAACAAGGGAAATGCCTGTCACCACTCCTCGTGTTGAGTGTAACCAGTGATTGGGGAATGCCAGTTGCATACCGTGAGTTCAGGAGAGTGGCCCACATTCTTCATGATTACAATAGCACAGGACAACAAGAACACTGGACCCAAAGGAGATAGTTTTCTGAAGTATCGTCACTACCCAAAACCGTTGGTTGTTTTGCTTGTAGCTCATAGTAAAAGAAGGACCGACTAGACAATGCATTTCAAGGGCATCGGAGGATGGCACACCTTTACAGCTCACAGGCACGCATCACTACGTCTCTCTCTCTCTCTCTCTCTATGTGTGTGTGTGATATATATTTTAGGTAACAAATCTGAATGTAGCTTGCCGCCTTTTTTGGCGTGTCAGAACTTTGACACACAAGCTGCAAGTTTGTGTGAGATGGATCTTCTGATTCCCGTAGTTGTGCTTGTAATTTATGCTCTATGCCAGGCTCTCAGCGGCCGTCCCACGAAACAGCCGTCGTTTTGTATAAACCGACCACCGCCTCGTTGTACATTTCCGGGCTGGGATGGTTGGTGGGTTTCTTGAGTTTAGGATGGGACATACTCAACAAGTGACGGCTCGTGTAAGTGGCAGCTTCTTTTGAAGATTTGTGCAAAGCAGATAACGCGCAAGTTGAAGATAATTGTGGCACGGGTAACTTTGAAAAGCACACGCTTCCAGACTCGCGTGAATCGCTATAAAACGAGAGAAAAAGTTAATGGATGGAACGGCTCAAACGCTGTTTCCACGAGACGTGCTGTCATTGCTCTTTGTGCACTCTTGAGCATTCAGTTTTGGTCGAGACAACGTACTCAAAGTCACTCGCGCCCCTCGCCGGGAGCAGTGAATACCCTCATCCCTGTTGTTGCATCTAATGAAGGCACATCCGCAAGTAATTTTTTTCACACCGTTTCCTCGCTGTCGGCTTGCGCGTGCTGCCTTTATAGGTGTGAAGGGCGAGGTGTTTGGAACTGCATGTCTTTCTTTTCGATGCTCCTCCTCTTTTTAAAAAACAATGGAAAAAGACAAACAAGTACATATGTTGATGATCTCGGTGATGAGTCTGTTATGCCGTGTGGTACCACTGTCAGTGGTTATTCTGTGTTGCTCGGGAGTCGTGCTTGAGACTGCCGCATTTTCTATGGGGTGGTTTCTGCCTTTCAAACGTACTTGCGCATCATCGATGGCCAAGGCGCAAAAGGAGGCAGTATGCGGAGTTCTTCAGCACCTGGACGGATTTGTTGCCTACAGTGTCCAGCTGCGTGGAAGCATCAACGGGAGAGTGAGCGACCTCTTGAAAATGAGCAGGGAATTGGCTGCAAGCGCGCCAGGGACGGAGGATGAAAGAGTGAGGTTCAGCAACTTCAACAAAACTGTTGAGGACGTCAATGTGCTCTCAAAAGGCTTAAGCAGTAAAGCGTATGAAGACGAACAGTATATTGCAGATGCCAAGGAGTCCATAGAAAGGTACGCATGTGAGAATGCCGATGGCGAAGCCTATAAATCGAGCAATCCGCTAGAATGTACATACGGCAAAGGTGAATCTACTGTCGAGGGGATGGTAGAGGCACTGAAAATCTACAAGAGCAGCCGCGCACCCGGGAGCTGGACGTTTGCGTGGGAACTTCACCATATCATTAAAAAGATGGAGATTCTTAACAAGACTGCAGCTCAGGTCTTTGCAGCGTGCGACTCCGCCGCCAGTGCGGCGCAGAACGTCAGAAACGCAGGGAAGGTTCGTGATGTGAAGATGATGACCGCGTGTCACCTTGGGAAACAGTTTAGTGAATTGGGTGCGTTCTTCCAGGCACTCGAAGACATTTCGAAACACATTCTCTCCACCGCTTCAGAGCTGGGGGAACGAGCTAAAAGCCTTGAGGAATCCGAAGAGATTAGAAGCGAATCCCAAGCGGCGTACGAAAGCGCAACGGAAGCCGGTCAAGAGGTCGCAAAGGTGCTGAGTGAGTTGTATGCCTCAGTTGCTGCTGTGGGAAAGGACATGTTAAGCAATGCTGGCCCGAGCATGGGGGAAATCAAGAACGAATTCTCACGGTGTGCCAGGAAGGGCACTGAAGAAGACTCCGTTACGTTGGTTACTGCGGTGGATAAAATACTCTCGGAGTATAGCGACATCAAGGCATGGAGAAGGGAGGTCGAAGAAGTATGGGAAAAATCAGTGACAGAGCTCCAAACGCTACTAACGCAGTGTGCCGGGATGGGAGACGAGATGTGCAAATCGTCCCTTGTCACCTTTGGGAATCTTATGGAGGATATTGGTGGCACCGTGCAACATATTGAAATCTTGCTCATCTCGGCTCTGGAAACCATATCGGCAGCAGAGAAAGCAATAAATGCCGCCTCGCGAGATGTATGAAAAAATATATGAGACCCCTTTCGCCATTGACGGTGGGTCTAGCAAAGTTTTTTCTCTCCTTCTTTTACTACGGTTCTTTTTTTTTTCCTGCTCTCTTGTCGTTGGTGATTTTATTTCCTCCCAAGCACTTGAATGCCACTGTTTAAGCGGGTACAATATGCAACTCCCTCCTCAAGAGAGCGCTGGGAAAGTGGGCCCACATGCCCCACGCCGCGATATATGGTCAACCCCAGTGCTGTGATAAATAATCGCTCCTGTGCATTAATTTGCTTCTGAACACGAGCCGCATGTTTCTTGATTGTCCCACATAAAATAAACCCTTTTGCTCGAAAACTTTACTTCCAATGCGCACACAAGCGATGGCGTCGCAACCTTTCGCGTGAGGCGGCTAGACGGCCCCCGCGCAGTGGGAACTAACCATCCGCCTTCGGACGATACCACGGTGCAGCTTTTATACCTTAACGGACCTCATGACGGATGGATTTCGCACCGACAGGAGTGCGTTCCGCGCTGCGCTTCCCTGAGCAAGACGCAGTTGGTACGCAGCATCGCAACCACTGGCCACCGACCTGCCATGCACAGAAAAGGCAAACCACTCGCCTCTACGAATGAGCCCTCTATCGAGTAGAGATGCACCCCAAAACCGATAGTCCCATTCCCAGCTCACTTTGATACTGAGCTTGGTCGGGTGCGGCCACCGCATTGCCCCAACCAGTTCCCAGCCCAATAGCGTGCACCCAAAAGCAAGAGGCTACGTTGCCGTTGGACTGCGCCCCTGGTTCAGGCACTGACAAAACTTCTCGGCCCCCTGAAGGTAGGCAAACCACCACCGCCTTGACACCACGGCAGCACCTACCTAACCTGTCGGTGACCGTTGGCTTGTGAGGGATTGGCCCTTGAAATTTCACCCAGTGAACTGCTACAGCGACCCAAGGGGTTTAAACAACATACCAATAGAGGCGCTTTCGGCATGAACTAACCCGAGGTCACTTTGCTGCGCCGTCGTAGGTTGAAGCACCTGCAACAGCAATGCCCTCACTAGATGCGGATCCGTAGGTTTTGTTGTTTGCCTAGCGTGCGTGCCATCAGCTTTCTGCGCTCTTCAACGCCGCGCAAAGAGCTGGTGTGTTGGGGATAAGGATCTGTGCTACAGACACATCGTGAAGAATGGACACTTAAGTTCACTATTCTTACCGCGGGGGGAGAGAACAGGTGTCACAAAGAGGCTGGGCAAATTCAGCTTGCAGAAGAGGCCATCAATTGTAGGTAAACGTTGCGTCATGGGCGCCGTGTCCGTTCATGGCTTCAGCGGCCTGGCCACCCGCCCGCACGCGGAAATGGCATGCGCCTTCACACAGATCATTGTTCGTTGGGCGCAGGGGCGAGTTCACCAAGGCAGCCACCATACGCGACCACAGGGTATGAGGTGCTGGGTGCTCATGGCCTGCAAACAGCAGCCGCGATCAATAACTGAATTACGGACACAACACGCTGGCGCTGCAGGGGAACCGTGGTGATAGACGCGGCAGGCCCCCTGGCTCGCGCAAAGGACCGCGTAGACATTGACGCAGCATATTGTTGAACCGCTGGAAGGCAGCAATAACAACAGTGGTGACAAAGTGCTCGGTAAGATACACTTCCTCCTCTTTTTTCGGGGCCCCGACCACGGCTTAGATCAGCGTTGCGGGGCGCGGCTTGGGGGTAACGAAATTTGCGATATGAAAGCACTGTGCGCCGAAGAGACCGCAACCCAAAGTGAAAACGAAACGGCACAAAACCGGTAATGAAGCGACTCATCTATGTTTAACGCCAGTGAAGCGATTGTCTGTGCAACGGGGAGAGCACTATAGCACGCCGCCGTTTCGGAGGCAGGCGCATGAAGCGAGGACCTCGGGCAGCACAAATGAACGTTAAGGCCCACGTGTCTCGTGACGAACGGTTTCCAGAACGGACACACCTCGCCGCACGAGAAGGGTGGGAAGAAAAACGCATCAGAAGGTGAAATTTCATTTGAAAGAACAAACAACGAGAGTCGGTGGGGGAAAATGAGACTGCGGAAGCCCACATGAGGGCCCGGTTGGCAATTGGTGCAGCTCACAAGGACTGTGAGCTTCCGAAGCATCCTTAAAGAAACTCCCACAGCCCTCCTTACCCAACAGGTGCCCTCATGAAGCGCGATTTGTCAGCATAACCGCCACACGAGGTGCAAACAAGGGGGAAACTCCTAAGGTAACATACGCTAGCGTGCTGTCTGCACTTCGCAGCGAGACTCTTTTCAAGGCGAGTTCACTAACAGGATGGCAAGGAAATTTGAAACCCCACTACCCGAAGCCCAACTGCACAACGAGACGCCGACGCCTCCTCGAAGGCTCTGCACATTTCGTTGCGCACCTGCCTCTCCACACCAGTGACAATGTCAGCGATACACGCCGGGTACGACTGTGGCTTCGCGTTTCCCTGCTCGGCTGCTGTGTCTGCCTCCCCGTTGCATGGCACCCCACAGTGCGAAAACACAAACTGGAAGATGACGGACGCACGGAGCCGCACAATGTGCAGTATGAGGTCCCAGATGCGCCTCAGCATCGCGCCCCACACCACTGCAGGGCCAGTGCCCAGCGCCATCAGCAGCGACAACGAGCCTGCGAATGCCACCACTCGTGTCCTGTGTGTCTTGCTCAGTTCAATGACATCCCCACAAGCCTCTTCAAGCCTGCTTCCATCGCCACACATTCCGCGCGGTAGCTGCAGGCAAGCGACCCAGCTCCCAGCACCACCTTCTCACGCCGACCAACCTTCGGGTACACCAGCGCTCCGGCTCCTGACAAGACATCCAACACCACAGCACCATCCGCCCACACCTGATAATCAAAGTCCCTGAACCGCCGCACCCCCCGCATGGTGTGCACCTTCTTGTCCTTCTCTGGCGCGTCTGCCTTGAGGCCGCCTGGCGTGGCGATGTTGAAGTGAATCCGCCTGGCCCACTGCAACACCGTCGCGTCGTGTGGTTTTTCGGGTCTGTCAATGATGCTATACAACTGATGCACCTTCGCGCGCCTGACGTGGATCGGGTGTTCGGGCGGGAAGATGCTGTCCGGTACCTTCGCATGCACTGGACCTTTGGCCTTCAATTGCAGGTAATATTCCAACGCTCTCCGATGTGCCACCTCGTTGATCGGCTTCAGCCGCGCCTCGCGCAGGGCATCCACCCGATTGGCAGCCTTAGAAATACCCGCCGCTACGTGTGCTGCCTGTGCCCGCACCCTCTCCAGCCGCTTGCGGTCCGACAGCGAGGCATCGAACCACCGCGACGCGACGCCATAGCACATCTTTGCCCGGACCAGCGCAAAGCAAAAGGCGCGCAGCTTCTCCCTTTCCGGACCCCATTCTGGCGACGCCACTGCCCCGAGTTGCATGAGGCGTGTGCTGGGCGCTCCCTTCATGCTCAGCACATGCTTGCTCAGCCCCTTGTGCGGCTGCACAGTAAGACCGAGCAGCTTCGGCGCGCGCTCCTCCTTCAACACAGTCTCTCCAACCTTCAGGCTCAATAGGTTCGTTTCCCGCGCACCGAATAGCGTGTACTCAACCTTCTCCGCCAACCAGTTCGTGATGCAGTCCAACCCTTGCTGGATGGTTTTCTGGATTCCACCCAGATCAGCGCTCGTGCACACTATAGTGAGGTCATCCGCGAAGAACCCACGCTGCAGCCCAGGGATGCAGTTCAGCCGCTCAATCAGCGAGCAGTTTGCACGAATCGCCACATAGCGCGACTGCCGCGCACACCGTTTGCAGCGAGAGGGCCGTCTCACCCATGCCTCTGTCCGCGGGGGCGCGGCACTGGGCAACACGACCGCGCAACAGTAAGCTGGCGGCTGCCTGTTGCTCGCGCAGCTTCGCACTGCACGGTGCTTTTGCCTTTTTTGAACCATCACAGCCGCTAGCATGCGAGCAGCGATGGTCCACCCGAGCGAATTAGCGCACCATTGCACGGCCCACACACGGCATCAGGCCGCGGAATACAGACCTTCTTCCACGGGACGCGCGCTCGCCATAAATAGTGGCGCACGCCTACCGCAAAAAACGGGGGCCGACAGCAAAGCACTCCCGCCACCTCGCCTGGGGCACCTCCCCGGAACCCGCTGGCCACACGCATTTCGGCGGCCGTTTGCGCCCGGCCTAACCACCGAAGGGCTTCACGTCAAGCCCGCGTTAGCACACACCTGGCAACCGCCCGGCGACTGGAGAGTGCCAGCAAAAACGCCTGTGGCAAGGAAACGCACGCAGGTAAGCCAGTAAAGCATAAACAACTCTTGCCTTGCAAGATGCGAGGAAACGGCATGCGCTTTCATGCTAACTGCCGTCAGTCTGGGATGGCGGCCAGTCCGCTGGTGGTGCGTTGAAATGAACATCGACCCTAGAAATAATGATCTTGAGGTGTCGGTATATTTTTATGGCAAATGTAGCGTAAAAGAAAGTGTTGAAATGGCGACCTTGAGCTTGGAAAACAGCATTACGTCGTATTTTCGACGAATGAACGTCTGCACAACTACATTTGCATTACACTTGTCAGAGGTGCTGCATTTTTGAAAGAGGAAAAAAATTTATAGAAATATACAGTGCCGAACAACCCCCCGCTACACACGCGCGCGCAGAAAAATACTCTTGCTCACATGCGCAATGACACCATCCGTAAGCCTCGATCTTCGCTCTTTGCCCAAGCACGCGGCAAATTGGCATGGAATCAATCACAGGAGCACTAGTGCTCTCCGCAGCAAACTTTGGAAGCGTTCCAAGGTTTCTTCCAGCTCCGCCACGCGGGCAACAGTTGCGTGGTGTACTTCCAAAAGCGCCTTGTAGTTGACTGGAGCGGACCCGTTCTCTCGTTCAATGCGCTGACTCAAAATAGCCACCTGCTGTCGAAGGTGTTCCAATTCGGCTGCAGTGACCACACGCGTCGAAGCGCCACACGACACGGGATTTACGCTGGTTATGACGTCATTTGCGCTGGGCGGGGTGCCTGAGGACTGCCCCGTCGCCTCTCCAGGAAAGGGGGGCCCATGCAAGGGAACAACGGAGCGCCCATACTGCTCCACTGGCACCGGCCAAGCCGTCACACCCCCACCGTCTATAGTTCTATCTATGGCCTTACCCACGTCAACGCCCCAAAATTCCTTGTCACCAATTTGATGAAGTAATTGGTCAGAAGGAGCGGGGGCAACATCCACTGATCGAGTGTCATCGCAGGCTGCACGCGACCGCTGCACTGAGTGGCGATGCGAGCGGCGTGACACCGCTGTAGAGGCCTGTTTGCCTCCCGCTCGCTGAGCCGATGGGGCGGTAAGAAAGCTCCGCTTCCTCATCACTGACAGTTTAGCATTGGTGGGCAAGTGGTAGTAGTCAACAGTTGCTTTATCATTGAGCTCCCAGTAACGCCACAAAAGACGAATGCGCTGTGGCGTTACATCCGACCGAGCAAGTGCAGCACAGAACTTTGTTTTCACGTCCCATATCGTATCCGTAGCCGCGCATGCTAATGGAACTGGCTCACACTGCGCCATCTGGCAAATGATGTTAAGGCGTGTACCCTTCTTCACATCGAGAAGGAGCTTCACATAGGGGTCACCCTTCAACAGTAGGCACCCGTTACGTCGTAGCGACAATGTGGGGTTAATTGGCTGTCGATTGTGCGTCAGCAGTTGCAGCTCGGGGCGTACCTTGAAGTAGTCCTCCACCGCCCTCTGGACGATGCGTAGCGGGGCATCATGATGGACCTCCGTATCAAAAAAGTCCCCATGTACGCTGACGACGCGCACAGGCACTAACCTCGTCGAATGCATCGAGGCAGACTGTTCGGTCCCGTGGTTGGTGACACCTATGCCGGAGAGTGACAAATGGACAGACATATTGGCACACTATACAGCGATCACGCACAGTTGCCTATTCTTCTACAAACAACCTTACCAAAAGGCGACCAGAACCACTGGCGTGTACCTACGCACGAGGGCAAAAGGGAAAGAAGAAAGGGAGGAAACGAAGAGAAGTGGCGGTAGGTGGCTGTAGGCATACCTGTGCAGGCCTGCATGAGAATTGGGCAGAAAAATAAAGTGGCCACACGCCGGTGTAGAATTTAATGCATAAAGCCAGGAATAAGCTGCGTTTGTTGCCTAGGGCAAACCTCCAAATGGCCTCGTACAGCGTTAGTCTCCGCTCAATCCCCTTAGCTCCCAAATCGGTTTTGACGTCTTATCATTGCTTCACGGTCTGCTTCTGACAACTTCAATACCTCTGCAGCGGAGCTGGGAACTGATGTACCAAACCGCTCCACACGCCTTTGCATCGCCGCTGCCATTTCTGGCGTCACTGCCACAGAGCTCCCACTTCCATCCGTACCGCCAATAGCGGCAACAGGAAGACCAAATCGTGCAGCCCGCCGCATAAGTTCCTCCTGCACCACAGACGGCGGATCCTGCTCGGCAATGGCTCGGCGACGGTCTTCGTCGGAAAGATTGGCAACCATTGCGCTAACCGCTCCAAGCAGCACGCCACTATACGGCTGGGCCTGCTCTGGGTCATCGCTCTCTCCACGCCAGCTTCGTGCAGAAACCATTGCCTTGGGTTTGCGAAAAATGCGGTTAAGCCGATGGGCATTCTTTTGCGACTCCATGCGGAACAAGATGCTCGTCGGTGTGAACCTCAACTCCCTGTGAGCCTTCACTGTGTTGGATTGACCTTCTATTAACTCACCCCCCACAACATCAAACAACGAACAAGAAATGCGAAGGCAAGGTATTGCTGGAAATTGCCTGAAACAATAATTTCAAAAATGAACGGCTTACTCGAGTCTATTTTGCAGTATGAGGCAGTGTCAAAGGAGGTAAACAAATCCGTTCTAGTGCGCCCCGCACTAAGAGAACCATTTCACGCCTCATCTGACATATGCTTGGTGCTCACAACTGTCTCATCAACATCCACATACCTTTGGAGCTGCGCCACAACTGGCCTCTCGAGCACGAGCCTGTACATCTCTGCGCTGTGGAATAGGCGTGACCACAATCCCCAGCCGAGAAACGACAGCCGCGTCGGGCACCCCGTATGGAGAGGCAAGGGCGTTCCCACGTGTTGGTAACCGAGGAAACTGGGCGGCAGCCTTGGAATCACATCAGCACACATGAAGGCACGTATATGGCGATAGTTTTCAGGAAGTTGAAGCTCAGCCTCTTCCTCCCAACATGAGTGAAAGCTCTTCACGCCAATCCACCGCGCTATTCGTGACACGGGCCCAAGTTGTGACACAAAGACACGAGGCGAGGCAACCGTCAGCACTGTCACGCGTCTTTCCTTTCTTGCTTCTGCTAGGCAGAGACCAGCAATCTGGGCAAGCGCTCCGCCAAGGCTGTGGCCGAGCAGAATAATCTGGTCAAACCCCATCGCCGCCTCGGCAAAGGCAACGGACTCCAGCAGTTTCAGAAACCCCGTATGTACCCTCACCCTCCCTCCAAACGAGGAAGGCAGCTGCGTCGGTACGCAATTTAAGTTTGTCAACCAATTTCGCCGGCTGTTGGTGCCAATGAAAACGATAATAAGTTGCGGTCGTCGTCCCGGGCTTCGCCTGGTCAACATGAGGCAACGCGTGGTTTTACCGGCATCCGCCAGTGGCAGCACGTCAATCTCAGCCGCAATTGTGCACCGCTCCCGTACAGATGACTCGGGGCGAAACGCATCGATGGCACGCGCCACACGCTGCCGCTGTGACATTGTTACGTTCACTGAACTGTCGCAGCACTCCAACTCGTATGAGAGAGAGCAGAGGTCGGCGACGGCACTGGCCACATTTGCCTGCGGTGGCACTGGCCGCTCACGCACGAGTAACTCGAACATCTTGCGAGCCTCCTCAACAATGTCAAACCAACCTTGATCCAGAGATATAGCTAACACAATGCGCAACAGAAACTCTGCCGGTGACACACCTCCATCCTCTGCTCTAGGGGTAACCAACTGCCGCTCTTCCAAGGTACCTTGAATTGCTGTCATGGAACGAAGAATAAGAAGGAGGTCCCCAACGAGTGCGTTGTAACCTGCAGAGCACGCGCGCTGTGGTTCGCGCACTGCTGCGTCACCGCCCTTCACATAGCCATCCTCATGATAGCGGTGTGCGCAATGACGACCAAAGGACATAAGTGTTTCTGTGTCGCAGAAAAGAGGCCGTCTTGCTACCGAGCTCGTGTCGAGAGCAACTGCAGGCTCCGGATAGAACACCCAAAGCGAGTGAGCCAGATAACACGCGGTGCCTCCCAAGGGAATGGCAACAGCCATGCAGAGAGCGCGACGCAGGCGCGCATGAAGCAAGGTGTGGTACGCCATCACACACACTTGCAGTGACTCTGCAACGAGGACAATGCATGGCCATAAACAGTCATGTGGCACATGGTATGCCCAGCTACATGCGCGTGATGCGCTTGAGCGGAGCCGTACAATGAGCCTCAAACCCATAACGCACTGATGCACATTGGGAACGCTACTGTAATCAAACACATACGCCTGTACCGAGACGGTCCTTAAATAGCGGAGAAATGTACACGCCTACTAGAACAACGTCCTACAAAACACTGGTTGATGTGAAAAGTTTGTAGGAAGGCAAAAATAGTACAAAACCCGCAACTCCGCAACGAGCAGTGGTGTGCAAACGCCTTCTTTTTAAAATAATAATAATGAAAGGGAGGTGTGTTGGTGTAAAAAATAACATGACCGCTCCCCCATCAGTTCCTCCATGTCTCTCGAGAAACCCACGTCAGCTTGTGCAAATGGGGAAGGGCGAAAAGGCAGAGAGAAAGACGGAATATCACAATGACCAGCCTCGGTACTACAGAGGAAGGAAGCCGAAACGATATAGAGTGAATGGTATACCCTGTGACTTGTTGAAGCATAATCCAATTTCCTCCCCAGCCTCGATAGCCCGTACTGCTTGAAGTTCGGCACAGCTGCCTTTTCCAGCTCGGGGCTGCACTTCCACGGACACGTTGCCAGAAGGCAGGTGGTCCACCATATCAAGCGGGGGGATGAGTGTTGGCACAAGACGGTAGTCTTCTGCTGCGGTGTCATCCCCAAACACAGTGCCAATAGTTGCCCTTAGTCGTTTGATAAGGCGCGACTGCCGCTCTGCTCGTCCAAACGCAGAAAGCGCAAAGTAGCTGAGCGCTGAACCCACATCTGCAGGGGCAAGGCCGCGGTCTGGCAGCATGTGCATGCGCGCCAGCACTGTTCGCCAGGCCCAATAGCACACCTCCAGAGGCGGGCTCGCGTCTCCCCAACGTCGAATCATAGCTCGAAACACCGTAAGCCACTCTCGCTGATGGTCGTCCCATTCCACCAGTTGAGTGGCCTCCATAACGTCTTTATAACTCCATATCACCGCTGCGTCATCGATGGCGGGGTACGGCAGGGCATCGAGGTACGGAGCGTAGGTAGAGTTTGGGTTGAGACGTTCTGCAGCGAGCAATAAGGCAAGATGTACTTGATCACAGAGAACAATATCTTTGATTCCGCGCGTTGTAAGTGTGCGCCTAACGTCTGCACGTGAAGGGGGTTGCAGAGACTGCACGTGTGGAATGGCAAGTAGGCGTTCTGCCGTAATAGCGAGGGATGCTAAAGGTGCGGAAACGACTGTTGTCCCTTCTCGAAAAGGAAGCGTGGCGAACAGCCCACGGCATCGCTCGAAGCTCGGGCGGAGTACAACGCCGTCGAGCACTGCCCCTTGCTCCCGAAGAAACTTGAGCAGCGGTTTGCAGTCACTCGGCTGGCTCGCGGCGGCGCCCCTTGCACCACTCGCGGGAAGATTCGCGGTCAAGGAACCGCCTCTGGTCACCCTCGTTGTCAGAAGGGTCAAGGGAGAGCTGTGCATGTCATAAAAAGGAGCGAACGATAAAACCGCTGACTATGGAGGGGGGGCCGGACGCAACTCGTGTCCAGGCAGCGACCGCGGCTAAATGCGGTGCTTAGCCCTTACTTCTCTCTCACACCACCCTTGCTAACCCTGCCAGCCGTGCTACTCTAGAAAGTTTCCTAAGTACTGATAAACCTTTTCGTGAACGCACACACAAACAGCATGGAAACGAGATCAAGGCAAAGGGCTACAGGATGTCATAATTGTATCTGCGCGAAGGGTACTAAAACATAGCAAGGAAACAACCGTCACGACAACGACCACAAAAGCACCTATGAATGCAGTAGAAGTGGCCTCTGAAGGCGGCATCGCTCCCCTCCCCTTTCTTACCCTACGTGGCCAGGAACAAGAGTGCGCAGGTAGGCATATTAATGCTCGCATGGAAATACCTGACGACACGGTGCTCGTTTGTATTTTTTATTATTATTTTCCCGTTAGTAGAGGGGTTGCGTGGAACAAATGCACCCACCATGGTGGGGAAAAGGCGCAGTTGAGAGATGAGTAGGAACACAAAACGGGGGATAAAGCGGGGCATTAACACTGTTGCGACCATGGCCAGGGCACTTATTAATTTTCATACTACTGAATATCATGCACTATCATGGGGATGGTAGCGAGACGGGGCAAATAACAGAGATAAGACCAACCCAGCGAGAAGGACCGGCGTGGCGTAGGGAAAGGGAAGAGAAGATAGACAACGACAACAACAGAAAAAAGAAAAGAAAAACTCCAGAGGGACAGGGAGGCAGTGGTGAGAGTGTGGGGACACCTCTCGCGACGACCCACCCAAACGTCGTCGCAAAAGGGAAAAGAAACGTGTATATGCGCCCCAGTCCTTCTCCCACTTCAACGTGGGACCAAGCGAGAGAACTGCGGTAAGAATCCGTGTTACTTTAGACGTGCCGCCCGCTCCTCAATTTCTTCACTTTTTCCTTTCATTTTTGTTTTTTTAAAAAAAAAAACAAAAACAAAAACAAATCGAATTTTTCTTCTAAGAGAAAAAAATGAACAAATCAGTGCCGACACAACCTACTGTAAAAGCACGCCGCTGTCCCACAACTACCACAACGAAAAAAACGCATCCAACTCATAACAGAACACATAAGAACAATGGGAAGGGTAAACAAAGAGACGGGCATCTACCACTCTGTCCTTGTGCAGAACCCACACCAGACTGACAGCAACCTGCAGAAGTGTACGAGCAAAAACAAGTGACGAACGCCAGGCAAACGCCTACACACACTCGCGAGAACTGTCTGCCTGTACCTTCGTGTGTCATGCAGATGGATTTTTGGAGACTTCATGAGACGCGGGGTCCGTGTGAATAGGCGGTGAGGCGACACTTTTCGCCGAGTCAGAAGAGGACGGAGTAGACGGACCACCGCTGTGTGGCCAGAGCTCGAAGACACAATTATTCTTACCACCTGTTGACTGATAGAATGAGAGGGGGCGTGCGCCGTCAACACGGACCCTGTTGCAGTGCAATGACCAACTGCGATGCTCATCGCCGTTCTGCAGGAACCAGTGGCGCAACATGGTGACTGGGCAGTGCGGCTTCACAGGAATGTTCCGGTATACACGACTCGGGTCTCGCGGATCCTTTACTGTAATGTATATGACCCCATCACTCCTGGGCCCTTGGGTGTGGGCAGTGCCCAGCGGCGCCCTACTCGAACCCGTCCCCAAGGTGGAGTTGGTGGGAACGCTAAGACAACGCTGACTCTGATACCGCTGATGATGCACAAGAGGTTGTTCAACAGAACTGAGACCATTGAAAGACCCGGAGACACAGTTCCGCTTCAGCTGCCTATGACTCGAGCACAGTATGGAAACCGGTTGTACTGTGCATTCGTGTCCACTGCTTGCACTCGGCTTTGCTGCCTTAGTGTCATCTTCAGTCTGTGCTGGCACTGGTCGCATGTCCATAACCGAAGCCGGTCGTACAATCAGATGTGGTGGGGTATCACCCTCGTGTCCAGCGGGGGGGGAGTGGCAGTGATTTCCACCCACCCCGCCCAAAGGTCCCACGGCCAGCGACGCATCAGCAAGTTCTCGTGGGATCGGATACAATAACATCAAATCCTCTAAATTTTCATCCTTCACCTCAGCATGCGCGTCATTGTTAGGTGATGACGCGTCCGCCTGGCAAAAGGTGGTAGCCGCCTTGGATGAGAATCCATCGCTGGTGTGACATGTAAGCGTTCGAGTGAGCGAGGAAAGCGTACAAGAACAGGCTGGAGACGCTGTTGAGACGATTGACGAAACAATTGCCGATGCAACATCACCGGCCCTGTCGTTTGCATCCCGGCCATCACCGTTGTTGTTGTTGTTGCTGCTGCTGCTGCCAGTGATGGTATCAACGTTGCTGGCGTGGTCAGTAATGGGCGCAAGAACAGGGGGTAACCGCTCCTTACAGGTGGAAAATTTCGGTAGCGACGATGTGTCCGCATTGACAGAACTGCGTGTCTGTAGCGGTATGCCAGTCACAACTTTTGAAGATGCCTTGCTCCGTGTTCCCCAATCGTCATCCTTCCTCCGAACCTCCAACCCACTGAGCAGGTGATGCGATCGCCTCCTGTCCAATGATGTTATGCTGCTGCTTTCGCATTTGTCACCGTCACCACTCCATGCGGAGAGCTTTCCGCTAAGTTTCGTTGGTCCACTGCTTGCCCGCGGCACATTAAGGCTAGTGGGAGACAGACTTAGACCTGTCCGAGACTCAGGGGCTGGACGAAAGCTGAACGGCTGCAGCAGTGCAACACCTAAGTCACCAAAGCGTGTCCGCTCGTCTCTTATGACCGTGTCGCCCACATAGATGCTTTGCGTTAATTGAATATTAAAGAACCCGCGCAGTGTCCCGACTGGGAACTGGGGATCCACGCGTAAGCGTCGAAAGACTGTCGCACCATCACCAAAGTTAATGTCGTTCCAATGGGATATACTGCTCAGCGAGTTCGAACTAAGCCCCAAGGAGGGTAGGCTGCCTCCAGTTGACGCTTCCTCTATACTTCCAGACGCCCTCCTCTCTGCCTCCACACCACCATGCACATCTTGCCCCCGTAATATCACGGTAATTTTGATAAGGCTCCTCTTAGCCGACGCGCGCTCGTCGCTGGTTGATGGTACAGGGATATGCCTAGGCGCACTGACCTGTCTATTCGAACCGCACAAGGCAGTGGGCGTACATGCAGGCTGTGATGGGTCCTCTCTATGCTCAGATACATCTTTGGTTAAAGCCGAGTTCGGTGGTAGCGACTGTCCCCTCATCGGATCCGTGTAAGAGGTCTGCAAAACAGCGTACGTGGGTGAGATGGAGGAGAGGCTGCTGGGCACTCCTACTGGATCCTGCACCATTGAAGGAGAGGCAGGGTGTCGAAACAGACTGGTTACTGCCGATGTGCTGCTGGGCGTCAGCACCGGAGGTGACGCATGCCCAGTGCTTCTGGCCAATGGCTTTTGCCCGCCACCCTCTGCAACGTGGTGCAGATGAAGTATGGCGTCGGGCGATATCTCGCCCACCCGTTTGTTCTCCCGCAGCATTTTGTTGTTAATGAAAAGCGCATAGCGATCCTCATGGGCACTGTTTGGGAAGGCGAGGGCAACTACAGCCCGCAATATCGTGCCAACTGTTGACTTCGTATCCGCGGGAAGGGCATACTCAAGACCACAGGCAATAACCCGCAGCAACACAAGGTCAGTGGAGGAACGCCGTTTGGACGTGTGGGCCTTCAGCTGCGTGGAGGGAAAATTCTCCTTCATTCGTTCGCCATCTGACTGCTCCTTCAAAGACGCCATCGCCCCTTGGTCATTAATGGACTTCATCTGGTTTTTTCTTCGTTCGCCTACTACTGTGCTCACACGGCAAATGGACGTGTTAGAAATAAAACGACTCCCGTTTTATACGCTTTCGCGTCCTCCAACACCACCTTCTAGATATCTAAATTGAAAACTACTGAATGGAGCTAAGGTCTACTTCCACAACCTTATCGAGCCCCACAGTCAGTGAAGGCGTTGAAGAACACTCCCGGCTCCGTAAGTCAACTGACGACTACTGACAACAGAAACCAATCTATATTCCTGCTGGATGGCGAAAAGGAACGTCACACAGCGATGCCAACACACCTTGACCAACTTCACTGGGGAAAAAAAAAACAACCTATGTGGACTATGTAAATGTATGCGTGTGCGTGTGACGCACGTTATACCTGCAGCACTTGACCCCGTGGCACACGCTTCTCCTCACCCTCTAAATTAAAAGGGAAAGAATGAATGCTACCGGCAACTGCAGCCCAGACTATGAGGAGCCGGGGGCTCTACCGAATGCCCTTTGTCCGCACTGTGTGCTTTCCTTCTTGTGCCTGTACTTTGGATTGCAATGAAAGGACGCGGAGTCTTTAGTTGCTCTGCTACTTGCAATATTGCTTCCCGCATGAGAAAGAGATGCGAGGACAGATAAGGGCGAGAGAAAGAGAAGGGTAAAAAATACAGCTAACAATTACCCCGCCAGCAGCCAGTGCGTCATCAACAGATCGGTGGTTAGACGTGCGTGTCGCGCTAGGGCGGCAGGACGTTAGCAAAATTTGTAATCCTTTTAAGCAGTGAGCACAGAGAGCAGGATGACAAAAGCTACGAAACACCTTAGCAATTACCGCTACATGATAACAGCTTAGGCCACTTAGTTGGGTTATGATGGGAGCCGTCTTGTGGATGAGGGCGTACCTGGAGCTCCCACTGGCCACACACAACAGAACCGCTATCACACGCCGCCGCCGACACCACCATCACCTCAACCCCACGCCCCAGTACAAGAAGAGAATCCGAAGACAACGGTAGGTGAGTCGTCCAGCCACCTCCAGTGGTGGCCGCCGCATCAATACAACGGGTTAGCGTCGACACCGCCTCCTTATTCGCGTCGTGAATAGAACCAGACGTCCAAAAAACAAGAACTGCGGGCATAGGCGCAGACAAGCAGCAGGTGAGCCATCTGACAAAACCAGTATCTATGGGAGCACATCCTGAGACCTCCTTCTGGCCGTGATCCACAATTTGCACCACCAACGGACCACAGGGACTCCACATGGTGGCACATGCGCCCATCGCTGAACCGGACCAGCCGCCACAACTCGCGGCACAACTAAAGAATCCATCCTCAGTAAAACAGAAGTGCCCAGGCTCGTGTGTCATTCCTGGGCATGCACCGTCCGCCAGCACACAGACCGGGCCACGACGCCCCGACCAAAATCCATGTAGCCGCGGTCCCGCGGCCGTAAAGATTCTATGAGGAAGACCACTCGCCGAGGAGAAAGTGCATTCCCAGTCCTCGCAGTGAAACTCGGGTAACAGTAGTGCAGTGGGATGCGATGAACCACGTAACCGCCTACAAAGGAAAGATTGTTGCACAGCGCAGTCTTTGGCTCCGTCATTCCCCAATATCAGCAACCTGGTCTCAGGAAACAAGAGAGACGGGAACAGGGTGTGATAAGTGAGCTCTGGCTCAGCTAAACCACACTCCATAATGAGCAAGTACGCAATCACGGTCAAAAAGCATCCCACACGGGGCATCTCAGCTTCACTTCTCACAAAGAGATACTGATAATCGACCGTCGTGCTGTACCCAGCGTAAGTGAGAAGTAACCTCTGTACTGCGCTGTGTAGGGATGACGCGGGCTCAAACAGGTCACATGGTCTCCCATTGAAGCGCCAGCGGGCGAGTAACACGCGATAAGTCTCCAACAGGACCTCGTGACGCTCATTTGAGCTTACCTCCGCTACGCCGTCCAAAAACTGAATTACCTCAGCCAGCAAGCTCCGGCAGTGCCCATTGTGCTCGAGGCGGCGCTGTTTTCTCGGTGGCATAAGACCCGGCACTTCCCTATCATGCTTCCCGGCTTCACTCCCGTGAGCTGAAGGCAGCAAAGTAGTCCGACTGTAGCTCGAGTGGTTGACGAGGTCCATTAAAGCAATCCACTCGGGGCAGGCACACCACGCCGCCGCCACTTAAAAGATGGATGCAATAAGGCAAATCTCTTCTGCCCGGGCCCAATCCACCTCCGAGTCAGCTGTTCAAGCAGACAATATTGTAAATTGTGAAAATAGTCATGGAGAAAAAAACAGACAAAGTGAGAAAGTGGTGCGTATAGTACAAGTACAATGCGCGACAAGAAGAGAACAAGGTGCAGGACTGAAAACGCATTAACAGATGGTGAAGGAAGAAGAGCAACAAGGTAAGTGCATGTGCGTCATTCACTGAAACACAATGTCTCTCACCCGTCCCATCGCCTCCACAGTTTTCCCTCGAAAGTACAAGGGACACATAACTGGCAAAAGGAACGCCCAAAAACAACCATTTCACGAGCAGGGGGAGGTCAAGTCAATTTCTAGTAATTGGCGATGAGGGAAGGGTTATGGCTAGGGAGCACGCATCAGGGCAGGCAGCGAATCACAACATCGCCCTCAGAACAGCCGCCCAACAACTTCAGTCATACGTCTACCCACCAAAACGACGAGCAGTGATGCCTACCCACAAATAACTTCACACAAACACACACGCACGCAACGCCTTTTGCTTCCTTCTTACTTCATTCACTCGATCTTTCTCTCTCTCTCTCTCTCTCTCTCTTTCTCTCCTTTCATTCTCTCTAAAGTTGTATCGCCTTCTATTCTCTGTTGTTCGATTGCCCAGCGTACACCCAAATATCTGCACGCAAGTGTTTGTATTCGCGTGAAAAAAAAAAGAAAATAAAAGAAAAAAGTGAAGGTGTAGGGCGTGGGAAGAAAAAAGAAACTTAAACGCATAGCATCCAAACATCGCGCTTACATACATGCACCCTAGCACATCTCTACATGACAGAAGAAACACCCAACCAACCAGCACAGAGTAGGCCTGTCCTACCCGCCGTTACTAACATCAGGGGGTGGGGTGCGAGGAAATGCACACCTCGAAAAGTCCGCGTACCAAGTTCCCGGTATTCGCTGCAGAGAAGCAAAGGAAGCGGGACAAGGCAGAACATTGCCAGTGGGGGAGTGGGTCAGGGGCGACACCAGACGTCCCCGCACGCACAAAATGGTTCCCCTCCTAGTGTTGCTGAACCTGCTGGACGTGATAGCTCTCTATTTTTTCCAGGAATGTTTGTGCGTACTGTGGTGAGTAGTACTGAACAATCTCAGGTGGATAACAGTTGTTGATACTCTGAATGTACTCGGCCAACTTTGATCCGGGCTCGGGGCGGATGCGCTGCACCGTTGCAAGACCACGATTCGCTACAAACTCTCGCTTTGCCGCAATGTCAGTCGGAAGCACCTTTGCGAACTGACCGCAAACGTATTTAAGGACATTCTGTGGTGCATCTGGATGCAATAGCGGTTCAAGAGCAGGCAGTTGAACGCAGCGCTGAATTATGTTTTTGAGCGCTCGTTTGCTCTTCATGCGGAGATCGTCCGAGCTGTCAGCATGAAGATAAAAGTCCAGTAATCTTGGCAACACATTACAATCCGCGACAGCCTTCGCGTGGTCCGCGCTGTGGCGGCCAATCTGGCCGAGGGACCAGGAGGCCGCCGCCTTGATGTGATCCTCCTGCTCCTTCTCAAGAGCGTTCGCCAGGGGTTCGATCCCGTGAGAAACAATAACTGCAAGCGCCAGGGTCTCAGAAAAGGCAGAAATATAACCAAGCGTCATGATACCAGGCAGACGCGCACTGCCACGCGACTCACTCGTGTAATCAACCAGCGCCCCCACGCCACCAGCGTTCACAATGAGTTGCGCGAGCTCAGGGGTGTGCTTCGCCACCTCACGAATGCACGTGGCGGCGTTCTTGCGCACCACCTCGTCGCTATCCTTCAGTAATGTAAAGATGCGAGGAAATATCTCACCCTCAACAACCAACTCAGCGAGCTCCACGCTGTGCTTAGCAATCTGAGCGAGACATTGGCACACCTGGCGCTTTAGCTTTCCATCACTGCTGCCGATCAGTGGCGCAAGGTGTGTCACAGCGTCCTGATCAACAACTGCCTGCGCCAGCTCAGGTAGATGTTTTGTGATATCAGCAAGCGTCGAAGCAGCTGTACGCTTTAGTGACAACTCCGGTTCCTGCACGCAAAGGACAAGGGGTGGGATGGCACCCTTATCGACCACCTCCTGTGCAAGCTGGGCATTGTGTCGCGCCACGTAACCCAGTGCCCAGGCCGCACTCTCCTTCACGGTTGGGTCAAACTCCTCCAGACATCCCACCAGTGCTTCCACCGCATGACTGCTAACAACTGCCTGTGCAAGTTGTGCATTATGTCGCGCCACACTCCGCAGAACAAAAGCCGCGGACTTCTTGTAGAATCGGCTTTGATCTCCAAGTGAATACACAAGCTGAGCGAGTATATCACCGGACACGACGCTCTCCGCAAGTTCCTCATTGTAGTTCGCCAGGCGACCCAGCGCAAGAGCAGCAGACTGCTGGATGGACGGCACATTGTCTAGCAAAAGCGGCCGGAGAAGCTGCATTACCCCAGCCTGTTGTAGTGCATCGATGTGCTGTGGCTTGGAGGCAAGGTCCGCCACTGTCTGCACAAACTTGACACGCGCCCTTTGGTACTCTTCGAATACCTGAATGATCTGTCTGCTGGGCATCACGTAGCGCACAAAAGGGAGGCTCCAAGTATTTGAATGCCGTGCTCAAAAACGTGAAAAGAAAGAAGACAAATGAAAAAAGAAAGAAAAACACCCACAGTGCGTACTTTATAGCCCGTAGATGCTGACCTTCAACGCTCACTGGCTGCAATGCGCACCAACACTTAAATATTCGGACGCTCACTACTCCCCCTAACTATCTACACCTTACTCTAAGTCAACAATAAGTCTTCTGCTACCTTCCCTTGCGCGTGCCTTTTATTGCAGTACGACTTGCCACCCCGAGTCAAAGGAGAAAAAGGCAGGCAAAAACAGTAGCCTGGATCAGTGCGAAGGCATTGCAACCTTCAACAGAGAAAAAGGAAAATAAAAACCTGAAACTAAACGAGGACAGGGGCTATGATAACTAGCTTTCAAATTTTACTTGGGTGGTGGGGTGGTGCTTGAGGAGTCACACGCAGCCGCGACCATGAGCTGCCGCTCGGTGGCAAGCAGGCGCTCATTCAAGAGAAGAACCTCCGCCTCGTTTTTGCACGCCGCAGCAACCATCTTCGCCTTCAGACGCATGACCGTCAGTTTCATGTCCGCATTCTCATCTTCCATGTCCTTGTCGCGTTCCACTTTCGAATCCAACATCTGCCTGTACTGGGCCTCCAGCTTCCGGACTCGCAGCAGAACAAGTTGTAAGCTTAACACGTCGTTACTACTACAATGTTCCCTCGACTTATCCTCGTGTGCACGCGGAACGCCACCGCGTTTGGCTGCAACGCCACTACAACGCACATTGCCGGGTCGGTGTCCCTCAGGACGAGCGCTAGAAGCCCCCGCCTCAAGCTCTGCTATGCGCTGAAGGAGTTGCTGATTCTTCGCATACAGACGCCGTGCAACACGATCAGCTAGCTCCAGCTGCCTACACACATCTCTGTCCCCAAGTTGTGTCGCTCCTGTTTCCTCACGCCCGGTAGAGGCACTCCTGCCTTCACTAAATGCACGAGCTGTAGCAATTATGCTACCACTCTGCTCATCCACTGCAAGCGAGCCTCTCAACGAGGCAAACAACTGCAATGCCTCCGTCGCCTTGTCGGGTGGCATTCTTCGGCTATCCGCCTTCTGCGTGGCGCTGTGGACCTAAACGAAACAGCAGGACGAAACCTTCGCTTGTGAAAAGACAACGGCGAACAGAGCAAGAAGTAACATTACAACAAGCGAGCGTTGCACCTCTGGGGACAGAAATTTTGACACTGCCCGATATCGCAATGGGGCCAACCTCCCCCACCCCACAGCAGGGAGTAGGAGCGACACAGTCGGGTTGAAGGAACACCAACCAAAGCGCGACCCCAGCAAGAATCTTCTTAGAACAGATGGGCAGTGGAAAAGTAACGGCACACAAGATGTCCCATTGCCAAACCAGGACAGTTGTGCTGCAGGAGGAGTGGGCATGGCAAGTCGCGCAACCACACGCACACCCGCGATCCACATTTTTCCCAATCTCACCCCCTCCCCTCCATTGTTCCTCCACACTCCATGCCACTCCTTCCTCTTGCGAACCCACACGCTAAACAGAGGGCATGGGCATCCCGAATGGGTCGCAAACTTTGATTTCGTTTTTGTTTTTGTTGCTTATTCCTTCAAAACACATATATAATAAGAACAAAATATAAAAGTACCAGCAGCAACAACCACGAGAACGCATCCTCATTCATCACCTTCCCCTGCCCATTCCCCAAACATCCTTACAAATTCCCTACCGCACGAGCTTCACCCCACACAGAACTACATACCCCTAGTGGCCAGCGTTGTGCGGGGCAGAGCAAAGGGGGGGGAAAGGCCGAAAAACTGACCACAAGTGTTGAATAGCAATGAAGGTGAAACGACGATTGCGTGGCGTGTAGAAGGGAACTGAAGTGAGAGAATGTTTAGCGTTTTAGTCCTGTCACTTCCGTGGTAGGAACAACAGGACTGATAAAGGGAGGGATAAAATAAAACGACGCGCAGGAGACACCTCGATACCCCGTGGGAGCCAAGAGCAGACACGCATGACAAACGGTAATGCACGCATGTACATGGAGGAGTTTAGTACGGAGAAACCGTACACAGGAGGCAGTAGATGCGCTCTCGTCGCCTTGGTTTTATTTTCCCCCGATTAACATGGCGGCGTAAAAATGAAAAGAAGAAGATAGAAAAGCTTATAAGAGAAAAAGCAGAGAAAATATAACTGTGCAAAGTGTGCTCTCATGCTTGTGTGTGGGGCGACAGCCGTGGCCCTGTGACCGCAGCAGTTGCCCGGGGAGGGAGGGGAAGGAGGAGGGCTGAAGGTCATTGTGATCTCTGTAGCCCAGCCCCCACACAGCACTTCCGGTTTCGGATCCTAAAAGATGGGTGAAGCCGCGATAACAAGGCAATAGGGGTCAATCGCAGCTCGGTGGTGGGTAGAGGGGCATTTGCGAAGAGTGGTGCCGCCCTCTAGTCACCTTTCACGCGAGTGGTGTGTGGAGTTTCCCTCCAAAAAGTCAGTTTAAAGGAGCAAATACTGGCAAAACAAGAAAATAAAAGAAAAGAAAGGTGAAATGAAGTGAGGTGGTGGTGTAAGAGGGAGCGAGAGCGCGTAAAAAAAGAAAAAGAAAGGCGCGATGAAATCACGCGATGGGAGAGGGGGGAAAAGTACGAATGGATTCGAAAGGTGGAGGAACAAAACGTTTAATCTAAATTTCTTCTCCCTTTTCTCTTTATAATTATTCTTTTGGTCGCCTGCAGCGATGAATACTTCTTGGGGGGAGAAAGGGAGGAGCATGAGAACAACCTGAGGGGTATATTGCGACGAGCAGCGCCCGGGAGTACTGTGCTGCGTGAGAAGGAACAGAGATGAAGTGGGAAAGCGTGGCAAGCCGCCCCACAGCCACACTCCGTCCCCAACACTTCGGCTCGGTTCATCCCTTCCCTTCCCATCCCGCTCACACCTCACCTCTAGTCTAGTCTAGTACACCCCGTTTGTCAACCCCCCGCCCCACAGCATCGCCCATCTCCCACAGCGCATACCAACATGTGAGGGTAAGCGCGTGCATATATGTCAATATAAATATACATTCCAGTGAACGCAGACCATGTGCCATCTCTTCCTCATTCGGACACTGTTTTTTTTATTTTTATTTTATTTTTTTTTCTTTTTTTGCCATTGTTCCTGTTGTTGTTTCCTTTTTCACTCACTGTACCTCTCTCACATTGTCTACTTTGTTTGTTCCTTTATTCATTCATTCAGAAACAATTAATCACCCCATTCTTCATATCCAATATCCGAACTCTAAAAACCAATTACACATAGCGAATAGCAACCAGACGCAAGCCGGAAGAAGAACAATAACAATAACAAACGGAAATGGATTGAAGTGTCCTTCCCGTACACAAAGTGTGAGGAAAGCACAGCGAGAGAGTGAGAGTGAGTGAGTGAGAGAGAGAGAGAGAAAGGAGGGAAGGAAGCGATGGAGGAAGAAGTCAGCGGGAGATTAGTCTGTTAACATGGCGAGGATAAGAAGGAAAAAGAAAAAGGCCTCATATTTTTCAGCGGCCAGACAACACTCCATTATAATCGTAACAATAATGATGATCAATAATCAGTCACATTATTTCTATTATCATAATTAGTACTTTCTTTCTTTCTTTTTTTTTTTTTTCTTCCTTCCTTAAGCGCTGTGGCTGCTGCGTTATTTTTCCACTTCGACCTCTCTTTGCATCTCTTACTTTCTCTTCTTTTCCTATCATTTTGTCTCTCCTCCACTCACTAGTTATTATCACTATTATTATTAATGTCACTTCTCCCCACCCCCCTCTCGTGTGTGTTTTGTTATTATTGTCGTCGCATTATTATTAATGTTATTATTGTTACGTGGCTGTATGGCGTTTATCTTTTCGCCTGCGATCGCATGGGAAAGAACAACAACAACCACAAAGAAAAGAAAAGAAAAAAAAAAAAAAATTTGCGTTTACCTCCAGCTATGGTGGTTTTACACCCATTTCGAGCACGTTTAAGTGTCTTTTGTTGGCCTCACTCATCATCGTCGCTGTGAAGCCCTTTGCTTTGAGTCCCCCCCCTCCCACTAAAAAAGAAAAGAATCGAGCAAAGCAAATTGGAGAAACAGAAGCAAACGAAAAATACGTATAAAATAAAAATGTACAGGTTTGAGAAGTAGAACAAAAACCAGGACAATGCCGTGGCCGCCGCCAAATAGGTGAACAAAATAGATCACGCCGCTCGTGCCGTACTTGGCACCCCCGACTTCCTTTTGACTTTACAGCCCCACCGCCACACCACACCCGCGAATTCGACGCCCTCAAAACACCACGGCGGGGAAGTGTGAGGGAAAAATAGCACTTGCTCGTGTCAGTAGCGAGCAGTGTTGCTTCAGTGTTAATATTTACGATTGCCGGCTGAAAAACGCTTCCTCCCTCCCTTCTTTTTCCCCTTTATACTTTTGATTTTATTTGCGTTTTTGGTCCTGTGTCTCAGGCACCAGGGGGAAATGAACATAAATACACCGCCCCCACCCCTGCTCTCAACAGTGTTACCCGTAAGAACTTATGTCCATGTAAAAACCGGCATATTACGCCTGCGGATATTGCTGTGTTACATGTTGGCGGCTGTACTGGCGATGTGCCTGCTTCTGCTGGGGATGGCGTCCGAGGGACTGCTTGTATCGCTGATGCTGCTGTGAACCTCCACATGCCACACCACTTGAGTGCAGTGCCCTCTGTCCGGATGACATTTGGGCACGCAGTTTAGCCTCTATCCGCGTGGCGTACTGGCTAGAGAGAAGTGCAGGGCGTAGCCGCTCGTAAATGCGCCTCAACTCTACGGGGCTATGCGTGTGCTCAATGATGCTCTGTACGACGAAGTTGCCATAGCCATCCTGAACCAACTGCTGCAATGCGGCTGGGTTGTATACCAGTTCGTTCATCACCATCTGTCGCACATCTGGCATGTCACCACATATCTTCATAACCTTCTCAACTGCGTTGCTGCCGTATTTGTTGCAACTCATGTTGAGCAGCTTGCCGTTGAAGTACTTCATCACGTAATGCGCTGCAATCTTGCCACTGTGTTCAAGGGCACATTGCACAAAGTAATTCCCGAACGGATCAAGGGCAATGTGCGAGAAGATAGGAAGGAGCGGTGCAATCATCTGAGCCTTCTGTGTCGGGCTACACTGCTCAAAGACACGCATGAGCGAGATGCAGCCCTGTTGAGTGGCGGCTAGGTACTGTGCATTGGAGGTAAGGACATCCACGATGGGCTGCAAATCAATCCGCGGTCGCTCAAAGAGAGTTTGTAGAATGCGGCGCGTGTGCTGAGAAACCGTACAGAGATTCAGTACGAGTGTTTCCGTAAAGGAAGAAACAATTTGAGCTGTCTGCTCCGCATTCATGTAGTCACAAAGAGCGCGCAACACATGACAACCATGTTGATCGAGTGCCGCCCTCTCCACGTCAGCAGCGATCTCTTGCACCATGGTGTCAATCACCATGGCATCCTGGGTAAGCATAGATTCAAGGAGAAGAGCGCGACCATCTGCGCTACACGCCAAATCCAGCACGCGACCAGCGCACTTGCAGTGGAACTCCTCAGCCGCGTCGACAGGGGCGGTCACAATCGGGGTCGTTGTAGTGGGATCCCTGTAGACTCGCGTGGGCGCACGAACGGGAGCAGCGGGGACGGACGATGATGCGGACAGAGCTGGCTCCTGTGAAGTGAGACTGGGCCTTGACTGCCGATGTGACCCAGTTGACATTGCCGAAGAAATGGCCCCAGAATGTGAAGCAGCGAGTGACGAGTGCTCCTGGTGGTTAAACTGGTGAGGATGGGAATGCACATGTTGAACGTGATGATGATGATGATGGTGGTGGTGGTGGTGGTGGTGATGACGGTGCGACGGAGCCGTGCGCATATCTGTCACATGTGTCGGTGCATAAATGCCCGCTGCTGGCGGTTGTGCTGTGCCACATCCCCCTCGTGACACGTGCGGGGCACAGCACGCTTGGTACGATGTACACGCAGAACACGAGCACGTGGAATAGTTCGCCTCCATGAGCCCCGGAGCATGCGGATTGTCTCGCACTATGGCACCAGACCCCATCCCCACTGGCGCAGACGCGTGATACATATACATCTGAGAGGGATGCACATACATATCCGGTTCAGTCTGTGTGGCACTAGAATATCGCTTTGGAGACGTGTTAGCGGACGCATCGACAGTAGCGGGTGGAGTGGCACCATCCGCCACAGGTGTGGACGAGGCACCCTTGCTGCCAGCGCCTCGGAGTTTTGCCGCACTTGATGTGGTGTTCTTGCCGCCAGCGACTGGCTTGGTTCGATTCACGTCGCGAACCTCCATCGGTAGTAACTGTTTAACTCCTCCTGTTTAGCTCCTGTGGATGACTCAGTTGCCGCACGCCCCAGAGAGGAACGAATAGGTCGCACAGTGGAAAACAAGAACAAAAAACCAACGTGAAAGGAGAACGAGAAAAATTGCCAGCTCTCCTCTAACTACTTCTAATCCAATACACCAATCCCTTCTTCAGCTTTTTTGTCCTGTCCTCTCTTGCTTTGCTTGTTTATTTACTTCCCTTGCCTTTTTGACCTGCCTCACTCCGGGCTCTCCCTTTTCTCTTTCCTTTTTAAAAAGAAGAGATAAATTACACAAATATAGAAAAAACACTCCTTCCTTTGAAATGCAGGAAGGAAATAACTCTAAGATCTTTTTAGGGTGAATGTGAGTGTTTAACACACTGCTATCTTTTGAGTAGTCACCAACGCCCAACAGAAGCGAACAACAGGGATAGTTGTTCAACGTCGTGTTCTTCCGTGGTGACGGGGTATGATGATGAGGCTGTTGCTGTCTTCTCGCCTCACAACCTTGCTGTGGTTTAGTCTTTTTTTTTTTTGCCTTCTTTTCTCTTTGCTCTCTTTCCTTCACAAATGGGCAACGGAAACAAGGGCGAAAGTGGGGAGGAAGATGAGGTGAATGACGCAAGTCGATGCGACAATGTGGAAATGCAAGCCAAAGCTCAGAGATGAGGAAGGACACAACGCGTTCCCTAACACACACACTACAGATGGGCACCACCACACCCAGCTGCCTCCCTTCAGTGAAGCGCTCGCGAGGGCCTGAAGCTCGCCAGCGACCACATGGCAAATGTCGTGCTGTGAAGTGCTGTGCAGTTGCCACTGCTCCCCGCGCTCACCCCACAAGCAATGCCATCTCATTATTAAAGGAGTAGGAATGTGAAGGAAAGGAGAAGAGGGGAAAGCGGCATTGAGGCATACCCAGAGCCATACCACCTACACACCTTTCAGTAGTAGCTCATCACACTCAGCAATAACCGCCTGGCAAATGTGAACGCCTGCCTGCAGCATGGCGCTCAGGTCTGGCATACTTACGCCAATCGCTGAAGGTGGCATCGATGCCGGATCCGGTGTGCTCTCCCTCTTCTCTTCACCATGCCCCCGCTGCCCCTCTTTTCCAAGACGCCACGCGTTCCCGCGACGAGAAGGGAGCTGTTGAAATTGCGTATGCCACACCTGGCCAGGAGCATTTACGGCAACAAGCAACTGCTGCGGCAGCGCCAGCTCCTCCAACCGAGTGGGGTCGACAACGTAGTGGCGCGTGGGTGAAACAAGCATCATAGCAACAACAGGTAGCTGTGACCAGTCCATAGGACGACTGTACGGTCGGCTGTGATCCACCTCCAGTGAGAAACCTGAGGAGGCTTCGTGCAAAGTCACACTCGGGAGCTTGATCGTTTTCAGCGCCGCATGGACGGCTATCGAAACAGCAGCCGGAAGGTTGCCGCCATTTCCTTGGAGGATGTGCACATCCACGTCGATTCGGAAGGCATAGCCACCGCCTACATACAACTGTTCGCCAGGGAAGCCACGACGACCGACGCCAGTACTATCGGAACCACGCGCTCTTGGCGATGCGTCCCTCTCGCTCGCATCCCCAAGACGGGCTTCACCCACTGTCGCCATACAGCCAGAGTTCGTAGCTTCGTCAGCCAGTAACTCCACTTCCGCGACCCCCAATTGTTGCTCTTGCGCAGTGACGCCCTCAGCACCAAAGGCGTGGCGGATTGTCAGGGCAAGGCGGGAAAGGAAGGCCTGACGGTAACGACCGGTGCCGTTACGAAGAGCACGGGCGTAGTAGTCCACAACAGCAGGAACAGCATCAATACTCACAAAAAGCGGCCCGCGCAATGAGGGCACCCCTTTCTTCTCCAAATTGTGCAAACTATCTGGGTCGGTGTTCAACTCCACAACGGAGGGTGTCGCCGCTGCCACAATGGTGGTACCGTCGCAATGCACCTCAACACTACTTCCCCCGTAGTAACCCGCGTCATTGCCTCGAGTGGAAGTCACGCTAAAGGGACGACGCTGTGTCAGTGCCCGACCATCACTACGGACGCCGTTCGCAATACCGTCCTGCACCGAGCGTATCTCCAACTCGCTGACCGCGGGCGCGAACTGCATGCCAGACCTCCTGAAACTACATTGTCCCGACGTAAGATTGTTAAACGCCACAAGACAACAGGAAAACGGTTAGCGGCAAAAAAAAAAAAAAAAGGGAGGGGGTGTGAGGTACGAAGAGCGCTCATTGAAACCGAAACGACGGCAATCGTCCCCCGTCAACGGCAAAGCGTGCACATGTGAACTACTCTGATGTGTGACGAAGGGTGATGGTGCTTGTACCAGGACTGTCTGGTGCCCAGAGAGGAGGCTGTCCACTTGGATGCGGGAAACCCACAGTGATGGAAAAGGCACACACCGATATGAAGTGCGGCATATCCCCCACACCAGCGCCCCCTTCCGTGTACAAAAGAAAAGCGGCCCTCGTTAAAAATGAAAATAAACACAAACACAGTGAACGACCACGGGCACTTAAGTGGGAAATCGCCTTGACCCGTCGCCGCCTATTTTATTCCGTATTGAGAAATGTCGCTTTCTCCGGCTTATCTCCATTCATGGCTCCAGTATGTTGACCTCGCTGTCGCTCCCTCTCCCTCTTATACACACACACGCACGCGCGCGCAAAGAACGACACAAATACATCCCTATTTGCTCGTTTGAATGGCAGAACTTCTTGTTCAACACATACTTCGATTTATTTATTTGTTATCACCCGTGCAAACACAACAACAGCAGCACACACAAACACACACTAAAAAAGTTGCTGAGCCATTCCTCTTAGATAAAGGAAAAATGAGACGAAAGGCCCCTCATGTGCATCCCAAACCGCTCGCGCGCGCACGCCAGTTCTACCCTACTGGGGAGCCATTTTTAGCTGTTTTGAGCTTCTCGCCAATGCTGTAGGCAATGGACTGCGTGTTGGAACGAACGCGAACTACACCGCTAATTTCTCCCCGCCCATCACGCTCTAGCGAAACACATGCCAGCGCATCCTCACCAAAGGCCGTCCGGGCATACAAGCTGCACGAGAGGTAACTATGGTCCTCCGCTTCACCCTCCACTGAGGGAAGACCCTGTTGACTCTCGTCGTCGGCCTCAAAGCACGACTCCACCACCTGCATGTTCGTCTGCTGCACAACGTAGTCCACATAATCCTGGAGATCAATCTTGTTAGTATTCACCGAAATGGTGCTTTCCCAGTCGAATGTCCCCCACTTCTCACGGAACTCTACCATACTACACTTCATCGGTTTTATGTAATCCATTATATCCACCTGAATGTCGTTCAAGACGCAGGAGTGCTCGCCATCAGGGCCATCATAGTGAACATTGGCATGTATTACACCCGTCTCTGCAGAGTTTACCTTGAAAGCGGTCCGCATTCTGACACTGCCTTGCGGCTGAAGCGTGAACATCTGTGGCCGCTCACACAGCTTCATACCGCCTAGTGACGTCACCTCGACGGCCACGTCTCGCAGCGTGAAGTTAGTACAATTCAAAAGATACCATTCTACTGAAATATCAAACTGATGCACGGCCACTGTTGCCTCGCAGTAGACCGGATCACAGAAACCTGAGAGAGGAACCGTCTTCTCCAGATACTTTAAAAACTCCTCCGACTTCTCAATAGATGTGTTCGCCACGGCGGATGCCAAATCATCATTAGCTTCCAGCTCTAGCAGAGAATCCTTTCCTTGACTCAGCTGCGAGAACATGACGGGCGCATCAACACCACAGACTGTTGCGTTTTGCTCAGCTCCGCGATCGTCACCCTCAGCAGTATCTAATCCCCCGACTAGTGCACTGGGTGCCTTCTCAGAATCCTCCAGATAAGTAGAGAGGAACGAAAGCTCCGGAGATGCGATGATGAGTGTGGCCATGCGCATATGTTCATGAGAATCATCATCAATCGGTCTGGTAGCGTCCCGGGCGGTACCGTAGCGAATTATCTCTTCAATCAGCGCCAAGGCATCCCCTTTTATACTCTTTTTGATATCTTCGTCGGCGCAGTCACTATGGCTGCAGAACAAACGGATGACGAGCTTTGAGAGAGCAACAGCCAATGCCGAGGCCACAAAATACTTACCCTCCGTGATGAGCGACCGTAATCTGCTAGTAGTTTCCACACACTCATTGCAAGCACCAAGGGACGCCGCTGAAACGGGCACATAAGAGGTGGCGTACGTGCCGTCTTCCCGCACGGACGTCACAACCTGCATAGCTGGGGCTATCTGTTCAGGCACGCTTCCGACCGACGATGCGGTGGTGGCTGCGGGTGGAGTCAATGGAAACGGTTCAAGAGCCTTCTTAAGAAGTGCCACGACCTCAACCACCTCATTCAATGATGACACGTAAGTACCAAAGAGCCAGAGCACTGTTCGAAGCACCTTTGGGGAACTGATTGCGTGGAATATGCCCATCAGCTGCTTCAGCGCCTCCGCGCGCAGAGAGGGCTGCAACTGCAGAACTTCCCTAATAAGACATATGGCGTCGCCCGATCCATCGGATGGATCAGTGACATATTCCATCAACATGGGGATCACAAGAGGTGCAACGCGGACATGACGGACTACAGACACACGGATGGCACGTATCAGCAGCTGCTTGTACTCCCGTGCAGCGCCCTGGTCTGTAAAGTCGGCCACACCATTCGAGCGGGCCAGCTCCTTCTTTATCGCTTGAAGAAACACCTCAACATTCTTACTCGACACCAGACCAGTGGCCAGTGTCACGATCCTCCTACGAATCTCTATTGTGTCACTCGTCAACGCGCTCATTATGTCCAGCAAAGAGTCCTCCAAAACGCTTCTAAACTTTGTCCGCATCGCATCCAACTGATCCACGACAATTAACCGAACAGTGCTGTCAGATTGCGTCTTCAACAAATCAATAAACGTTAATGCCGCTTGACGGATAGCCGTGGGAGAAGAAGAAATACTCAGCAAAGTGGAGGCGCACTGGTAGCGAACGGCTGAATCGGTTGATCGCAAGATATTAAAAAGTAAAGAAACGAACTGGGGACGGTTATAGGGGTTAGAACGCATCATCAGCTTGACAAAATTAACAACCGACATTTGAAAAACGGCACAGGAGCCAGACACATCAGTCACATCACCACAATCCATAAGAAATCGCATCGCGCGGTCCGGGCAACATTCCACGAGCATCTCGAACGCGTTTCTACGGGCGGAAACGTCGTTTTCATCCGCAATAAACTTCATAACAAGATCAGGTGCATCAGGAAGAAGATCGGGAAATTTGCTATAAATGCAGTGCACAGCGAGAACTGCACTTCGACGCACGTAAGTTACACGGTGCGACAAATTTTGCACCACAGAAGAAACCAACGGCTCCAACAATTCTCTTTCCTTCACGCGGCACAGAAAGCGCAGCGTCAGACCACGAACATATTCATTCGGATGAAGTAAATCCTCACGCAAAAAGGAACAGATAAGAATCAATTCACTCAAAAGTTTACCGTCCGAATCGGTTTTGTCGACAACTTCCCAGAAATAAAGAAGCAATCGTTTAATATAATGATCATCCAACGGAGTAACATATTTAATAACAGTCATAATCATATGATTCTGTGAATCGCCATTCATATGCAGACGAATAAGGGTCTCCAAAGCAGTAGCACGCGACGACATATCGCCATTTTCCAACGCCAATTTCAAATCACGGGAATTCAAAGAACCATCAGCGCAACCCACAAGAAACATACACGAAGAGTCAGAAAAAGAAGACATCAGCAAACAAACACACTAAAAAGAAAAAGAAAAAGAAAAGATTCGGAAAAGAAAAGAAAAGAAAAGCGAGCAGCACCGGCGAGCAGCGGCCAGTGGCCAGTGACAGGGGAGGCGGCGGCGGTGGGGAAGCGCGGTGTGTCATACATGGCCTGAACAAAGAAAAAAGAAACAACCCCATGGAAAAAAAGAAAAAAGGGAACAAAAAAGAAAAGAAAAGAAAAGAAAGGGGAGGTGGGGAAGTGGGCGTCGTCTAGTACTGCTCCTCCTCGTCGAACTCGCCCTCCTCCTCGATCGTGGCGTCCTGGTACTGCTGGTACTCGGACACGAGATCGTTCATGTTGGACTCTGCCTCGGTGAACTCCATCTCGTCCATGCCCTCACCCGTGTACCAATGCAAGAACGCCTTGCGGCGGAACATGGCAGTGAACTGCTCGCCCACGCGGCGGAACATCTCCTGGATGCAGGTGTTGTTGCCGATGAAGGTGACAGCCATCTTGAGGCCCTTGGGCGGGATGTCGCAGACAGAGGACTTGATGTTGTTCGGGATCCACTCGATGAAGTAGGACGAGTTCTTGTTCTGCACGTTGAGCATCTGCTCGTCGACCTCCTTTGTCGACATGCGGCCGCGGAAGAGCGCGGACGCCGTCAGGTAGCGGCCGTGGCGTGGGTCGGCGGCCTGCATCATGTTCTTGGCGTCGAACATCTGCTGCGTCAGCTCGGGCACCGACAGGCCGCGGTACTGCTGCGAGCCACGGCTCGTGAGCGGGGCGAAGCCCATCATGAAGAAGTGCAGACGCGGGAAGGGCACCAGGTTCACCGCCAGCTTGCGCAGGTCCGAGTTGAGCTGACCGGGGAAGCGCAGGCAGCACGTCACACCGGACACCACTGCAGACACGAGGTGGTTCAGGTCGCCGAACGTGGGCGTTGTCAGCTTGAGCGTGCGGAAGCAAATGTCGTACAGGGCCTCGTTGTCGATGCACATGGACTCGTCCGAGTTCTCCACCAGCTGGTGCACGGACAGCGTCGTGTTGTATGGCTCGACGACCGTGTCAGACACCTTGGGCGACGGGATGATGGAGAAGGTCATCATGATACGGTCGGGGTACTGCTCGCGCAGCTTGGAGATGAGCAGCGTGCCCATGCCAGAGCCCGTGCCACCGCCGAGCGAGTGGCAGATCTGGAAGCCCTGCAGGCAGTCGCAGCTCTCCGCCTCCTTGCAGCACACGTCCAGCACAGAGTCGATGAGCTCCGCACCCTCCGTGTAGTGGCCCTTCGCCCAGTTGTTGCCGGCGCCGGACTGGCCAAAGATGAAGTTGTCCGGGCGGAAGATCTGGCCGTAGGGCCCGGCGCGCACGGAGTCCATCGTGCCGGGCTCCAGGTCGATCAGCACGGAGCGGGGCACGTAGCGGCCGCCCGTCGCCTCATCAAAGTACACGTTGATGCGCTCCAGCTGCAGGTCCGAGTCACCCTGGTACGTGCCTGTGGGGTCCACACCGTGCTCGTCGCTGATCACTTCCCAGAACTTGGAGCCGATCTGGTTGCCGCACTGGCCCGCCTGAACACAAACAATCTCACGCATATTCGCTTGGGTTTTCTTGGTGGTTAGATCTCAATGGATGCTTTGTGAATGCACTTGCTTTTCTGGGGCCGCGTTTGCGGACACGGGCGCAGGTGCGGCGGGACGGGACGGGACGGGGGACAAGGAAAGGAGGGAAGAGAAGGGAATGGTGGGAAATTGGAGGGGGGTGTGGGGCGCGCAGGGCAAATGAGGCAATGTCACACACGTGGCTGTGCACACGCGCATGCCGCTGCTGTCCGCCAGGGGACGCGCGGGAAGGCGGGAGTCATGAACCGAAGTGTGGAACAAACAGGAGAAAGAGCATTTAAAAAATGGGAAAAGAAACCGGCCCAAGGGGGAAAGGAAGGAAAACACAAAACAGACATAAAAAAGAAAAAAGAAAAAAAAAGAGTGGTGGGGGAGCGCGCGTGCGCGAGGACCACCGCTCACACATACACACATACATACATACATACGCGCACGCGAGGCCCGCAACAACGGGGCGTCTAGTACTCCTCCACGTCCTCCTCGCCCTCCATGTCCGCGGACTCCGCGCCAACCTCCTCGTAGTCCTTCTCCAGCGCAGCAAGGTCCTCACGGGCCTCGGAGAACTCACCCTCCTCCATGCCCTCACCAACGTACCAGTGCACGAAGGCGCGCTTGCTGTACATGAGGTCGAACTTGTGGTCAATGCGCGCGAACACCTCGGCGATGGCCGTCGAGTTGGCGATCATGCACACCGCGCGCTGCACCTTGGCCAGGTCGCCACCGGGCACCACCGTCGGCGGCTGGTAGTTGATGCCGCACTTGAAGCCAGTGGGCGACCAGTCGACGAACTGGATCGTGCGCTTCGTCTTGATGGTCGCGACAGCGGCGTTCACGTCCTTTGGCACAACATCGCCGCGGTACATGAGGCAGCACGCCATGTACTTGCCGTGGCGGGGGTCGCACTTCGTCATCATGGAGGCCGGCTCGAAGACCGCGTTCGAGATCTCCGAGACGGAGAGCTGCTCGTGGTACGCCTTCTCGGCCGAGATCACTGGCGCGTAGCTTGTCAGCACAAAGTGGATGCGCGGGTACGGCACCAGGTTGGTCTGGAACTCCGTCAGGTCCACGTTCAGCGCACCATCGAAGCGCAGGGACGCCGTCAGCGAGGAGACCACCTGGCCAATGAGGCGGTTCAGGTTCGTGTACGTCGGGCGCTCAATGTCCAGGTTGCGGCGGGTCAGGTCGTAGATGGCCTCGTTGTCGAGCATCGCTGCAACGTCAGTGTGCTCGAGCAGCGAGTGCGTCGACAGCACTGAGTTGTAGGGCTCCACCACGGCCGTCGACACCTGGGGCGACGGGTACACCGTGTAGCCCAGCTTGGACTTCTTGCCGTAGTCCACGGACAGGCGCTCCAGCAGCAGCGCGCCGAGGCCGGAGCCCGTGCCACCGCCCACAGCGTGGTACACAAGGAAGCCCTGCAGACCCGTGCAGTTGTCCGCCAGCTTGCGGATGCGGTCGAGGCACAGGTCCACGATCTCCTTGCCAATGGTGTAGTGGCCGCGAGCGTAGTTGTTGGCCGCGTCCTCCTTGCCGGAGATCAGCTGCTCGGGGTGGAACAGCTGGCGGTACGTGCCCGTGCGGACCTCGTCCACCACCGTCGGCTCCAGGTCGAGGAACACAGCGCGCGGCACGTGCTTGCCGGCACCGGTCTCGGAGAAGAAGGTGTTGAACGCATCGTCCTCGACGCCGATCGTCTTGTCGGACGGCATCGCGCCGTCGGGCTGGATGCCGTGCTCCAGGCAGAAGAGCTCCCAGCATGCATTGCCCACCTGGCAACCGGCCTGGCCAATATGGATGCAGATCGCCTCACGCATGACGGACCGAAGGAGTTCGCTGTTGGGTTGTTTTGTGTGTTTGAAGAGTTGCTTGAGAGCTTTGCTAAACTAGCGTGCCACGCGGCCGTGCGGGGGGTGGGGTGGAAGAGGAAAGCGGGAAGATTCGGAAAAGAAAAGAAAAGAAAAGCGAGCAGCACCGGCGAGCAGCGGCCAGTGGCCAGTGACAGGGGAGGCGGCGGCGGTGGGGAAGCGCGGTGTGTCATACATGGCCTGAACAAAGATAAAAGAAACAACCCCATGGAAAAAAAGAAAAAAGGGAACAAAAAAGAAAAAAGAAAAGAAAAGAAAAGAAAGGGAGGTGGGGAAGTGGGCGTCGTCTAGTACTGCTCCTCCTCGTCGAACTCGCCCTCCTCCTCGATCGTGGCGTCCTGGTACTGCTGGTACTCGGACACGAGATCGTTCATGTTGGACTCTGCCTCGGTGAACTCCATCTCGTCCATGCCCTCACCCGTGTACCAGTGCAAGAACGCCTTGCGGCGGAACATGGCAGTGAACTGCTCGCCCACGCGGCGGAACATCTCCTGGATGCAGGTGTTGTTGCCGATGAAGGTGACAGCCATCTTGAGGCCCTTGGGCGGGATGTCGCAGACAGAGGACTTGATGTTGTTCGGGATCCACTCGATGAAGTAGGACGAGTTCTTGTTCTGCACGTTGAGCATCTGCTCGTCGACCTCCTTTGTCGACATGCGGCCGCGGAAGAGCGCGGACGCCGTCAGGTAGCGGCCGTGGCGTGGGTCGGCGGCCTGCATCATGTTCTTGGCGTCGAACATCTGCTGCGTCAGCTCGGGCACCGACAGGCCGCGGTACTGCTGCGAGCCACGGCTCGTGAGCGGGGCGAAGCCCATCATGAAGAAGTGCAGACGCGGGAAGGGCACCAGGTTCACCGCCAGCTTGCGCAGGTCCGAGTTGAGCTGACCGGGGAAGCGCAGGCAGCACGTCACACCGGACACCACTGCAGACACGAGGTGGTTCAGGTCGCCGAACGTGGGCGTTGTCAGCTTGAGCGTGCGGAAGCAAATGTCGTACAGGGCCTCGTTGTCGATGCACATGGACTCGTCCGAGTTCTCCACCAGCTGGTGCACGGACAGCGTCGTGTTGTATGGCTCGACGACCGTGTCAGACACCTTGGGCGACGGGATGATGGAGAAGGTCATCATGATACGGTCGGGGTACTGCTCGCGCAGCTTGGAGATGAGCAGCGTGCCCATGCCAGAGCCCGTGCCACCGCCGAGCGAGTGGCAGATCTGGAAGCCCTGCAGGCAGTCGCAGCTCTCCGCCTCCTTGCAGCACACGTCCAGCACAGAGTCGATGAGCTCCGCACCCTCCGTGTAGTGGCCCTTCGCCCAGTTGTTGCCGGCGCCGGACTGGCCAAAGATGAAGTTGTCCGGGCGGAAGATCTGGCCGTAGGGCCCGGCGCGCACGGAGTCCATCGTGCCGGGCTCCAGGTCGATCAGCACGGAGCGGGGCACGTAGCGGCCGCCCGTCGCCTCATCAAAGTACACGTTGATGCGCTCCAGCTGCAGGTCCGAGTCACCCTGGTACGTGCCTGTGGGGTCCACACCGTGCTCGTCGCTGATCACTTCCCAGAACTTGGAGCCGATCTGGTTGCCGCACTGGCCCGCCTGAACACAAACAATCTCACGCATATTCGCTTGGGTTTTCTTGGTGGTTAGATCTCAATGGATGCTTTGTGAATGCACTTGCTTTTCTGGGGCCGCGTTTGCGGACACGGGCGCAGGTGCGGCGGGACGGGACGGGACGGGGGACAAGGAAAGGAGGGAAGAGAAGGGAATGGTGGGAAATTGGAGGGGGTGTGGGGCGCGCAGGGCAAATGAGGCAATGTCACACACGTGGCTGTGCACACGCGCATGCCGCTGCTGTCCGCCAGGGGACGCGCGGGAAGGCGGGAGTCATGAACCGAAGTGTGGAACAAACAGGAGAAAGAGCATTTAAAAAATGGGAAAAGAAACCGGCCCAAGGGGGAAAGGAAGGAAAACACAAAACAGACATAAAAAAGAAAAAAAGAAAAAAAAAGAGTGGTGGGGGAGCGCGCGTGCGCGAGGACCACCGCTCACACATACACACATACATACATACATACGCGCACGCGAGGCCCGCAACAACGGGGCGTCTAGTACTCCTCCACGTCCTCCTCGCCCTCCATGTCCGCGGACTCCGCGCCAACCTCCTCGTAGTCCTTCTCCAGCGCAGCAAGGTCCTCACGGGCCTCGGAGAACTCACCCTCCTCCATGCCCTCACCAACGTACCAGTGCACGAAGGCGCGCTTGCTGTACATGAGGTCGAACTTGTGGTCAATGCGCGCGAACACCTCGGCGATGGCCGTCGAGTTGGCGATCATGCACACCGCGCGCTGCACCTTGGCCAGGTCGCCACCGGGCACCACCGTCGGCGGCTGGTAGTTGATGCCGCACTTGAAGCCAGTGGGCGACCAGTCGACGAACTGGATCGTGCGCTTCGTCTTGATGGTCGCGACAGCGGCGTTCACGTCCTTTGGCACAACATCGCCGCGGTACATGAGGCAGCACGCCATGTACTTACCGTGGCGGGGGTCGCACTTCGTCATCATCGAGGCCGGCTCGAAGACCGCGTTCGAGATCTCCGAGACGGAGAGCTGCTCGTGGTACGCCTTCTCGGCCGAGATCACTGGCGCGTAGCTTGTCAGCACAAAGTGGATGCGCGGGTACGGCACCAGGTTGGTCTGGAACTCCGTCAGGTCCACGTTCAGCGCACCATCGAAGCGCAGGGACGCCGTCAGCGAGGAGACCACCTGGCCAATGAGGCGGTTCAGGTTCGTGTACGTCGGGCGCTCAATGTCCAGGTTGCGGCGGGTCAGGTCGTAGATGGCCTCGTTGTCGAGCATCGCTGCAACGTCAGTGTGCTCGAGCAGCGAGTGCGTCGACAGCACTGAGTTGTAGGGCTCCACCACGGCCGTCGACACCTGGGGCGACGGGTACACCGTGTAGCCCAGCTTGGACTTCTTGCCGTAGTCCACGGACAGGCGCTCCAGCAGCAGCGCGCCGAGGCCGGAGCCCGTGCCACCGCCCACAGCGTGGTACACAAGGAAGCCCTGCAGACCCGTGCAGTTGTCCGCCAGCTTGCGGATGCGGTCGAGGCACAGGTCCACGATCTCCTTGCCAATGGTGTAGTGGCCGCGAGCGTAGTTGTTGGCCGCGTCCTCCTTGCCGGAGATCAGCTGCTCGGGGTGGAACAGCTGGCGGTACGTGCCCGTGCGGACCTCGTCCACCACCGTCGGCTCCAGGTCGAGGAACACAGCGCGCGGCACGTGCTTGCCGGCACCGGTCTCGGAGAAGAAGGTGTTGAACGCATCGTCCTCGACGCCGATCGTCTTGTCGGACGGCATCGCGCCGTCGGGCTGGATGCCGTGCTCCAGGCAGAAGAGCTCCCAGCACGCATTGCCCACCTGGCAACCGGCCTGGCCAATATGGATGCAGATCGCCTCACGCATGACGGACCGAAGGAGTTCGCTGTTGGGTTGTTTTGTGTGTTTGAAGAGTTGCTTGAGAGCTTTGCTAAACTAGCGTGCCACGCGGCCGTGCGGGGGGTGGGGTGGAAGAGGAAAGCGGGAAGATTCGGAAAAGAAAAGAAAAGCGAGCAGCACCGGCGAGCAGCGGCCAGTGGCCAGTGACAGGGGAGGCGGCGGCGGTGGGGAAGCGCGGTGTGTCATACATGGCCGGAACAAAGAAAAAGAAACAACCCCATGGAAAAAAAGAAAAAAGGGAACAAAAAGAAAAAAGAAAAGAAAAGAAAGGGGAGGTGGGGAAGTGGGCGTCGTCTAGTACTGCTCCTCCTCGTCGAACTCGCCCTCCTCCTCGATCGTGGCGTCCTGGTACTGCTGGTACTCGGACACGAGATCGTTCATGTTGGACTCTGCCTCGGTGAACTCCATCTCGTCCATGCCCTCACCCGTGTACCAGTGCAAGAACGCCTTGCGGCGGAACATGGCAGTGAACTGCTCGCCCACGCGGCGGAACATCTCCTGGATGCAGGTGTTGTTGCCGATGAAGGTGACAGCCATCTTGAGGCCCTTGGGCGGGATGTCGCAGACAGAGGACTTGATGTTGTTCGGGATCCACTCGATGAAGTAGGACGAGTTCTTGTTCTGCACGTTGAGCATCTGCTCGTCGACCTCCTTTGTCGACATGCGGCCGCGGAAGAGCGCGGACGCCGTCAGGTAGCGGCCGTGGCGTGGGTCGGCGGCCTGCATCATGTTCTTGGCGTCGAACATCTGCTGCGTCAGCTCGGGCACCGACAGGCCGCGGTACTGCTGCGAGCCACGGCTCGTGAGCGGGGCGAAGCCCATCATGAAGAAGTGCAGACGCGGGAAGGGCACCAGGTTCACCGCCAGCTTGCGCAGGTCCGAGTTGAGCTGACCGGGGAAGCGCAGGCAGCACGTCACACCGGACACCACTGCAGACACGAGGTGGTTCAGGTCGCCGAACGTGGGCGTTGTCAGCTTGAGCGTGCGGAAGCAAATGTCGTACAGGGCCTCGTTGTCGATGCACATGGACTCGTCCGAGTTCTCCACCAGCTGGTGCACGGACAGCGTCGTGTTGTATGGCTCGACGACCGTGTCAGACACCTTGGGCGACGGGATGATGGAGAAGGTCATCATGATACGGTCGGGGTACTGCTCGCGCAGCTTGGAGATGAGCAGCGTGCCCATGCCAGAGCCCGTGCCACCGCCGAGCGAGTGGCAGATCTGGAAGCCCTGCAGGCAGTCGCAGCTCTCCGCCTCCTTGCAGCACACGTCCAGCACAGAGTCGATGAGCTCCGCACCCTCCGTGTAGTGGCCCTTCGCCCAGTTGTTGCCGGCGCCGGACTGGCCAAAGATGAAGTTGTCCGGGCGGAAGATCTGGCCGTAGGGCCGGCGCGCACGGAGTCCATCGTGCCGGGCTCCAGGTCGATCAGCACGGAGCGGGGCACGTAGCGGCCGCCCGTCGCCTCATCAAAGTACACGTTGATGCGCTCCAGCTGCAGGTCCGAGTCACCCTGGTACGTGCCTGTGGGGTCCACACCGTGCTCGTCGCTGATCACTTCCCAGAACTTGGAGCCGATCTGGTTGCCGCACTGGCCCGCCTGAACACAAACAATCTCACGCATATTCGCTTGGGTTTTCTTGGTGGTTAGATCTCAATGGATGCTTTGTGAATGCACTTGCTTTTCTGGGGCCGCGTTTGCGGACACGGGCGCAGGTGCGGCGGGACGGGACGGGACGGGGGACAAGGAAAGGAGGGAAGAGAAGGGAATGGTGGGAAATTGGAGGGGGGTGTGGGGCGCGCAGGGCAAATGAGGCAATGTCACACACGTGGCTGTGCACACGCGCATGCCGCTGCTGTCCGCCAGGGGACGCGCGGGAAGGCGGGAGTCATGAACCGAAGTGTGGAACAAACAGGAGAAAGAGCATTTAAAAAATGGGAAAAGAAACCGGCCCAAGGGGGAAAGGAAGGAAAACACAAAACAGACATAAAAAAGAAAAAGAAAAAAAAAAAAGAGTGGTGGGGGAGCGCGCGTGCGCGAGGACCACCGCTCACACATACACACATACATACATACATACGCGCACGCGAGGCCCGCAACAACGGGGCGTCTAGTACTCCTCCACGTCCTCCTCGCCCTCCATGTCCGCGGACTCCGCGCCAACCTCCTCGTAGTCCTTCTCCAGCGCAGCAAGGTCCTCACGGGCCTCGGAGAACTCACCCTCCTCCATGCCCTCACCAACGTACCAGTGCACGAAGGCGCGCTTGCTGTACATGAGGTCGAACTTGTGGTCAATGCGCGCGAACACCTCGGCGATGGCCGTCGAGTTGGCGATCATGCACACCGCGCGCTGCACCTTGGCCAGGTCGCCACCGGGCACCACCGTCGGCGGCTGGTAGTTGATGCCGCACTTGAAGCCAGTGGGCGACCAGTCGACGAACTGGATCGTGCGCTTCGTCTTGATGGTCGCGACAGCGGCGTTCACGTCCTTTGGCACAACATCGCCGCGGTACATGAGGCAGCACGCCATGTACTTGCCGTGGCGGGGGTCGCACTTCGTCATCATCGAGGCCGGCTCGAAGACCGCGTTCGAGATCTCCGAGACGGAGAGCTGCTCGTGGTACGCCTTCTCGGCCGAGATCACTGGCGCGTAGCTTGTCAGCACAAAGTGGATGCGCGGGTACGGCACCAGGTTGGTCTGGAACTCCGTCAGGTCCACGTTCAGCGCACCATCGAAGCGCAGGGACGCCGTCAGCGAGGAGACCACCTGGCCAATGAGGCGGTTCAGGTTCGTGTACGTCGGGCGCTCAATGTCCAGGTTGCGGCGGGTCAGGTCGTAGATGGCCTCGTTGTCGAGCATCGCTGCAACGTCAGTGTGCTCGAGCAGCGAGTGCGTCGACAGCACTGAGTTGTAGGGCTCCACCACGGCCGTCGACACCTGGGGCGACGGGTACACCGTGTAGCCCAGCTTGGACTTCTTGCCGTAGTCCACGGACAGGCGCTCCAGCAGCAGCGCGCCGAGGCCGGAGCCCGTGCCACCGCCCACAGCGTGGTACACAAGGAAGCCCTGCAGACCCGTGCAGTTGTCCGCCAGCTTGCGGATGCGGTCGAGGCACAGGTCCACGATCTCCTTGCCAATGGTGTAGTGGCCGCGAGCGTAGTTGTTGGCCGCGTCCTCCTTGCCGGAGATCAGCTGCTCGGGGTGGAACAGCTGGCGGTACGTGCCCGTGCGGACCTCGTCCACCACCGTCGGCTCCAGGTCGAGGAACACAGCGCGCGGCACGTGCTTGCCGGCACCGGTCTCGGAGAAGAAGGTGTTGAACGCATCGTCCTCGACGCCGATCGTCTTGTCGGACGGCATCGCGCCGTCGGGCTGGATGCCGTGCTCCAGGCAGAAGAGCTCCCAGCACGCATTGCCCACCTGGCAACCGGCCTGGCCAATATGGATGCAGATCGCCTCACGCATGACGGACCGAAGGAGTTCGCTGTTGGGTTGTTTTGTGTGTTTGAAGAGTTGCTTGAGAGCTTTGCTAAACTAGCGTGCCACGCGGCCGTGCGGGGGGTGGGGTGGAAGAGGAAAGCGGGAAGATTCGGAAAAGAAAAGAAAAGAAAAGCGAGCAGCACCGGCGAGCAGCGGCCAGTGGCCAGTGACAGGGGAGGCGGCGGCGGTGGGGAAGCGCGGTGTGTCATACATGGCCGGAACAAAGAAAAAGAAACAACCCCATGGAAAAAAGAAAAAGGGAACAAAAAGAAAAAGAAAAGAAAAGAAAAGAAAGGGGAGGTGGGGAAGTGGGCGTCGTCTAGTACTGCTCCTCCTCGTCGAACTCGCCCTCCTCCTCGATCGTGGCGTCCTGGTACTGCTGGTACTCGGACACGAGATCGTTCATGTTGGACTCTGCCTCGGTGAACTCCATCTCGTCCATGCCCTCACCCGTGTACCAGTGCAAGAACGCCTTGCGGCGGAACATGGCAGTGAACTGCTCGCCCACGCGGCGGAACATCTCCTGGATGCAGGTGTTGTTGCCGATGAAGGTGACAGCCATCTTGAGGCCCTTGGGCGGGATGTCGCAGACAGAGGACTTGATGTTGTTCGGGATCCACTCGATGAAGTAGGACGAGTTCTTGTTCTGCACGTTGAGCATCTGCTCGTCGACCTCCTTTGTCGACATGCGGCCGCGGAAGAGCGCGGACGCCGTCAGGTAGCGGCCGTGGCGTGGGTCGGCGGCCTGCATCATGTTCTTGGCGTCGAACATCTGCTGCGTCAGCTCGGGCACCGACAGGCCGCGGTACTGCTGCGAGCCACGGCTCGTGAGCGGGGCGAAGCCCATCATGAAGAAGTGCAGACGCGGGAAGGGCACCAGGTTCACCGCCAGCTTGCGCAGGTCCGAGTTGAGCTGACCGGGGAAGCGCAGGCAGCACGTCACACCGGACACCACTGCAGACACGAGGTGGTTCAGGTCGCCGAACGTGGGCGTTGTCAGCTTGAGCGTGCGGAAGCAAATGTCGTACAGGGCCTCGTTGTCGATGCACATGGACTCGTCCGAGTTCTCCACCAGCTGGTGCACGGACAGCGTCGTGTTGTATGGCTCGACGACCGTGTCAGACACCTTGGGCGACGGGATGATGGAGAAGGTCATCATGATACGGTCGGGGTACTGCTCGCGCAGCTTGGAGATGAGCAGCGTGCCCATGCCAGAGCCCGTGCCACCGCCGAGCGAGTGGCAGATCTGGAAGCCCTGCAGGCAGTCGCAGCTCTCCGCCTCCTTGCAGCACACGTCCAGCACAGAGTCGATGAGCTCCGCACCCTCCGTGTAGTGGCCCTTCGCCCAGTTGTTGCCGGCGCCGGACTGGCCAAAGATGAAGTTGTCCGGGCGGAAGATCTGGCCGTAGGGGCCGGCGCGCACGGAGTCCATCGTGCCGGGCTCCAGGTCGATCAGCACGGAGCGGGGCACGTAGCGGCCGCCCGTCGCCTCATCAAAGTACACGTTGATGCGCTCCAGCTGCAGGTCCGAGTCACCCTGGTACGTGCCTGTGGGGTCCACACCGTGCTCGTCGCTGATCACTTCCCAGAACTTGGAGCCGATCTGGTTGCCGCACTGGCCCGCCTGAACACAAACAATCTCACGCATATTCGCTTGGGTTTTCTTGGTGGTTAGATCTCAATGGATGCTTTGTGAATGCACTTGCTTTTCTGGGGCCGCGTTTGCGGACACGGGCGCAGGTGCGGCGGGACGGGACGGGACGGGGGACAAGGAAAGGAGGGAAGAGAAGGGAACGGTGGGAAATTGGAGGGGGGTGTGGGGCGCGCAGGGCAAATGAGGCAATGTCACACACGTGGCTGTGCACACGCGCATGCCGCTGCTGTCCGCCAGGGGACGCGCGGGAAGGCGGGAGTCATGAACCGAAGTGTGGAACAAACAGGAGAAAGAGCATTTAAAAAATGGGAAAAGAAACCGGCCCAAGGGGGAAAGGAAGGAAAACACAAAACAGACATAAAAAAGAAAAAGAAAAAGAAAAAAGAAAGAGTGGTGGGGGAGCGCGCGTGCGCGAGGACCACCGCTCACACATACACACATACATACATACATACGCGCACGCGAGGCCCGCAACAACGGGGCGTCTAGTACTCCTCCACGTCCTCCTCGCCCTCCATGTCCGCGGACTCCGCGCCAACCTCCTCGTAGTCCTTCTCCAGCGCAGCAAGGTCCTCACGGGCCTCGGAGAACTCACCCTCCTCCATGCCCTCACCAACGTACCAGTGCACGAAGGCGCGCTTGCTGTACATGAGGTCGAACTTGTGGTCAATGCGCGCGAACACCTCGGCGATGGCCGTCGAGTTGGCGATCATGCACACCGCGCGCTGCACCTTGGCCAGGTCGCCACCGGGCACCACCGTCGGCGGCTGGTAGTTGATGCCGCACTTGAAGCCAGTGGGCGACCAGTCGACGAACTGGATCGTGCGCTTCGTCTTGATGGTCGCGACAGCGGCGTTCACGTCCTTTGGCACAACATCGCCGCGGTACATGAGGCAGCACGCCATGTACTTGCCGTGGCGGGGGTCGCACTTCGTCATCATCGAGGCCGGCTCGAAGACCGCGTTCGAGATCTCCGAGACGGAGAGCTGCTCGTGGTACGCCTTCTCGGCCGAGATCACTGGCGCGTAGCTTGTCAGCACAAAGTGGATGCGCGGGTACGGCACCAGGTTGGTCTGGAACTCCGTCAGGTCCACGTTCAGCGCACCATCGAAGCGCAGGGACGCCGTCAGCGAGGAGACCACCTGGCCAATGAGGCGGTTCAGGTTCGTGTACGTCGGGCGCTCAATGTCCAGGTTGCGGCGGGTCAGGTCGTAGATGGCCTCGTTGTCGAGCATCGCTGCAACGTCAGTGTGCTCGAGCAGCGAGTGCGTCGACAGCACTGAGTTGTAGGGCTCCACCACGGCCGTCGACACCTGGGGCGACGGGTACACCGTGTAGCCCAGCTTGGACTTCTTGCCGTAGTCCACGGACAGGCGCTCCAGCAGCAGCGCGCCGAGGCCGGAGCCCGTGCCACCGCCCACAGCGTGGTACACAAGGAAGCCCTGCAGACCCGTGCAGTTGTCCGCCAGCTTGCGGATGCGGTCGAGGCACAGGTCCACGATCTCCTTGCCAATGGTGTAGTGGCCGCGAGCGTAGTTGTTGGCCGCGTCCTCCTTGCCGGAGATCAGCTGCTCGGGGTGGAACAGCTGGCGGTACGTGCCCGTGCGGACCTCGTCCACCACCGTCGGCTCCAGGTCGAGGAACACAGCGCGCGGCACGTGCTTGCCGGCACCGGTCTCGGAGAAGAAGGTGTTGAACGCATCGTCCTCGACGCCGATCGTCTTGTCGGACGGCATCGCGCCGTCGGGCTGGATGCCGTGCTCCAGGCAGAAGAGCTCCCAGCACGCATTGCCCACCTGGCAACCGGCCTGGCCAATATGGATGCAGATCGCCTCACGCATGACGGACCGAAGGAGTTCGCTGTTGGGTTGTTTTGTGTGTTTGAAGAGTTGCTTGAGAGCTTTGCTAAACTAGCGTGCCACGCGGCCGTGCGGGGGGTGGGGTGGAAGAGGAAAGCGGGAAGATTCGGAAAAGAAAAGAAAAGAAAAGCGAGCAGCACCGGCGAGCAGCGGCCAGTGGCCAGTGACAGGGGAGGCGGCGGCGGTGGGGAAGCGCGGTGTGTCATACATGGCCGGAACAAAGAAAAAGAAACAACCCCATGGAAAAAAGAAAAAAGGGAACAAAAAGAAAAGAAAAGAAAAGAAAAGAAAGGGGAGGTGGGGAAGTGGGCGTCGTCTAGTACTGCTCCTCCTCGTCGAACTCGCCCTCCTCCTCGATCGTGGCGTCCTGGTACTGCTGGTACTCGGACACGAGATCGTTCATGTTGGACTCTGCCTCGGTGAACTCCATCTCGTCCATGCCCTCACCCGTGTACCAGTGCAAGAACGCCTTGCGGCGGAACATGGCAGTGAACTGCTCGCCCACGCGGCGGAACATCTCCTGGATGCAGGTGTTGTTGCCGATGAAGGTGACAGCCATCTTGAGGCCCTTGGGCGGGATGTCGCAGACAGAGGACTTGATGTTGTTCGGGATCCACTCGATGAAGTAGGACGAGTTCTTGTTCTGCACGTTGAGCATCTGCTCGTCGACCTCCTTTGTCGACATGCGGCCGCGGAAGAGCGCGGACGCCGTCAGGTAGCGGCCGTGGCGTGGGTCGGCGGCCTGCATCATGTTCTTGGCGTCGAACATCTGCTGCGTCAGCTCGGGCACCGACAGGCCGCGGTACTGCTGCGAGCCACGGCTCGTGAGCGGGGCGAAGCCCATCATGAAGAAGTGCAGACGCGGGAAGGGCACCAGGTTCACCGCCAGCTTGCGCAGGTCCGAGTTGAGCTGACCGGGGAAGCGCAGGCAGCACGTCACACCGGACACCACTGCAGACACGAGGTGGTTCAGGTCGCCGAACGTGGGCGTTGTCAGCTTGAGCGTGCGGAAGCAAATGTCGTACAGGGCCTCGTTGTCGATGCACATGGACTCGTCCGAGTTCTCCACCAGCTGGTGCACGGACAGCGTCGTGTTGTATGGCTCGACGACCGTGTCAGACACCTTGGGCGACGGGATGATGGAGAAGGTCATCATGATACGGTCGGGGTACTGCTCGCGCAGCTTGGAGATGAGCAGCGTGCCCATGCCAGAGCCCGTGCCACCGCCGAGCGAGTGGCAGATCTGGAAGCCCTGCAGGCAGTCGCAGCTCTCCGCCTCCTTGCAGCACACGTCCAGCACAGAGTCGATGAGCTCCGCACCCTCCGTGTAGTGGCCCTTCGCCCAGTTGTTGCCGGCGCCGGACTGGCCAAAGATGAAGTTGTCCGGGCGGAAGATCTGGCCGTAGGGGCCGGCGCGCACGGAGTCCATCGTGCCGGGCTCCAGGTCGATCAGCACGGAGCGGGGCACGTAGCGGCCGCCCGTCGCCTCATCAAAGTACACGTTGATGCGCTCCAGCTGCAGGTCCGAGTCACCCTGGTACGTGCCTGTGGGGTCCACACCGTGCTCGTCGCTGATCACTTCCCAGAACTTGGAGCCGATCTGGTTGCCGCACTGGCCCGCCTGAACACAAACAATCTCACGCATATTCGCTTGGGTTTTCTTGGTGGTTAGATCTCAATGGATGCTTTGTGAATGCACTTGCTTTTCTGGGGCCGCGTTTGCGGACACGGGCGCAGGTGCGGCGGGACGGGACGGGACGGGGGACAAGGAAAGGAGGGAAGAGAAGGGAACGGTGGGAAATTGGAGGGGGGTGTGGGGCGCGCAGGGCAAATGAGGCAATGTCACACACGTGGCTGTGCACACGCGCATGCCGCTGCTGTCCGCCAGGGGACGCGCGGGAAGGCGGGAGTCATGAACCGAAGTGTGGAACAAACAGGAGAAAGAGCATTTAAAAAATGGGAAAAGAAACCGGCCAAGGGGGAAAGGAAGGAAAACACAAAACAGACATAAAAAGAAAAAGAAAAAAGAAAAAAAAAGAGTGGTGGGGGAGCGCGCGTGCGCGAGGACCACCGCTCACACATACACACATACATACATACGCGCACGCGAGGCCCGCAACAACGGGGCGTCTAGTACTCCTCCACGTCCTCCTCGCCCTCCATGTCCGCGGACTCCGCGCCAACCTCCTCGTAGTCCTTCTCCAGCGCAGCAAGGTCCTCACGGGCCTCGGAGAACTCACCCTCCTCCATGCCCTCACCAACGTACCAGTGCACGAAGGCGCGCTTGCTGTACATGAGGTCGAACTTGTGGTCAATGCGCGCGAACACCTCGGCGATGGCCGTCGAGTTGGCGATCATGCACACCGCGCGCTGCACCTTGGCCAGGTCGCCACCGGGCACCACCGTCGGCGGCTGGTAGTTGATGCCGCACTTGAAGCCAGTGGGCGACCAGTCGACGAACTGGATCGTGCGCTTCGTCTTGATGGTCGCGACAGCGGCGTTCACGTCCTTTGGCACAACATCGCCGCGGTACATGAGGCAGCACGCCATGTACTTGCCGTGGCGGGGGTCGCACTTCGTCATCATCGAGGCCGGCTCGAAGACCGCGTTCGAGATCTCCGAGACGGAGAGCTGCTCGTGGTACGCCTTCTCGGCCGAGATCACTGGCGCGTAGCTTGTCAGCACAAAGTGGATGCGCGGGTACGGCACCAGGTTGGTCTGGAACTCCGTCAGGTCCACGTTCAGCGCACCATCGAAGCGCAGGGACGCCGTCAGCGAGGAGACCACCTGGCCAATGAGGCGGTTCAGGTTCGTGTACGTCGGGCGCTCAATGTCCAGGTTGCGGCGGGTCAGGTCGTAGATGGCCTCGTTGTCGAGCATCGCTGCAACGTCAGTGTGCTCGAGCAGCGAGTGCGTCGACAGCACTGAGTTGTAGGGCTCCACCACGGCCGTCGACACCTGGGGCGACGGGTACACCGTGTAGCCCAGCTTGGACTTCTTGCCGTAGTCCACGGACAGGCGCTCCAGCAGCAGCGCGCCGAGGCCGGAGCCCGTGCCACCGCCCACAGCGTGGTACACAAGGAAGCCCTGCAGACCCGTGCAGTTGTCCGCCAGCTTGCGGATGCGGTCGAGGCACAGGTCCACGATCTCCTTGCCAATGGTGTAGTGGCCGCGAGCGTAGTTGTTGGCCGCGTCCTCCTTGCCGGAGATCAGCTGCTCGGGGTGGAACAGCTGGCGGTACGTGCCCGTGCGGACCTCGTCCACCACCGTCGGCTCCAGGTCGAGGAACACAGCGCGCGGCACGTGCTTGCCGGCACCGGTCTCGGAGAAGAAGGTGTTGAACGCATCGTCCTCGACGCCGATCGTCTTGTCGGACGGCATCGCGCCGTCGGGCTGGATGCCGTGCTCCAGGCAGAAGAGCTCCCAGCACGCATTGCCCACCTGGCAACCGGCCTGGCCAATATGGATGCAGATCGCCTCACGCATGACGGACCGAAGGAGTTCGCTGTTGGGTTGTTTTGTGTGTTTGAAGAGTTGCTTGAGAGCTTTGCTAAACTAGCGTGCCACGCGGCCGTGCGGGGGGTGGGGTGGAAGAGGAAAGCGGGAAGATTCGGAAAAGAAAAGAAAAGAAAAGCGAGCAGCACCGGCGAGCAGCGGCCAGTGGCCAGTGACAGGGGAGGCGGCGGCGGTGGGGAAGCGCGGTGTGTCATACATGGCCGGAACAAAGAAAAAGAAACAACCCCATGGAAAAAAAGAAAAAAGGGAACAAAAAAGAAAAGAAAAGAAAAGAAAGGGGAGGTGGGGAAGTGGGCGTCGTCTAGTACTGCTCCTCCTCGTCGAACTCGCCCTCCTCCTCGATCGTGGCGTCCTGGTACTGCTGGTACTCGGACACGAGATCGTTCATGTTGGACTCTGCCTCGGTGAACTCCATCTCGTCCATGCCCTCACCCGTGTACCAGTGCAAGAACGCCTTGCGGCGGAACATGGCAGTGAACTGCTCGCCCACGCGGCGGAACATCTCCTGGATGCAGGTGTTGTTGCCGATGAAGGTGACAGCCATCTTGAGGCCCTTGGGCGGGATGTCGCAGACAGAGGACTTGATGTTGTTCGGGATCCACTCGATGAAGTAGGACGAGTTCTTGTTCTGCACGTTGAGCATCTGCTCGTCGACCTCCTTTGTCGACATGCGGCCGCGGAAGAGCGCGGACGCCGTCAGGTAGCGGCCGTGGCGTGGGTCGGCGGCCTGCATCATGTTCTTGGCGTCGAACATCTGCTGCGTCAGCTCGGGCACCGACAGGCCGCGGTACTGCTGCGAGCCACGGCTCGTGAGCGGGGCGAAGCCCATCATGAAGAAGTGCAGACGCGGGAAGGGCACCAGGTTCACCGCCAGCTTGCGCAGGTCCGAGTTGAGCTGACCGGGGAAGCGCAGGCAGCACGTCACACCGGACACCACTGCAGACACGAGGTGGTTCAGGTCGCCGAACGTGGGCGTTGTCAGCTTGAGCGTGCGGAAGCAAATGTCGTACAGGGCCTCGTTGTCGATGCACATGGACTCGTCCGAGTTCTCCACCAGCTGGTGCACGGACAGCGTCGTGTTGTATGGCTCGACGACCGTGTCAGACACCTTGGGCGACGGGATGATGGAGAAGGTCATCATGATACGGTCGGGGTACTGCTCGCGCAGCTTGGAGATGAGCAGCGTGCCCATGCCAGAGCCCGTGCCACCGCCGAGCGAGTGGCAGATCTGGAAGCCCTGCAGGCAGTCGCAGCTCTCCGCCTCCTTGCAGCACACGTCCAGCACAGAGTCGATGAGCTCCGCACCCTCCGTGTAGTGGCCCTTCGCCCAGTTGTTGCCGGCGCCGGACTGGCCAAAGATGAAGTTGTCCGGGCGGAAGATCTGGCCGTAGGGGCCGGCGCGCACGGAGTCCATCGTGCCGGGCTCCAGGTCGATCAGCACGGAGCGGGGCACGTAGCGGCCGCCCGTCGCCTCATCAAAGTACACGTTGATGCGCTCCAGCTGCAGGTCCGAGTCACCCTGGTACGTGCCTGTGGGGTCCACACCGTGCTCGTCGCTGATCACTTCCCAGAACTTGGAGCCGATCTGGTTGCCGCACTGGCCCGCCTGAACACAAACAATCTCACGCATATTCGCTTGGGTTTTCTTGGTGGTTAGATCTCAATGGATGCTTTGTGAATGCACTTGCTTTTCTGGGGCCGCGTTTGCGGACACGGGCGCAGGTGCGGCGGGACGGGACGGGACGGGGGACAAGGAAAGGAGGGAAGAGAAGGGAATGGTGGGAAATTGGAGGGGGGTGTGGGGCGCGCAGGGCAAATGAGGCAATGTCACACACGTGGCTGTGCACACGCGCATGCCGCTGCTGTCCGCCAGGGGACGCGCGGGAAGGCGGGAGTCATGAACCGAAGTGTGGAACAAACAGGAGAAAGAGCATTTAAAAAATGGGAAAAGAAACCGGCCAAGGGGGAAAGGAAGGAAAACACAAAACAGACATAAAAAGAAAAGAAAAAAGAAAAAGAAAGAGTGGTGGGGGAGCGCGCGTGCGCGAGGACCACCGCTCACACATACACACATACATACATACGCGCACGCGAGGCCCGCAACAACGGGGCGTCTAGTACTCCTCCACGTCCTCCTCGCCCTCCATGTCCGCGGACTCCGCGCCAACCTCCTCGTAGTCCTTCTCCAGCGCAGCAAGGTCCTCACGGGCCTCGGAGAACTCACCCTCCTCCATGCCCTCACCAACGTACCAGTGCACGAAGGCGCGCTTGCTGTACATGAGGTCGAACTTGTGGTCAATGCGCGCGAACACCTCGGCGATGGCCGTCGAGTTGGCGATCATGCACACCGCGCGCTGCACCTTGGCCAGGTCGCCACCGGGCACCACCGTCGGCGGCTGGTAGTTGATGCCGCACTTGAAGCCAGTGGGCGACCAGTCGACGAACTGGATCGTGCGCTTCGTCTTGATGGTCGCGACAGCGGCGTTCACGTCCTTTGGCACAACATCGCCGCGGTACATGAGGCAGCACGCCATGTACTTGCCGTGGCGGGGGTCGCACTTCGTCATCATCGAGGCCGGCTCGAAGACCGCGTTCGAGATCTCCGAGACGGAGAGCTGCTCGTGGTACGCCTTCTCGGCCGAGATCACTGGCGCGTAGCTTGTCAGCACAAAGTGGATGCGCGGGTACGGCACCAGGTTGGTCTGGAACTCCGTCAGGTCCACGTTCAGCGCACCATCGAAGCGCAGGGACGCCGTCAGCGAGGAGACCACCTGGCCAATGAGGCGGTTCAGGTTCGTGTACGTCGGGCGCTCAATGTCCAGGTTGCGGCGGGTCAGGTCGTAGATGGCCTCGTTGTCGAGCATCGCTGCAACGTCAGTGTGCTCGAGCAGCGAGTGCGTCGACAGCACTGAGTTGTAGGGCTCCACCACGGCCGTCGACACCTGGGGCGACGGGTACACCGTGTAGCCCAGCTTGGACTTCTTGCCGTAGTCCACGGACAGGCGCTCCAGCAGCAGCGCGCCGAGGCCGGAGCCCGTGCCACCGCCCACAGCGTGGTACACAAGGAAGCCCTGCAGACCCGTGCAGTTGTCCGCCAGCTTGCGGATGCGGTCGAGGCACAGGTCCACGATCTCCTTGCCAATGGTGTAGTGGCCGCGAGCGTAGTTGTTGGCCGCGTCCTCCTTGCCGGAGATCAGCTGCTCGGGGTGGAACAGCTGGCGGTACGTGCCCGTGCGGACCTCGTCCACCACCGTCGGCTCCAGGTCGAGGAACACAGCGCGCGGCACGTGCTTGCCGGCACCGGTCTCGGAGAAGAAGGTGTTGAACGCATCGTCCTCGACGCCGATCGTCTTGTCGGACGGCATCGCGCCGTCGGGCTGGATGCCGTGCTCCAGGCAGAAGAGCTCCCAGCACGCATTGCCCACCTGGCAACCGGCCTGGCCAATATGGATGCAGATCGCCTCACGCATGACGGACCGAAGGAGTTCGCTGTTGGGTTGTTTTGTGTGTTTGAAGAGTTGCTTGAGAGCTTTGCTAAACTAGCGTGCCACGCGGCCGTGCGGGGGGTGGGGTGGAAGAGGAAAGCGGGAAGATTCGGAAAAGAAAAGAAAAGAAAAGCGAGCAGCACCGGCGAGCAGCGGCCAGTGGCCAGTGACAGGGGAGGCGGCGGCGGTGGGGAAGCGCGGTGTGTCATACATGGCCGGAACAAAGAAAAAGAAACAACCCCATGGAAAAAAGAAAAAAGGGAACAAAAAAGAAAAGAAAAGAAAAGAAAAGAAAGGGGAGGTGGGGAAGTGGGCGTCGTCTAGTACTGCTCCTCCTCGTCGAACTCGCCCTCCTCCTCGATCGTGGCGTCCTGGTACTGCTGGTACTCGGACACGAGATCGTTCATGTTGGACTCTGCCTCGGTGAACTCCATCTCGTCCATGCCCTCACCCGTGTACCAGTGCAAGAACGCCTTGCGGCGGAACATGGCAGTGAACTGCTCGCCCACGCGGCGGAACATCTCCTGGATGCAGGTGTTGTTGCCGATGAAGGTGACAGCCATCTTGAGGCCCTTGGGCGGGATGTCGCAGACAGAGGACTTGATGTTGTTCGGGATCCACTCGATGAAGTAGGACGAGTTCTTGTTCTGCACGTTGAGCATCTGCTCGTCGACCTCCTTTGTCGACATGCGGCCGCGGAAGAGCGCGGACGCCGTCAGGTAGCGGCCGTGGCGTGGGTCGGCGGCCTGCATCATGTTCTTGGCGTCGAACATCTGCTGCGTCAGCTCGGGCACCGACAGGCCGCGGTACTGCTGCGAGCCACGGCTCGTGAGCGGGGCGAAGCCCATCATGAAGAAGTGCAGACGCGGGAAGGGCACCAGGTTCACCGCCAGCTTGCGCAGGTCCGAGTTGAGCTGACCGGGGAAGCGCAGGCAGCACGTCACACCGGACACCACTGCAGACACGAGGTGGTTCAGGTCGCCGAACGTGGGCGTTGTCAGCTTGAGCGTGCGGAAGCAAATGTCGTACAGGGCCTCGTTGTCGATGCACATGGACTCGTCCGAGTTCTCCACCAGCTGGTGCACGGACAGCGTCGTGTTGTATGGCTCGACGACCGTGTCAGACACCTTGGGCGACGGGATGATGGAGAAGGTCATCATGATACGGTCGGGGTACTGCTCGCGCAGCTTGGAGATGAGCAGCGTGCCCATGCCAGAGCCCGTGCCACCGCCGAGCGAGTGGCAGATCTGGAAGCCCTGCAGGCAGTCGCAGCTCTCCGCCTCCTTGCAGCACACGTCCAGCACAGAGTCGATGAGCTCCGCACCCTCCGTGTAGTGGCCCTTCGCCCAGTTGTTGCCGGCGCCGGACTGGCCAAAGATGAAGTTGTCCGGGCGGAAGATCTGGCCGTAGGGGCCGGCGCGCACGGAGTCCATCGTGCCGGGCTCCAGGTCGATCAGCACGGAGCGGGGCACGTAGCGGCCGCCCGTCGCCTCATCAAAGTACACGTTGATGCGCTCCAGCTGCAGGTCCGAGTCACCCTGGTACGTGCCTGTGGGGTCCACACCGTGCTCGTCGCTGATCACTTCCCAGAACTTGGAGCCGATCTGGTTGCCGCACTGGCCCGCCTGAACACAAACAATCTCACGCATATTCGCTTGGGTTTTCTTGGTGGTTAGATCTCAATGGATGCTTTGTGAATGCACTTGCTTTTCTGGGGCCGCGTTTGCGGACACGGGCGCAGGTGCGGCGGGACGGGACGGGACGGGGGACAAGGAAAGGAGGGAAGAGAAGGGAACGGTGGGAAATTGGAGGGGGGTGTGGGGCGCACAGGGCAAATGAGGCAATGTCACACACGTGGCTGTGCACACGCGCATGCCGCTGCTGTCCGCCAGGGGACGCGCGGGAAGGCGGGAGTCATGAACCGAAGTGTGGAACAAACAGGAGAAAGAGCATTTAAAAAATGGGAAAAGAAACCGGCCAAGGGGAAAGGAAGGAAAACACAAAACAGACATAAAAAAGAAAAAGAAAAAAAAAGAAAGAGTGGTGGGGGAGCGCGCGTGCGCGAGGACCACCGCTCACACATACACACATACATACATACATACGCGCACGCGAGGCCCGCAACAACGGGCGTCTAGTACTCCTCCACGTCCTCCTCGCCCTCCATGTCCGCGGACTCCGCGCCAACCTCCTCGTAGTCCTTCTCCAGCGCAGCAAGGTCCTCACGGGCCTCGGAGAACTCACCCTCCTCCATGCCCTCACCAACGTACCAGTGCACGAAGGCGCGCTTGCTGTACATGAGGTCGAACTTGTGGTCAATGCGCGCGAACACCTCGGCGATGGCCGTCGAGTTGGCGATCATGCACACCGCGCGCTGCACCTTGGCCAGGTCGCCACCGGGCACCACCGTCGGCGGCTGGTAGTTGATGCCGCACTTGAAGCCAGTGGGCGACCAGTCGACGAACTGGATCGTGCGCTTCGTCTTGATGGTCGCGACAGCGGCGTTCACGTCCTTTGGCACAACATCGCCGCGGTACATGAGGCAGCACGCCATGTACTTGCCGTGGCGGGGGTCGCACTTCGTCATCATCGAGGCCGGCTCGAAGACCGCGTTCGAGATCTCCGAGACGGAGAGCTGCTCGTGGTACGCCTTCTCGGCCGAGATCACTGGCGCGTAGCTTGTCAGCACAAAGTGGATGCGCGGGTACGGCACCAGGTTGGTCTGGAACTCCGTCAGGTCCACGTTCAGCGCACCATCGAAGCGCAGGGACGCCGTCAGCGAGGAGACCACCTGGCCAATGAGGCGGTTCAGGTTCGTGTACGTCGGGCGCTCAATGTCCAGGTTGCGGCGGGTCAGGTCGTAGATGGCCTCGTTGTCGAGCATCGCTGCAACGTCAGTGTGCTCGAGCAGCGAGTGCGTCGACAGCACTGAGTTGTAGGGCTCCACCACGGCCGTCGACACCTGGGGCGACGGGTACACCGTGTAGCCCAGCTTGGACTTCTTGCCGTAGTCCACGGACAGGCGCTCCAGCAGCAGCGCGCCGAGGCCGGAGCCCGTGCCACCGCCCACAGCGTGGTACACAAGGAAGCCCTGCAGACCCGTGCAGTTGTCCGCCAGCTTGCGGATGCGGTCGAGGCACAGGTCCACGATCTCCTTGCCAATGGTGTAGTGGCCGCGAGCGTAGTTGTTGGCCGCGTCCTCCTTGCCGGAGATCAGCTGCTCGGGGTGGAACAGCTGGCGGTACGTGCCCGTGCGGACCTCGTCCACCACCGTCGGCTCCAGGTCGAGGAACACAGCGCGCGGCACGTGCTTGCCGGCACCGGTCTCGGAGAAGAAGGTGTTGAACGCATCGTCCTCGACGCCGATCGTCTTGTCGGACGGCATCGCGCCGTCGGGCTGGATGCCGTGCTCCAGGCAGAAGAGCTCCCAGCACGCATTGCCCACCTGGCAACCGGCCTGGCCAATATGGATGCAGATCGCCTCACGCATGACGGACCGAAGGAGTTCGCTGTTGGGTTGTTTTGTGTGTTTGAAGAGTTGCTTGAGAGCTTTGCTAAACTAGCGTGCCACGCGGCCGTGCGGGGGGTGGGTGGAAGAGGAAAGCGGGAAGATTCGGAAAAGAAAAGAAAAGAAAAGCGAGCAGCACCGGCGAGCAGCGGCCAGTGGCCAGTGACAGGGGAGGCGGCGGCGGTGGGGAAGCGCGGTGTGTCATACATGGCCGGAACAAAGATAAAAGAAACAACCCCATGGAAAAAAAGAAAAAAGGGAACAAAAAGAAAAAAGAAAAGAAAAGAAAAGAAAGGGGAGGTGGGGAAGTGGGCGTCGTCTAGTACTGCTCCTCCTCGTCGAACTCGCCCTCCTCCTCGATCGTGGCGTCCTGGTACTGCTGGTACTCGGACACGAGATCGTTCATGTTGGACTCTGCCTCGGTGAACTCCATCTCGTCCATGCCCTCACCCGTGTACCAGTGCAAGAACGCCTTGCGGCGGAACATGGCAGTGAACTGCTCGCCACGCGGCGGAACATCTCCTGGATGCAGGTGTTGTTGCCGATGAAGGTGACAGCCATCTTGAGGCCCTTGGGCGGGATGTCGCAGACAGAGGACTTGATGTTGTTCGGGATCCACTCGATGAAGTAGGACGAGTTCTTGTTCTGCACGTTGAGCATCTGCTCGTCGACCTCCTTTGTCGACATGCGGCCGCGGAAGAGCGCGGACGCCGTCAGGTAGCGGCCGTGGCGTGGGTCGGCGGCCTGCATCATGTTCTTGGCGTCGAACATCTGCTGCGTCAGCTCGGGCACCGACAGGCCGCGGTACTGCTGCGAGCCACGGCTCGTGAGCGGGGCGAAGCCCATCATGAAGAAGTGCAGACGCGGGAAGGGCACCAGGTTCACCGCCAGCTTGCGCAGGTCCGAGTTGAGCTGACCGGGGAAGCGCAGGCAGCACGTCACACCGGACACCACTGCAGACACGAGGTGGTTCAGGTCGCCGAACGTGGGCGTTGTCAGCTTGAGCGTGCGGAAGCAAATGTCGTACAGGGCCTCGTTGTCGATGCACATGGACTCGTCCGAGTTCTCCACCAGCTGGTGCACGGACAGCGTCGTGTTGTATGGCTCGACGACCGTGTCAGACACCTTGGGCGACGGGATGATGGAGAAGGTCATCATGATACGGTCGGGGTACTGCTCGCGCAGCTTGGAGATGAGCAGCGTGCCCATGCCAGAGCCCGTGCCACCGCCGAGCGAGTGGCAGATCTGGAAGCCCTGCAGGCAGTCGCAGCTCTCCGCCTCCTTGCAGCACACGTCCAGCACAGAGTCGATGAGCTCCGCACCCTCCGTGTAGTGGCCCTTCGCCCAGTTGTTGCCGGCGCCGGACTGGCCAAAGATGAAGTTGTCCGGGCGGAAGATCTGGCCGTAGGGGCCGGCGCGCACGGAGTCCATCGTGCCGGGCTCCAGGTCGATCAGCACGGAGCGGGGCACGTAGCGGCCGCCCGTCGCCTCATCAAAGTACACGTTGATGCGCTCCAGCTGCAGGTCCGAGTCACCCTGGTACGTGCCTGTGGGGTCCACACCGTGCTCGTCGCTGATCACTTCCCAGAACTTGGAGCCGATCTGGTTGCCGCACTGGCCCGCCTGAACACAAACAATCTCACGCATATTCGCTTGGGTTTTCTTGGTGGTTAGATCTCAATGGATGCTTTGTGAATGCACTTGCTTTTCTGGGGCCGCGTTTGCGGACACGGGCGCAGGTGCGGCGGGACGGGACGGGACGGGGGACAAGGAAAGGAGGGAAGAGAAGGGAACGGTGGGAAATTGGAGGGGGGTGTGGGGCGCACAGGGCAAATGAGGCAATGTCACACACGTGGCTGTGCACACGCGCATGCCGCTGCTGTCCGCCAGGGGACGCGCGGGAAGGCGGGAGTCATGAACCGAAGTGTGGAACAAACAGGAGAAAGAGTATTTAAAAAATGGGAAAAGAAACCGGCCCAAGGGGGAAAGGAAGGAAAACACAAAACAGACATAAAAAAGAAAAAAAGAAAAAAAAAGAAAAGAGTGGTGGGGGAGCGCGCGTGCGCGAGGACCACCGCTCACACATACACACATACATACATACATACGCGCACGCGAGGCCCGCAACAACGGGGCGTCTAGTACTCCTCCACGTCCTCCTCGCCCTCCATGTCCGCGGACTCCGCGCCAACCTCCTCGTAGTCCTTCTCCAGCGCAGCAAGGTCCTCACGGGCCTCGGAGAACTCACCCTCCTCCCATGCCCTCACCAACGTACCAGTGCACGAAGGCGCGCTTGCTGTACATGAGGTCGAACTTGTGGTCAATGCGCGCGAACACCTCGGCGATGGCCGTCGAGTTGGCGATCATGCACACCCGCGCGCTGCACCTTGGCCAGGTCGCCACCGGGCACCACCGTCGGCGGCTGGTAGTTGATGCCGCACTTGAAGCCAGTGGGCGACCAGTCGACGAACTGGATCGTGCGCTTCGTCTTGATGGTCGCGACAGCGGCGTTCACGTCCTTTGGCACAACCATCGCCGCGGTACATGAGGCAGCACGCCATGTACTTGCCGTGGCGGGGGTCGCACTTCGTCATCATCGAGGCCGGCTCGAAGACCGCGTTCGAGATCTCCGAGACGGAGAGCTGCTCGTGGTAACGCCTTCTCGGCCGAGATCACTGGCGCGTAGCTTGTCAGCACAAAGTGGATGCGCGGGTACGGCACCAGGTTGGTCTGGAACTCCGTCAGGTCCACGTTCAGCGCACCATCGAAGCGCAGGGACGCCGTCAGCGAGGAGACCACCTGGCCAATGAGGCGGTTCAGGTTCGTGTACGTCGGGCGCTCAATGTCCAGGTTGCGGCGGGTCAGGTCGTAGATGGCCTCGTTGTCGAGCATCGCTGCAACGTCAGTGTGCTCGAGCAGCGAGTGCGTCGACAGCACTGAGTTGTAGGGCTCCCACCACGGCCGTCGACACCTGGGGCGACGGGTACACCGTGTAGCCCAGCTTGGACTTCTTGCCGTAGTCCACGGACAGGCGCTCCAGCAGCAGCGCGCCGAGGCCGGAGCCCGTGCCACCGCCCACAGCGTGGTACACAAGGAAGCCCTGCAGACCCGTGCAGTTGTCCGCCAGCTTGCGGATGCGGTCGAGGCACAGGTCCACGATCTCCTTGCCAATGGTGTAGTGGCCGCGAGCGTAGTTGTTGGCCGCGTCCTCCTTGCCGGAGATCAGCTGCTCGGGGTGGAACAGCTGGCGGTACGTGCCCGTGCGGACCTCGTCCACCACCGTCGGCTCCAGGTCGAGGAACACAGCGCGCGGCACGTGCTTGCCGGCACCGGTCTCGGAGAAGAAGGTGTTGAACGCATCGTCCTCGACGCCGATCGTCTTGTCGGACGGCATCGCGCCGTCGGGCTGGATGCCGTGCTCCAGGCAGA